>LPNX010254183.1:57270-108902 GCA_001517045.1 Pseudotsuga menziesii | reverse complement strand
TATATATATATTGATGTTTATTATTATTATTATTATTATTATTATTATTATTGTTTGTTGTTATTATTTAAGTTTGTTACAGGATTCTTTTTGAACAATTTCCTTGCATGCTTGACATGAGGTATGCATTTGTCACGTTGCCCTAAATCCTAGTGTGTACATAATGTTTACACAAATTTTGCAAAGGATGATATTGTTCCTTTATCTAGGATCACCAACCAAGAAAGAGCCTTTCCTCCCAAGTGAAGGACAAATGATCTCATGTAAACATCTACTTCTTCTTTAATAACATATTATGAAGACAAAGTCATAAACCATTCCATATGACGAATTAAATTATCATGGTCACCCTTGAAGGAATGACATAATACCTCTGGTAACTCTTCTGAATATCCTAGGAAGGCTGATAAATCAAGAGGATTGAAACCTATTTCCATTTCAGTTGTAGTCGTATTATCAGTATCTTTAAAATAAAATGGAATGTCATCTTTGATTCCTTCACTTGAATAATAATATTTCTAGATATTTCCCATGTTTCTTCCCATATACCATCGATCATTGTTTTTACTTCCTTTTCTTTGATAGTGTAATCCCAATCCATGTTGAATGCATCAATGAAATGCTTGAGTGAATAACAAAATTTACATGGAAAACCCTCATACCGATTTTCGATAGACAGGTTATCTTCTAAGTGAATATATAGTAGAAAGATCCTCATTCTGATGTATTCATGCACAACGTTACTTTCCTATAAGAATTGCATGAATGATTGCACATGGGTTTCTGCATGGTACTTATACTACCATAATAATGGGAAAAGTTCCTTCCCACCATATTGAATGGAATACTTGTGTGGAAAACCTGGAATGCATGAGAAGTCCAATATGTTCATCCAAAATTCTTAATTGGATTCCATCTCATCATGATTCCTTGTATTTATAGAGTACTTATTTTATTTTTCTTTGATTGGTGTCACATTAGAGGAAATTTCAAATCAAAATGGGCATTTTAACCATAATTCAAATTCCATGTCATCATGTGTTATCCAATGAAATTGATTTAAATTTGAAATACCGTATAGGTATTAAACAAATTTTTAATATAAATTTGGGGATAGGTATCATAAAAAAATTAGTTTTTTGATCGTATTTTTGACATATCTCCCCATGTTTTACTCAAATTTTGATTAGGAGAGCTCGTTGGATGCAAAATTAAATTTTGCATCCAATGAGTACCCATTGGGCATACTTTTGATGGACCAACCTACCCCAACAACAATAAATACCAATTTATTTAAAAAAAATCAAAAGTACAAAAAAAGGGCGTACCTGATAGATGGGATGGGATGATTTATTTGTTCGGTCGCTAGGTAAGCCTGTAGGTTAGTCCTTTCAAAATGTATGCAATCATATATAATGAGGACCTCAATGCTTGCCAAAGTGTCATTCTTTCTTGGATAATGAATTTGAGGTCCCTGACAATGTAGCCAAAATGTTAAGTATTGTCGACTTCTTCTTTGTGGAGTCGCTAGGTAATATCTACAATACTAGTCCTTAACAATAATATTTTTCAAAATACCTAAAAATACTTACCTCAATTTTTTATTGAATGTCGTTCTTTCCAAGGTGTGAATGAATTTGGATCAACTGCTTCAAAATTTTAAATGGTCCCCGTAAATGACGCCAAAATGTTACCGGATGAAATGACAGTCCAAATCACCATTAAACATGTGAGGATGAAGTGACCACTATCAGCTTAGTCAAATTCTCCCAATTGCTTCAGAATCCTAAGCCTCCTAGGGGAGATCCCTATTAGAACTATAGAAAGACACTAAAACACCAAATTGTTCTCTTTCGAGGACATTAGTGACCAGTTCCTTATTGGAGTCAAATATGAGAGGGAAAGTGTCGTGTCAAGTGTGTACATGGGTATACTTCAATAATGAAATTTATTCAATGATAAGAAAGTAAACAACATCACACTAAGTACCATTCAACCAATATCCAATTACTTTGTAAGGTGCAATGCCACAAAAAAATGTTATCCACAATGTATCCACCATAATTATTGATCAATTATAAGCATTCAACATACCTCAAAAACATAAGTACAATAGTACATGCAGCAAGATATATAGTTATGCCAACATTAGGTACATCATATACATTTAGTCATTACACTTAACACTTATAGCAAAAATACACACAATTGTGCCATTCATGTGTCAATTCTTATTTATGTAGGCATGTGCACTTAGTTGTAATATATACAAAATGATGTAGATAATAGCAGAATGAGTTAGTATAACAACATTGTACACTTGAAAAATAATGAACACCAATACATTAGTTATGTATCTGCATGCACTTTGTAACAACCAACAATAGGTCTGAAATTTGGAAAGGTGTTGTATGTATCATCCTTAAATATCAGTATAACAACCATACATATTCAGTCTTTGGAAGCATTACAAAGTTTACCATTACAATGGAGTTTTAGTCACTAATAGTTACTAGTGATATATATCAGTCATCATACATAGCCATTATTCATAACAACATTATAATGTTAGTATATAAATGTGACCATACTTTTAAGTGCCAATTTGTGTGTTAACTATGTGTGTGAAGATACAAGGTGTAAACAATCCACTTTCCAATATCAAACCCACATGAACTAAGATTTCCTTTGTTGTTGATGTGTAGGTTAAAATGAGAATGAGAAAAGGGAGGGTTTCCATTGTAAGGGTAACCTAAATGATGGTTGAGTGGGATGTCACAAAGTATGATATAGGGTGACAGACTTAAGGTCTGTTAGTGCTATTTGAAGGGAAACAGAGAGGGAGGGAAGGCCCAATCAAGGTAGGTTATAATCCTAGGGATAATTCTAAGGGTTAGGATGAGTTTAGGGTGGTATAAAAAGGGTAGCTATGAGTGTATTAAATGGAATTAGGAAAGGGTAGTGAGGGTTAGGAAAGGTCCGTTAGGTTCCTAAAGGTAGTCTAGGGATTTTAGGGAAGAATTAGGACTGTTTTAGGGCCTTTTAGGGAAATTTTGATATTTTTCTGATTTTTGTATTTTTAGGGTTTCCTTTAATTCCTCCTTAGGGTTTTTAGGGCTTTATATTCTAGGAAATTTTTTTAGGGAAGGAGTCTAAAATTTTAGGGAGGCCAAAAATGCAATTTTGTTATTTTTGTTTTTAGGGTTTTCAACATAAAAATGCGGACCTAATTATAACCCTAATTTTATCATGAGAATGCAAAATTATACTTGCAAATGCAATCTACTTAACCCTATATTAGGTTTTCTAAAGAAAGAATACGTGAAAACCAAGGGAAACTAACCCTAGAAAATCCCTACCACAACCTAGGGAGTCTAGGGAGAATGGGTAACCTAGAGAGGAAGAGTTCCTAGGTCAAAAAACTAGAGCAGAGAAACTAAGGAGAAACCATAGGCAACCCTCACAAGGAGATGTGCCTCAATTTTCTATGTTGACAGGAATGAAAGGTAATGGCCTATCCTAGGAAAAAAATGCAGCACTAGGGCTACCACTAAGGCTTGAATATGCACATGCACCATCATTCATAAAAAAGGATGAGAAGACTGACCCTTTTGTGCTCATGTTCATCCAACAAATAAAAACATCTCCAAGAAAAGAACTTCATCAAAGAATTACTGGAAAATGTTTGCATTAACTAAAAAAAACTCCCTCAAGAGGAGTGAATCCATCCAAAGGGCCCTAGCAGTGGTAAAATAAGTGCATAATGTATTATCCCATGAGTGATTTCTTTAAAATGAAAGTGAGGATATCTATTTATATGATCTCACACTCACTTTTTAAAATATTCATGCCTACATGCCTTAAAATAAGTCAATTTGAAATTATAAAATGTCAACTAAAAGTTAAAAGAAAATTATAATAAAAAATAGGCTAAGGTAGGATTAAGGTAGGCTACCTAGGGTATTTATACCCCGAGGTGCTAAAACATGCCCAAATAAGTGAATCAATATGAATGAAAAGATGGAGTGAGTTGGAGGGAGGGAGTTATACCCCTTCTAACCCCTAAGGAGACATGGAGGATGGCTCCCTCTAAGGAGATAAGGCCAGGGAGAGAAAGAACATACTGACTGAAAGGCCAGGAGGGTGTACTAAGTGTATGAGAATGGAGACGAATGTATCACAACTAAATAAAAGGCCTCCAGAGGACATAAACAAGATAGGGAAACATGTGACCTAGTGGTCAACCCTTAGGGGCCCCAAAAACTAAACTCAAGTTTGAAAAACCCGAATAAACGTCAGTTGACAGTGCAATTAATCCATAGTACCCCTAAAGGATGACCAAAGGGCCCAACCATGACTACCATTGCTCGATAACACCCCTCCTGTTTTAAAAAATGTCGCTCTCTCTCTAGGGTACACTTGAAGGTGCGCTAGGTACAGGTGCGACATAACACCCCTCATGGTACAATCTCCATCATATACAAATCCAACTAATTTAGTTAATGATGGATCAATATTTGTTAAAAGAGTTGTTATTATATCATACATATTTTAAGTTCTGCCATCATTAATTTTAGGCAAGCATATGGATATTTTCACACATTGAAATATTCCTTCATTTGTTAAATATGTAATATAGATAATTGAATGTTTCTCCATAGTTCTGTATGTACTTTTATCAAGTAAAATTGCATAAAATAGACCATGGTGAATTTCATGTTTTAATCTTTTCCAATATACCTCTTTAGCAACTTGTAGAAACTCTTTTATAGATGTTGTGCTTGTATATCTTAAATATTCATCTATTAAATGTGTGTTTGGAGTGTTTTTATACCTATTCAAATATCAAATTGTCTTACACACTTATAATGGTAAATCATGTATAACAACAAATTACATTTTTTCAATCACTTATACAATTCTCTCATTCTCAACATCTACCATTTTTTCTACATCTTTTGTAATTAGAAGATTGTTTTTTCTTTGTTTCTCCCTCCAAAATTTGTAAAGAAAATTTATAGGCTTCTAATTTAGCATGGTAATTTAGAACACCAATTTGAAGATTGGTAATTCCATTTCTAGCAAATGAAGTTTCCCTTTTATATTTAACACACAAAGAACATTTTACTTTTTCAGCATCACTACAATATTTTATTACATAAGTCCAAGGAAATATTGTCTTCCATTTCAATTTAAATGATCTTTTACATCTCTTTGGTTCTTTCTCCTCGTCAAGAATCTTAATGCCATCTAAGTCCTGTTATTTAGGTGAATGAACATCGACATCATTTTAGAAAAGGCATGGATGATTAGAATGGCTGTTGATACCAAATGCATAAATAATTGATGATTGTTTTTTATCCTTTTGAGGGAGACCAATGAGAGCCATTTTCTAAAAATATACAAATCTATTCAATCAATTCAAACTATGGAAATAATTAATTACATAAAAATAAACAATGATACATTAAGTATTAAGATGAAAACAAAACAATTAATAAAACTAGAAGTATGGTGTTTTGGTGTTTTTGTTGATGTTCCCAACAAATGTGTCCCAAACAATACCATTGAATAATTAATGGTTACTAGTTTTAAAGTATACCAAAAGTTGTTTAGATAATTTTAACTATGTTATTAAGAAATATGCTCTTTCACCTTTAATATGTAGCATATGTGGATATATTTAACATAGATTAAAGAGTATCCATAAGATTTTTTTAATAAGTATTTTATCACTCAGTAAGGAAATCATATATTACCATATACATTAAAATTATAAAAATGTTCCACAAAGTGCGAAAAGTTCCTTTGATTTTTTTTTACGATTTTTCAATAAATAAATAAATGTCTCAAGTTTTCATCAAACAATTTCTTTGATTTTTGTGCAAATTATCAATAAAAAAGAGTAAACGCAACATAATAGCACGAAAAATATCTTAGGAAACTAGTATGAATAACACATAAATGGAAATGCATTATTCATGTGCAAGTTGGGTATTTTCAATTCAATCATCCACATTTTTTTGTCAAATTTCATAAAGTTATCACTGCATTGCAAAGTGAATGGTGTGTTCATGTTCATATCAAACTCATAGTTTTTCAAGTTTTGAATACTTTAATGTAAATCAGGAATGTGAAATAGCATATCTCATGTGCTTTACAAGAGGGACCTTCCCCATAAGACCCAACTTCCATACTGTAAAGTTGTAAACTAAGTGGGACATACTATGTGGGCATAATCCACGAGATAGGCCATACTGCATATGCACTAAATGGGCTATGTTGCACATGCATACTCCACAGATAAGAAATGTGGGTTGTTGGCTCAACAATTGACTAACCTAGGTTTAAAATCAATTGGACCAACAAAGACCAAAGGTACCAACCCAAAAGGGTTTAACCCCTTCAGAAACACCTACAACGCAAGTGAGGTATAACCTAAGTAGGGGATGAAGGAACCATGTTTTTGCAGTGTAGAAGGGGATATTATTTTATCATACATCAACATAATAAGTACAGTGACAATATATTGCAGGCCATTCTTAAACATACTTGTAAAAAAAGTTAGAGACTTATCGCTTTAGTTACTTATTTAGAAGTTAATACATTTTCACAAATCACACCCAAAAACAAAACAACACACACATTCAACATGCATCACTTGACACAAGTAATATAACGTGGAAACCTAATACAGGAAAAACCACAAAAGAGCTTGTTATTTAGAATGAGTCATCATTCGAATGCTTTAGTCTATGCACACAACCTACATACATTTCGCCATAATATCCATGACATTAAGTCTGAGCACATATCTTTCGAATCAAAAGTATAATATCGAATCTTATTCATATTCAACATAACAATACAAAATTTACCCTGATGACATTACAACTAGTCTCTTCAAAACTTGATTTTGACCAACCCAAAAAGTCCAACCCATTATATTTTTATAAGATCTACTAGCGGAATTTATATCCCACATACACTACCCAAAAGTGGACAAAATTTCAAAATAATTCACTATATTTTCCATTGAACTCTGTAAATACAATTACTTTTCCCAAAATTATGCCCAAAATTTTTGAGATGACCAATTCACCACCTGCTCTTGCATAGCCTTGTTCACACCTGAACTAGGTTCCAAAACTTAAAGAAAAAAATTTAACCAAACTTACCTAGGGACAAAAAGACCCAAAAACTCACATGTGGATCATCGCAAGCCACATCAGATATAAACTTCTAGTGTATTCAACTTAGATCGAAAATCGTGAAAAATATTCACCACTTCTTCGACTTGTCGCTGAACAACTGCTTTATCCTTGGAGATCCATTTGACAATTTCAGAATTGAGATGTTCTAAAAAATCCAACACAATCATATCTAGCACTTTCTTGACCATGACATGGACAAAGTGTATGGTCACAGTCAGCAATTATTCCTCTTCTTGGAGCTTCGTGACACGATCCGTTCTTCTTTTTTATTGTTTCTGGATTTTGGATATCTACTGCTACAATTATTTTAGCTCAATAGATTTATTCATATTCTTGATCGGTGGTAAATTTTTCAATGAAGTCCACAACCCGACCATCGACCATACTTGTCTCTGTTACATGAAGTCTCTCTATTATATCTTACAACTCCACATCATCCATTAAGGCCTCCATGCTTGAGAAACTTCCAGCTGAGTGATACCACGTGACAAAGCATCCCTTAGAAGCTCAATTACAGCCCTATACTCAGTGACATTATTAGAAGCAGGACCTAAGCAAGTGCCTCCGAAAGGCAACTAATTGTTCTAAGGGAAAATAAATGACCCATGCAGCTGAAACTAGATTACAGGTGTGGCGACTGGTGCCATCAGCGAAACCTACGAACCTCTCGGAAGACATCTGAAACAACTAGCAGATGGTATAAAAAACACAAACCAATGAACTAGTGTACATAAAAATACATACAATAAAATACAAGAAAAAGTCCTAAGCCTAAGCATAGTGCTTCTTCAGGTAGAGCCCATTTCTAAGCTCAAGTAGCTTATTCCCATAAAAATCAATCAATTCATATGCACCCTTCTTTAAGACCTTTGACACGACATAAGGCCCCAACCACATGGAATTGAAATTTCCTGCCCCCAGGGGTTCTTTGTCTTGGTCCCAGAGAAAAACAAGTTCCCCCTAATAGAAAATTTGAGGCTTAATCGACTTATCATATTGGATTTTTACTGTAGTTTTGTGAGCTTGATTTGCTTTCATTGGATCTATATGCCGCTCATCAAGATGTTCTAAATGTACCAGATGTTCTTCAAGCTCCATCGTATCAGGTAACACATGAATAACTATTTTCAAGGACGAGATTTCACATTCAACTGGGGTAACGAATTCCACTCCATGAACGAGTTGGAAGGGGGAGAAACCCATAGTAGTTTTTACATTAGTTCGATACGCCCAAAGTGCGGGGTATATCATGATATGCCAGTTAGAACAGGTTGCATGAACAGTACGTTTGAGGATAGTCTTCAAAGTTTTATTAACAGCCTCAACCTAACCATTTGCTTGAGGATAGTACGAAGACGAATGTTCTTGTTTGAATCCAAGAATAGTGTTCCATTCTGTCATCATGCTATTTTGAAAATGACTACTATGGTTAGTGACAATCACCTTGGGTATACCAAACTGTGCTATAATTTGATTGAACACAAAAAAACTATGGTTTCCCCATTGAATTTAAAGGTGGGTATTGCCTCTGCCCATTTCATTAAATAGTCTACATCGACAATGATATATTTGTGCCCCCCTGCCGAGGCTAGGTTACACATCATGTAATCAATCCCCCACTTCATGAAGGGGCCCAACGAGACAACAGGAAATAACAGAGCAGGATGTGACCGCATCTTCCTGGTGTAAAGCTAGCAAGGATGACAACACTTCACGGCTTCCACAAAATCCTTGAAGATTGTGGGCTAGAAATAACCATCACGTAGTATCTTAAGGGTCGTTTCTAACCCAGATAAATGACCCCCACATGCTCCACTATGGTCATCATTCAGGACAATCTCTGTTTCCTCATGGGTAAGACATAGACGCAAAATAGAATCTACCCCCCTACAATATAAAGTATCTCCTATGATGAGGTAGTTCTTAGCATGAAGGTGTAGTTTACGTCGTTCCTCCCTCGAGGAAGCTGCAGGATACTTCAAAGTATGGAGATATATAAGTATATCTCCGTACCATGGGTCAGAGGTGGATATCAAGAAGATATGCTCATCTGGGAATGAGTCTTCTTCAATGACTACATCTTCTCCTGTTGGAAATTTTTCTATAAGCTCAACAAAAACTAAGTATTTTTTCAATTTAGCAGATTGGAAATCCAAGTCAAACTCTTGGAGAATGACTATCCATTTGTTGAATTCCCCCCCAACAATCCATTGGGACAAAACATATTGACAAGGATTAACATCTGCCACTACTGTTGTAGTTCTCAGTAAAATGTAGTGGCGTAACCTCTGAACATCATAGACAGTTGCTAGGCCAATTTCTCGATGTGGGAGTACCTAAGTTTAGGTCTAGCTAAAGCATGGCTAAGATAGTAAACGACATGCTCCTGGAGCTTATCATCCTCCTGGACCAAGACTACTCCAATGGTCGACTCAGACACAGCTAGATACGATATAAAATCCCTAGACTAATCTGGCGGATGCAATAAAGGTGCCGACAACAAAGTTTTTTTCAATGCCTCGAAAGAGAGTTGTGCAGTTTCATCCCATACAAATGGGGTGTCCTATTTTAGTAGGTGCATGAAGCCCTTGGTAATCTTGGCATAGTTTACAATGAAACGTCAAAGAAAATTGGACTTTCCCTACAGGATTTGAAGTTTCCTAATAGAACAAGGAGGAGGCAGATTTACAATGGCCTCCACTTTTAACGGATCCACCTAAATCCCTCTATTAGAAATAATGAATCTGAGCAGTCTCCCTGACTTGACATAGAACACGCACTTGTGGGGATTCAAGCAGATCTTATATTATCTGCATCGCTCAAATATAAACCTTAGGTGATCTGGATGGTCAATGCTCTTACAAGAATGTGTAGGCAGATCATCAAGGTAAGGTTCGACAATGGATTTGATATCATGGAAGGCAAAGTTCATTTCTCGCTGAAAGGTTGCCCCAGCATTTTTCAATCCAAAGGGAATTTTTTTGTACGCGAAGGTACCCCAAGGACAAATGAAATCATTTTTATGTTGGTCTTCTGGTTTTATTTGAATTTGATTATATCCGGAGAAACCATCCATAAACTAGAAAACTCCACTTCCCACACAAGCATCAATAATTTGATCTATAAATGGCACGGGATAGTTATCCTTAGGATAGGCTTTGCTCAAATCTTGAAAGTTAGTACAAACACGTATGGTCCCTTTCTTATTATCAATAGGAGAAGGGTTGGATACCCATTCTGTCAGGGCTATGGGATAAATAAAATTAGCATTCAACAGTTTTTCAACTTCAGCCTTCATAGCCACATCTTTATGCGGGTTAACAGGTCTTAAATTTTGCCGAACAAGTTTAGCGTTAGGGTATGTTTGGATATCATGCTCAAATATCGATGGATCAATGCCTAGCATCTCCTCATATGACCAGGAAAAAATGTCATGAAACTAATTGAACAAGGACGTATAGATTGCAATCTCCTCAGAAGAGCAGTTTGCATCGATATGTATATTTTCCACAATATTAGGATTTACAGAGATGTTGATAGGGATAGTAGTGGAAATATTTTCCATATTCCCCTTAGCAAACATTCCTTCCCTTGGTAAGGGATTGATGGGTATATCAACATCGTCAGCCAGTATCATATGAAACTGTTGATTCTCTATCCTGCTTAGCTCTGAAAGAAAATACGATCGATGATGAAGATCTTTGCAGATCTTATCACGTCCACACATGGCTTCCAGAATGGATTCATCAAAAGGTAAAACCATATCTAAACAATCCATATAATGCAAAGAGTTTTCTGCCCAAGCAGACAAATAGACCTCTTCCAGGTCCTCTGAGACTATGAGAGGGTTTGGAACAGGATAAACAGTGGTTTTAGTGATAGCTTGGTAAGCCACTTCCATTACTGATAAGGGAACTTCCGGTTCATGGGGGGAAGGGAGAACCCAAGGATGATTCCTATCAACAATCGTCGATATGGAATTCCCCACACTAGTAGAACCTATATAGTTAATCGGGGATTGAAGATCAAATGTGCCCATAAATGATGTGTACATTCCAACCCCCAAGCTCTCAGTAGTAGGTTTCACCTGATCAACAAATGGTACAGTGGACTCATTATACTCCATGCGGTCTTTTCGAGTAAAATTGAGTTGGTCAATAGTAACCAACTTCCCTTTGTGTTGAAACACTACTACTTGGAAGACAACCGATGAAATAGAAAACATGGCATGAGTCCAGCTTCTTCCCAAAAGCAAATTATAGTCCAAAGATGCATCAATCACTTCCACCTCATCAGACACTGCTTTCCCTGACAGCTTAATTTCAAAATTTGGTAGGATACCATGCAGACAGAATGGCATTCCATCGAAAGTAGTAAGTAGAGTGTTTGACGGGACCATATCTAGGGATCCGAGAGCTTTCCAACATGACAAGGACATAACGCATGTAGAAGCACCCTCATCAACAACTGCCCTTCCAATGGTATTTCCACCATGGATGACATCTATTGATAAGGCTACATGGTAAGGTAGGTGAATTTTAACATCAGACAAGTGAAATTTCGCCATGAGACTCGACGAGTCCATGTTGCCTAAAGATGCTAAGAGTGCATCCCACTGGGTGGGACATCTATGTAACACCTCTAAAGCTGACATTGCACAAGGGGTTTGGGCTAAGTCTTCAACCACAGAGTAGTTTGAAGTAGCTCTAGCATTAGAGTTATGCAAGGTCTTCTTAAAGACACCTTTCTATATCTTAGGCATAGTTTTAGCAGGCTTCTCGATCGTGAGAGGGTTAGAAGTTTCACCTATAGACTTACCCTTCTCAAAAGTCTCTTTTCATAGTTTTTATTCCTAGTCTGTAGCAAAGTTGAAGATTGAACCATGTTGATATAATTGGGGTCAGGGGAATTTGGAGTGCCCCCTACTACATTAGAAGCTGAAGCAGATTCTACCCTTGGGGAAATGGATCCTTCAGTATAGCCAGTTGTTGACATTTTAGCAGCTTTTGGGCTTATTCCACAAGGGGACAAAGATGGGTGAGGTGATCCTCATGGCATAACTTACATGGGAATTTCACCTTTTTTCTTTTCTTTCTTTCCCCCATCAGCACTATTTGTAGGTTTATGTTTGTTTTGATTTCCCTCCCCTTTATTTCCTCTCTTCTTCTTCCCACCGGGCTGTTGATTTCCCTTCTGAGAGGTCTGTGCAAAAATGTTTGCATTTTTAGGTGAGGGGGAATCCTTTGTTTCCTTTGTTGTAGAATGTTTGATGAACAACTGTTGGAGTTGTTTGGCCAAAGTTTCTATAGTGGGAGAGTTTATGGACCCAACCACACCATCGGCATGGGGTCTAGGATTAGGTTTCTCTGCATCGTCGGTAAGCCTCGGTGCCTCAGGGATAATCTCATACAAGATCCCAGATTGAGAATAAATCAAATCCAATTGTTGGGACTTGAGGATAGCTTCTTCTTATTTCATCACTCCTAAAGTAGATACGTCCTTAGATATATAAGGAAATAATGATTTAAGGAACCATTCTAGCAAGAAATCGGGAGAAATAGTGGCTTTAATAAGGGTCTTCTGCCTCCTCCACTCTTGGATGTGATCCAAGATGTGGGTAGCATTGTTTTTCCTAAAGGTAGATAACAAGTCCATTCTAAAATCTTATTGGAATGGAAGCTGAAAATGGCTAAAAAATGCATTAGCTAAGTCCCAAAAACTCTGAACACAGCAAAAGGAAACTCGATGTACCATTTTGCTGCAGTACTCATTAAGGTTCTTTGGAACAGCCTCAACCTAACTGAATCTTCATTCAGCGAATTAGAAGAACACCATAAATGAAAAGTGGTGGCATGAGCCCTAGGATCTTCACCAACTTTGCCTTCGAATTTTGGGATGTCCGATGGTAATTTGATGGGGACAGGTGGCCATGAGGGATCATGCCTCACCGGGTCGTTCATCAATTTAGACAAGTCTGGCAAGTTTAACGTTGCCAGGAATGGAATCTTAGGTCTAACCAGAGCATAAAAAGTACCAGAATGGGGATTAGAGGGACTTGCCTCCAAGTTCCCATATGTAAAGGTGGGGTTGCCCCCCGTCGCCAGTTGTGAAGTGGATGGGTTACTTTGTAATGGATTCCATCTATAAGGCACAAGATTATGGGTGGGAGGTACAATATAAGAGGTTCTAGCTGCCCTAGTTGAAACTGGGGTTTGAAAAACAGGAGTAGGTATCCCTCTGCTAAACAACGAAAAGGGAGAGCTCATGAATGGGGCCAAGACTGGAGTTTTAAAACCTTTCCCATAAGAGGTAGTGTTTCCAAAATGCACTCTTACATAAGAGGGTGATGGGCCTACATATGGAGTGGATGGGGAATATGCCCCCCATTCTAAGGAAATCCTTGGACAAAAGCTGAGGATCCTACTGGACCACTCTGGGCAGTGTGTGGGAAGGAGGAAGGAACAATAGGTATACTATTAATCCTAGTAACCATGCCACCAAAATCACATACTAGGCTTGTGGGAACCAGTAGTTGAGCCAGCTGGTTCGCTGGAGTTAAGGGCATAGTAGGTATACTAGATCTAGGGGCACTTATTGGGGGAGGTAGTACCCCTTCAACCGGAGTGTATGGGGTGAAAACAAAATAGCTTTCTCCTGTAGTAGACATTATCCTACCCACAGGGACACCTAACATGGGTGAATCGAAATGCCGAACCTGGATCATAGGATCGTTTAAGTCATCCAAGGGTGTATTAAAATTCCTTGCAAACTCGTCAGCCTGCAAGTCTTCTATCTCAACTGTGTTAAAATCAAAATGGTTTTCCTTAAGTTATGGCTCACCTAGAACTTCACTTACTCCTATCGATTCAAATGAACTGTCTGTGTCCAATGTCCACCTTTGAGGTGGAGGTGGAGGTTCCAATGTGATGAGAGGAGAAATTTTTTGCACCCTTCATGAAATTCTAATAGGTTGGTCCTCCATGATTGTAAATTTGACAATTCAAACCCTAAGGTCAGCTAAACACAGACAAACCACAGAGCAATCACTATGAAAAAATCCTAAATTCTCAACAGTCAGCAAGAATAAAAGATATGCTTTCTTGAAGAAAGCTGAAGAACAATTACTTGGCATCCTTGAAGATGTTCTTAGGCACAAGCGGAGGAATCACCCACCTCCCTCCTACACTTTCAACAAGGATTACCTTCCAAGCCCATCTGTTACAGAGAGAAATTCCTATGGCTTGGGGTACCACAACAGACAACTTGACTCTAGAAATCAATCCTTTCCAATATGCAATAGAAATTAAATGTCTAACACTAAAGGATCAGACCTCGTACCTTATTTCAGACGATTGAAGTAGATCCCCGTTGAGCTTTCCAATCTTCAGCTTGAATTGATCTGTTACTTCCTCAACAACAACTAAACAATACAAGCATTCTATATATCATGGTGCTAGATCTATTCTAGCATATATAATAAATAATGTACAAGCATTTGACATAATCCCATGGATAAAATATTCATTCAAACACACATTATTGGACAAGAAAAGATATTTCTATTAATATAAATCAGAGATTACAAGGTACAACCTTTGACGGCACATCTGCGAACCGGAGAAACTGAATCCCCCACTTGGGCCTCCACCACCTCAATCCTCCATCTCTCGATAGCAAGCTCACAAGCAAAAGGAAAGCTTGGGAAGAACACACTAGTGCTCCAAGGGACAAAGGGATGCAGACTCAAGCATAAGTTCCGGCAACAATGGACTATAGTTTCTTTGCTCTCAATTCTCTCTTATGCCTTCAATGTACCAAGGGGTTCCTTATATAGCTTTTCAAAGGGGTAATGAAAGTTCAAATTCGAGCTTTCTCAAGGCATAAGGAAGGCCAGGAGTCAAATGAGTCGGATCCATGTCAAGGAAAACTCCAAATGGATTTGGATTATGCACACATCCCGATGTACACAGTTTTAGTGGTCAAACCCACATATATACGTGCTTATAGGTTTAAAATTCACGTATATCATTTTTCATATGTTTTTAGGGATGATCAAGGAAACATCAAAGGACAAAAAGTGGTCCATAGGGTCTAAGGAGTCTGTAGCGGGACAGGGCAAGGCCATACAAAGTCTGATTCACCTAGAGTGGTGAAATATGTTATAACGCCATCCAAGGTGAACCAGAAATATCCTTCCTGTTTACCTATGTATGAACTCTAGATGTCAAGAGACTAGAGGCTACCTTAACTATAGAAATGGTCTGGGGGGGCAATTGCAAGCCTGATTCGTACACATGGGAAGGGTAGCTGAGCCCAAAAATTTGTCTAGGACAGAATCCCTAGATGCGTAAAAATCCTGATTTATGTTTTGACAAGGAATCAGAGGGTTATCTCCTCAGTCCAATGCCTCCACGTGGCCTCGTACTTGATTCTCATTTGAGAGGAGCTTTCCAAATACTATCAATAAAGAGAAGGGTTTACCTATCGATTGGTCCACTATGTCTGAATTTTAATACTTATGGGAAGTTTACAGTTCCTATCCCACAAGTCTAGCCTAATATAGTAGGTGTATGGCCCTAAAAAATAAAAATTGCTAAGAGATTTTAATTATTGCGATCATTTAAGGGCTATTTTTTACTCAGAAGGCAAGTGGAGTGAAAGACTATGATGTTTTTGACTCGATAAGAAATATAAAAAGCAAAGGTGTATACTTCCAAAGCAAAATATCACTAAAAAAAAGCTTATTTTCTTTTTGTAAAGGTAAATTGATGAAAATGCAAAGATAAAGAGAACACTAAGACTATATTTTTGTAGTTTTTTGAGATTATATTTTAAAAACTAAAAATAAAACTACTATATGCAAATCAAATGCAAGAGCTTCTAAATGTTTTATTTTCACTTTTTAAAATGCTCAAAGACTACTATGCACCTAAATGCACTAAACTTGAGTATTCTTGAATTAAACTAACTGTATAAAGTAAGCAAAGTGAAGTAAACAAATTAATAAGACCAAATATCAACCACCTAAGGAAGACTTGGAACCCTAGCTTGGGCGGACACAATGAAAGGAAATCACTGAGATCAAACAAAGGAAAGTGGAAAACCAAATACTATCCGAAAATAGAAAGGGATAAATAGCGTCTATAACGCTAATCACTGATTCAGACAACTAACACTTGAAACTATAACCCTAACAGGAAAATACAATTCAAGTTTCTAACAGAAGACAATCCAAATAATAAGAACTCAAGTCTTTTATAAGAAAGCACAAGGTGTGGCTAACAAGGTCATCAAACTCATAGTGCAATGCTTATAAGGAAGACCAACCAGAAAACAAACTTTATGGAGAGACAGGGACAAGCAGACCCTAGCCCAAAAATTTCAATGCTTAGGCTTGTACGCGACTGTGTACAAGGGAAACCCGCGTACTGTACATGACTGTCCTAGAGAGAAACCCACATACGCAGGCCTCTGTACGCGACTGTATACAACAACAACCCATGTATAGGTGTAAAATTTTCTAATAAAAAGGACAATTTTCAAGGTCTTCAAACACTACTCTAATCATGAACCAAGAAAGGACACCACACATAGAATCAAGGAAAAGACTGGGCGACGGTCAACATAAATAACCCACAGCAACCTGGGCTCCCCAGTGGAGTCACCAATTCTATTGTTCAGGAATAAACACCCTTGTAACCTAGGGTTTGGGGTTACCAACATACTTCTAAAACTTGCAGACAATCATCTTTAAAGTACAGAAAGGAAATGGGAAGATATGGTCGACTCACCTGATTAACGACGGTTGATCCAAGCTTTCTCTTCTCCTGCTCTGCTTCTCTCCAAAGCTTTCAGGGATGCACCTTCTTCCCCTGCAATGATAAAATTCTCCAAGTACAATCTTATACATGTATATATTGTTAAATTTTCATATGCTAAGCTAGATCATTAGTATTTCATTTCAATTTCATAACAAAAGCATATAAATAGGATCAATAAAAGATAGAAAAGCACAACCATACAAAAGGAGAATAGAAAGATTTATCCTAGGAAAACCCTAAAGGGAAAAACCCAGCAAAAGCTTCCTTAATATAGATTCCCCAAAAGATAAAAGATAAAACCAACAAGGAGATCAAAGCCTGATCATCCTCCTTCTCCAGCTACTTCTCTTCTCCACTAATGCGCTACACAAGTGAGAGTGTGTGTGTCTCAAATGAGGAGCACCACACCTCTATTTATATTCATCCGTTCACTTGAATTAACTCATCCGACATGTAGGCTCGAGTTAATCATGTAGGCTTGAGTTACACATGTAGGCTCAAGTAACCACACTGGGGTGCTAATGACCCACCTTTACAAATAAAGGGGACAACCTCTTGACTATTATTAGTTCTTTCGATTAGAAGCATCAGGGTACAAGATAATACAAGTGGTTCTCCCGGTAGGACCATCGGGGACCACAAAAGATACATATAGAATATTCTTCGAAGTTACAATATTTCAACACTCCCCCTTAACGAGAAGGGTATTCTACAACAACATCAACAACAACAATAGTAGGAGAGGACGTCATCAACATCATCAGGGTAACACATCTATAAATCATTGGAAGCTTTTCAACATCATATAGTCTTTGTCTTCAATATTTGACGACGGCAACTCTTTAATCAACATCAGCATCTTTTGACCTTTTGATTAGCAACATATTCAACACTTTGATCTTTCGATCAGCAACATCTTCAGTGCCATCTTCAGCACTTAGACCTTTCGATCAGCAGCAACATCTTCAGAACTTTGACCTTTCGATCAGCAACATCTTCGGCACTTTGACCTTTCGATCAACAACATTTTCAGCAACATCTGTAACGCTTTGACCTTTCGATCAAAAACAACATCTTCAGCACTTTGACCTTTCGATCATCACCAATATCTTCATCATTTTGATAAGCAATATCTTCAGCACTTTGATCTTTCGATTAGCAACATTGTCACATTCTGATTAGTAACATCGTGATCAGCACCATCATCGTACTTCAACTCTCGAATAGAATCATCATCATCATATTCTGATCTTTTGATCAGTATGTCATCATCATCACATACTGATCATCACCATACATCAGTACATCACACTCTGATCTTTCAATCAGTACATCATCATCATCATACACTTGATCGTTCGATTAGTACATCATCATCATACTTTGATATTTTGATCAGTGCATCATCATCATCATAAAAACATCATCATCATGAAAACATCAACGTCATCAAAACATCATTATGATAAAAACATTCAACATCATCAAAACATCAAAACATCATCATCATCACACTCTGATCTTTCGATCAGTACATCCTCATCATCATAAAGTCATTATCATCAAAACATCAACATTATCATCATCAAAACATCAACATGATCCTTCCTTTCGGAATTACGGGATCAACATGTCTGTGGTACTCAGACGATCCTTTTTGTCGGAATTACGGGATTTAGGTCTTTATAGATTTACTAACAATCCTTCCTTTTGGAATTATGGGATCAACAAATTTGTGGAGCTCAGACAATCCTTCCTTTCGGAATTACGGGATCAAGTCTTTACGGAGCTACTAATGATCCTTCCTTTCGGAATTATGGGATTTAGGTCTTTACGGAGTTGCTAACGATCCTTTCTTTTAGAGTTACGAGATCAACACATTTGTGGAACTCAGACAATCCTTCCTATTGGAATTACAGGATCAACACATCTGTGGAACTCAGACAATCCTTCCTGTTGGAATTACAGGATCAAGTCTTTAGGGAGCTACCAACGATCATTCCTTTCGGAATTATGGGGTTTAGGTCTTTACAGAGTTACTAACGATCCTTCCTTTTGGAATTACGGGATCAACACATTTGTGGAACTCAGACAATCCTTCCTATTTGAATTATGGGATCAATTCAATGATCCTTCCTTTCATAATTATGGGATTTAGGTCTTTACGGAGTTACTAACGATCCTTCCTTTCGGAATTATGGGATCAACACAGTTGTGGAACTCAAACAATCCTTCCTATTGGAATTACAGGATCAACACACGTTCTCGAGTACCGAATTCACCGCATCTGTTCTAAAATGAAGTTCAAGGATGATATAATCCTACCAAATTCAGAGGGACTGAGAACTCTAGATACATTTTGAACCAAGTTTCAGGGATGATGCAATCCCACCACTTTCACGGGGGCCAAGACCTCCGGATACATTTTGAACTGAGGTTCAGGGATGATGCAATCCACCACTTTCACGGGGGCTGAGACCTTCGGATACATTTTGAAACGAGGTTCCAGGATGATGCAATCAACCACTTTCACGGGGGCCGAGACCTCTGGATACATTTTGAACTGAAGTTCAAGGATTATGCAATCCTACCACATTCATGGGGGCTAAGACCTCTGGATACATTTTGAATCGAAGTTAAGGGATGATGCAATCCCACCACATTCACGAATACTGAAGTCACCAGATCGATTTTGGATAGATGTCCCAGGATGATACAATCCCTCTTCATTCTCGAGGACGGAGGTCACCGGATCACTTTTGGATAGATGTCTCACGATGATACAATCCCTCTTCATTCTCGAGGACTGAGGTCACTGGATCACTTTAGGGCAGATGCCCAGGGATGATACAATCCCACTACAACATCACTACTCCCCCTTTTGAGGAAGGTTCTTCTGAACCACACCAAGCTTGTCTCGAAAGTGTTCGAACTTTACTCGAGACAGAGGCTTTGTGAGCACATCATCATCTAAACCATCATCATCTACATTTTCAATATGTGAATACTGAACTATCACCATCTGTATCTCTAGTATGTGAATACTGAAAGCATCATCATCTATATCTTCAGTATAGAAATACTGAAAGCATCATCATCTCTATATTTAGTATAGAAATACGGAATCACCATCATCTGCATCTACAATATGGGAATACTGAAACATCATCATCTGCATCTTATCTCATACGTAGAAATACTGGATTTCTATGTGTTACAATGGAACACAAGGTTCTCTATCATTACAACTCTGGTTATCTCATAGAATCATTGTAGTATCCATATTCAGGTCAAAGAGACCTGATATCAGCTTCTAAATCCATATGACTTCACAACTTAGCAGAGCAATCTGCTATGTATTCTCCTTCAGCCATGCTAAGAGAAACACTATACTATTTCCTGCTAAACCATGAACTCATAGCAAACCAAAAAGCATCTACCTGATGTGCTTTCCTGTTTGAGATACTTCTATCCCAATCTACATCTATGTAGCCATACAATCTATACTCATGGCTACCATCATAGCATAAACCAAAGTCTATAGTCCCTTTTAGATATCTCATCACATGTTTTGTAGCTACTAGGTGAACCCGTCTTGGTTGAACAAGATATTGACTTAAGGTGTTCACAACAAAACAAATGTCTGGTCTATAATTTGTTAAGTACATCAATGACCCAATGATATGTCTGTAATGAGTCACATCCACTAATTCTGATGAGTCATCAGCTAACAGCTTCAAGTTGGAGTCCATGGGTGTGGCCATGACTTTTCATTCCAACATATTGAATCTCTTCAATATCTCTACCACATAATTTCCCTGGTTGAGAAAGATTCTTTCTAAACTTTTCCATACTTCCAAACCTAGGAATAATGCATTAACCCAAGGTCTTTCATCTCAAATTATTTTGCTAGTTTCTTCTTGCTTTCCATAATCTATTTCTCATTCCCTGTCAAGATTAAGTCATCCACATATAATGACAAGATGACAAGTTCATCTTCTACAAACTTGTAGTAAAGGTTAGGATCGACTTTACTCTTGGAAAATCCCATCCTCATCAAGAAACTATCTATTCCTCCATACCAAGCTCTGGGAGCTTGCTTCAGGCCATAGAGGGCCTTCTTCAACTTACATATATGAGTCCATCTATCTTCAACTTCAAATCCTTTCGATGTAAAACTCTTCCCCAATCATACCATTAAGGAAGGATTGCCTTTACTTCATCATGGAAGCAACTACCATCACAGTTCTGAAGGAAGTGTACCTTGCTTCCTGGAGTAAGTGTCTCTTCAAAATTAATTCCCTCTTTCTTATAGAAACCTCTAGCCACAAGTCTTTCCTTACTTCTATCAGCGACATATTTTATCTTGCAAATCCATTTGTAAGATACCACATGCTTGCTTTCTGGTTTGATTACTATATCCCAAACATCATCATAACATCTTCCATGAGTTCGTCTTGTCAGATCATCAACATATCCTAGTCTTATGTATTCAAATTTGAAGGTTGGAACCCACTTTACTCTTGGTAAAGTCTCGATCCATGAGGAAGTTATCCATCATGTCATACCATGTCAAACTCAGATATCTTCTGTATTCACTCCCCTTGAAGTGGAGTATCATCTTCTTTCTTCATTCTATACAGGTGGTTCTATGCCTGATATATACTGGTCAATAGAGTATGTCATGTCATAGTCTATTCTTTTTGAGGCAAATCACGAACCTTGCTTTGTACACTTGTTCTTGTAGATCCATATGGAAGATACTACGTACTTCCCTTTATGTCTCAAAATCATATCGTATGCATCATTCCCCATGATCAACTGTTATTCTTTGATCATAGATTCTTTCATAGCATTCTTTTCTTCATCTTGAGTCATCTCTCATACCCATGGTGGTCTTCATCCTTCGAGGTGGATCTACGGCTCTTTGAAGATCTTTCTTTCGTCATGGTGTCTTTGACCCTGGGAGCTTCAGATTCATGTTTATTGGAGTGAATCTTGAATTGTCATCACTTGTTCTTCGGAACAAGTCTCATCCTTGGTTTCTTATAGGAGGTTTTACAGGACCTTTCCTATAATTCAAATGCACCAGTTGCATGGTTAGAACTATTTCATAAAACATATGCATAGCGACAAATTCTTATGCATCATGCAATTATTTAATCAATACAACATTCATCCATATCTACCATGACATCATTGAGATTGTGCACTAATCCAATATGTCAGCAAAGAGGTTTCATTCTAGATAAGTGGCAATGGAGAGTTTTATAGCACCATGAGCTACTTACCCATCACATGCATATTAGTAGTATTAATGAAAACAATCTATCATGCATAATACATCAACTGAATATAACAAAACAATGACAATTGAATACTTATCTTTATTTGTTTCATGGGTAGACTCCGTCTTGATCCTTCTACTTCATCATTTTTTTTTTTCATTCATGACATCATCATTTGTTATCCAAATGATAATATGGATAAGAGGTTCTTCAAGAATTTATTTCTTCATAACCCTCATCGCTTGAGGGATCTTCTTTGAATGGTGAGAGCTTGATCTTCAATTGCTCCCATCTTTCTTCTTCTCTTCTTATGAGACAAGCTTTTTCTTCTTCTTCCTAGAGTCTGTTGAAATTAATTACTTCATTCCTTGAATGAATGAATTCTATGATCCCAGGAGACCATTCAAGGTGTCTATCACTACTTCTGCATTCTCCGCTTCTTCTTCTACTACTTCAAGATGTTCTGCATCCTGGATCTTCACATTCTTCAGCTGTTTTCTCAAAGCCATATTTTGATTTAAGTTTTTATCTTCAAATAGCTTGATCAAGGAAAAAAACATCTTCTGTGTCTTTAGGGAAGACACTTGTGGTACAAGTTGATCCATGGTTGAATCAACAATGATCTTCTTGGCCTTGATCAAGTTCTTCTGGTGTAAGGCTTTGAGGCTCATCTTCCTCTAGAACTGGAATCTCTCTACTCATGTAGGTGTCCAATTCATTTTCTTCAGAGAGATCAAATACTTCTATGCTTGGAATTCATCAACTTGACCAAGCTTATCAACAAGATGATGTGATAGATCACTTTGAAATGAGAACCTTAAATTCAAATAGAAAAAGATTAGATCTTACTGATTTGAGGTGTCCGTCCTGCTTTCGGAGCTGGCTAACCTAGGGTTTGTCAAAGAAAAACTAATTTTTAAAACTTGGAATCTTTCATATTTTATTGGATAGAAAGATATATCTATTCAAATGGAGCTGTCCAATGTACTCCTTTTCTGAAAACAGTGGAGGGAAGCTCCCGTAACAGGAAGCCCTAGTTTTCTAATTTCTTTTGTAGAAATGCCTGTCACTATTTCTGTGATATCTCCGATATTACTGCTCCTCTATGTCTTAAATTTCTCACTGAGGTAACCTTGCATTTTAATGATCCAAAACCATAGGTTTCATCAAAATTTGTTTCACCAATTGGGATCTATGATCCTTTTCCCAAGGTGACCTGTTACAGGAATGTTCAGAACAATGAAGTTGTATGGCCTGCCACATGTCACTGTTTCATCTTCTGGGTCTGAAATTCGGACCACAGAAATTAAAGTCTGTGCTCTTTTTGCAACCTCTTTAGGAATTCCATTTGGAACTCTATAGTACAATCTATAGCAATTCTACCCAGGTATCCTATTTAGGGATGAATTCTGGAAGAGGATGGAACCCTAACTTGGAGGGATAATATCTCCCAGAATATAGCGAATCTAAGGCTGAATTTTTAGCTCCTGAACCTTCGCCAATATTGGGATATAGAAAATGTACCAAAACTTAGCAGTTTTAGTATTTAGGGTTTTTCTAGCTCGGGGTCAAACTAGGGTTTGACTTTCCCAGAGATTCACCCAACCGAAAATATTGATCCAGGTCTCTAAAATTTTCTTTTGATGAGGAGAGAAATCCCATGCTGGGCTCACTCAAAAGTTATTCTTCTGCAAGAAGCTCTAATTTCCCGCACCAAAAACTGAAAATGCTTGGAATTGAATTCCACTTCGATAGAAAGATGCACCCTTCAATGGAGAGTCATCCTAGCCTTCTTTTGTTGATAGATTGTGGAGAGAGAACCAAAAAGTAAGAAGCCCTAGATTCTATAGCTGCACAATGTCTTCTTTCAGGGTGGCTTTGATACCATGTTAAATTTTCATATGCTAAGATAGATCATTAGTATTTCATTTCGATTTCATAACAAAAGCATATAAACAGGATCACTGAAAGATAGACAAGCACAACCATACAAAAGGAGAACACAAAGATTTATCCTGGGAAAACCCTAAAGGGAAAAACCCAGCAAAAGCTTCCTCAATATAGATGCCCCAAAAGATAAAAGATAAAACCAACAAGGAGATCAAAGCCTGATCCTCCTCCTTCTCCAGCTACTTCTCTTCTCCACTAATGCGCTACACAAGTGAGAGTGTGTGTGTCTCAAATGAGGAGTACCACACCTCTATTTATATTCATCCATTCACTTGAATTAACTCATCCGACATGTAGGATTGAGTTAATCATGTAGGCTTGAATTACACATGTAGGCTCAAGTAACCACACAAGGGTGCTAATCACCCACCTTTACAAATAGAGGGGACAACCTCATGACTCTTATTAGTTCTTCCGATTAGAAGCATCGAGGTACAAGATAATACAAGTGGTTCTCCCGGTAGGACCATTGGGCACCACAAAAGATACATATAGAATATTCTTCGAAGTTACAATATTTCAACATATATGATAAGTTAGATGAACAATATATAGAGTGCTTAATAAAAAATATTCATAAAAAATGATACATGAAAGAGAATCAACACAAAGTTGGAAGAAGAATTCTCTTTATTAACAATAGTGAATGAGATAAGTGTACAACCCAATGCTTGAGACAAGAACTCCTTTGCAACCAAAGGATTTTGAGTTTTCCTGCTCCAAAGACTTCTGAAGATATACCACTAGCATAACTTTACTCTCCAATTATGATTGATTAATGCCCTCCCCAAAGCCTCTATTTATACTTTGGGAAATAGAGCAGTTTCGAAGGTTGAGGAGGTTGAGAAGGTTGATATAGTTAATGATTAGGGCTCAACAAATCTCCATTAATCATTTTTTATTATTTTTAATGTCAAATGGATGTGTATGCGACTATTGATAGTGGCATCCCGTGTATGACACGTGAGTTGCTATAAGGGAAACCCACATACATATATGTATGTGGGTTGCAATGAGAATAGTCGCGTACAGTACGCAGGTTGTCAAAGAAGATAGTCACATATGTACGCGAGTTACTATGGAGATAGTCATGTATGGAAATCAACATATCAAAAGGTAAAATGGAAAGCTGATTGGATATTGAATGCATCTCATGTCATGCCCATCTATAGTGTTTAGGAAACCTTCAATCCAAAAGTGTCCTTTTGTGTACCAACATATGAAGCATCGGCACTCGGACAGAGAAGTGCCATTTGGTTTGATAGCATCCCTATAAAAAAGTGCCTCAACCTCTTGAATGTGACACATATCCTCTTCAACCTTCTTCTATCACTCTTAAAGTACTTTAGGAAGTGTATTCGGCTGTATATGAGCTTATAAATCAACAACATTCTAGTGGAAGCCACTTGCAACTTCCCCTAATATGAAAACACACACTTCAAAAATCATGTCAGGTGTGACCCCGACATCTAGAACTTCCTGACATGTAAGATAAACAACTTGCTATAGTCACTTCCTATCCTATTGCCGCTTGTTTGTTTGATTTTCCTTATCTTGAAGCTCAATTTCAATAAATATATGGTGTTCTTCTACTAATTTAGCTTCTCACACATTGCATGCTCCCATGCCTTGATTTCTTCAACTGTTTCCTTCTGCATATTATGTAGTATGAATATTTTTAGCACCGACATATCCAATCCAACATATGCAATATCGTGAACAATAGTGTTCAACTCCACCATGCCTAAATGAAGTGCATTGGGCACTAGCTGGACCTTACGAAGTTGTTACGATTCCTAGAGTTTAACTGAATGAGCTTAAGAGGGGCCATCTTCCTACAATTTCACAACCTTCACACTAACCATGCCTATCACATATTTCATAACATTGCATAGAGTTTGAAGTAGGTTAGTAACTCCCTCAAAGAGTCCAGTATGTCAATTATCAATCTTCTAGCGCATTTCATCAGCAACCTCTACCATTCTATCTTCCAATAAATTATAATGGTCATTAGTTAAACCCACAGATGTGGATTCTGTAATGGATTTTTTATCCTTCCTTCCCTTGTTCTCCATCTCATCGAATTTCCTCTTCAGTCCAAACTATGGATGTTTTTGGGTAGCCTTCGACTCTCCATCACTGTCATGGTGAGAACTATAGGGATTGTCTTCTTCTTGTGGACCCTTGGGATGGGTATTTGATGTACCTTGCTATCAAGGCTCAGTTTTAGTATAAAATTGATCTTATATGAAATTCTTCTTCCAATCTTCTAGCAAATCCCAGACTATGGCATCAGTTTCTCCTTCTGATAACTAGAACACCATATTTAACCATTGGTGTTGGGAATCCCATCTTGGCTGAAGATAAAGGCAACGAGTCCTTGTGGTAAAATTAATTATGTTCCTATATTGTTGTACAGTGACAGTTTCAACCCTTGACTAGTTCTGAATATGATTCCTCAATGCATCAACATGCATATAAAATTTAATTTTATTCACTTTTTGTCTGCAATGATTATCATTGAACCATAATCTTGATAACATGCCCCATGATATGGGACATTCACTCCCATCCCCTAGTAGTTAGGTGGTTTTGTCCATGAAACAAAGGAAATTAAAATAAGAAACCATCAATAAGTAAAAGGTGTACCTTTCTCCTGTGCATCAATAGTACCAGCCAACAAATCATTGAGGAAAAACTTCATCCAATTCATTTGAAATCCCATATCACATTGCTCTGATGTGACGATGGTACTAGAAGTACACTAGTTTGGTCGATTCCATGGTAACTTACTTGACAAGAATTTGGTTGCGAATATGATTCCCTAGTTATTAATAGAGGATATATTATCCTGCTCCTTTCCAGCAAGGAATGGCATTGTATCTACCCCTTCCTTGCGTAACCCTATAATTGTATCTATAGGGTATACATCAATAGAAATTCGGGTATCAAACCATAAACACACCCCATGGAAATAAACCAGCAACTGCTTCACTCATGTATTAAACTTGGTAGGTCAGCCAAAATGGGGAATATACATAAGTGACATAATACCAAACTTCTCTAATACATGATCCAAATCCATTGGTACCAACATAATATGTACACCTTCCAGTAGAAGCACAGATGTCATAGACTTTGACATGTGAAGTTTGGAGAAATTCCACAAATCATGATCAAAGAATGTTAACTTGTTCATATTAGCCTTGTTGTTCCCCATTGCATGAAATCTATTAGCCATAGGAAAGTGTGTAAAGTTTTGTCCATAATTTTTGAGAAGTATGGTTGTTGTGTGCACATTATTACGATGGAGCGAATATGGAGAAGTATGGTCACAGTGTGAATAGGGTTGTCACAGGAAAAAAATGGAATAGGTCAGATCTGTAATTTTGGGCAATTTTCATGGAAACATTAATGTATGTGGTGAATTAGTTAGAAAAAATTGTCCAGTTATGGGTAGTGGGTGTAGGATGTAAAATCAGAGTTAGAGCCTATAAAAATGTAAAAGGGTTGGGATTTGAGGGTTCGACCAGAAAATATAACAGAGACAATTGAGACTATGATCTGAAAAAATATTTTGTAAGTTGTAGTGCAAAGGGTGAATAAGAGTCGTGAAGGGTATGCAATGTCGATATGCAAGTTGTTTTCATAGATCTAATTTAAAGTAGATTTGGGGATATCTCCGTAGGATATTTTCATAGAACAAAGCATTCAAACACGACTTATGCCAAATGAAGAGCGCTTTTTTTGTTTTTTTTCCCTATGGGATTCCATGTTAAATTATTTGTGTCAAATGGTGTATGATTATTTTATGTCCAATGATTTCTAATTTTCTATGACTAATAATATTTATGATGAAATGGAATATATGTTGTAAATGTTGGTAGACATGATTTAGATTTGTTATTTTTTCTTATGTTGTTGTTATTTGTTGATGATCGTTCAACTATATGAATCATTTGATATTTTGTTGAGTTCTTCCATGAAGAGATCCCCTTCTGTTACTACAAAATCCTAGTTCATATAGTTCCTATTGGTGTCTCGGGTGAGACTTCCCTTGCGTCATAGTTGTTGTCGAAAATTTTATGCTCTATCGGGCTGATGCCTTGGGGTTTTTTTAGTTGGGATGGAAGGTTGAACCTAGGTTAGTCAAAGAAAAGACAACAAATGGTTACATTGTCAGGACTGGGATCATCGTGAAGGGGACATGTTTTAGCATCCAATGAATACTGAGATTCAATATTGGATGCAACACAAAGCTAGAGGATTTTCGCAAGAAGAAAGTAAGGGATCACATCTTACTCCGACGAAATGGTTAGAAATGTATTATTACTTAGGTAATCATTAAATTTTCTTTAGTGAATTTCCTATTATATTTTATGAATGGTTGGCAATGCTAGCAAATCAGAAGATAATTTTTCAAGGAGAAGAATCTAGGGAGTGGAATCCTCAGCTGATATGATAGCTAGAGAGTGTTATTATTCCTATTTATAGGGTTGTCAACTTCTAGGTTGATATCATTTTGGAAGGACACATTACCGATATTGTTGTAGAAACTATTAAGTCATATAGTGAAGTTGAGAGAGAATTATTCCAAGGTCATAAAGGCAGATATTTGAATTCCAATAAGCTGTGGATTAAAATTCTAGTCTGTGGAAAGGGAATCCTAAGGATGGAATATGACAAGTAAATCATTGTGAACATATGACATGGGTCGTTATGAAAGGAAGGAAAAAAAGATGGAAAAAGTAAGATGAAATGTTCCTATATGGTAGTGAGACTGATGAAGAGGGTGTATGCCTAAGGAATGGAAGAATATTTTCGTCAGGTAAAAGGATAAGAATTGCGATAGGGAGAGAGAGTTGTAGTGTGGTTGGAAGAGGGGACTATGAGTTGGTATTAAAACTCAATGAAGAGTCTCGTGACAAAGAGGAGGAATACCATCCTATTTTTGAAGACAAAGAAGAAGCTCCAAATCTATATCAAGTCTAATAATACAAAATACCTGCAACTCCATGTACATCTCTAGTGTCAGAGGTAAGACCTAAAATCATTTCAAAGTGTTTTTTTGTAAAATTGAAGTAATAGTAATAACCAATATGGTGGTCAATATATTCCTACTAATGGAAGATCTAATTTGAGTTCGTCAGTACCCCAAGTACATAGGATGTCTAGGGGAGACACAACATTTCCTATATTCAATGGGAATGGATTGGAAGACCCAGAGCAACATTGATTTTTTTACGAAGATATTTTGACCATGTGACAGGTCCAAGACGAGGACATAAAGAGGGCTCATATGATCACAACCTTTAGGGTTCGAACTGTCTATTGGTGCATTATTTTTTCGGTGGTCCCTATGGAAAACTCTTAGAAGTCATTAGACCAGATTTAGTTTGGGCTAGTAGATGAATTCAAGAATCCCAAGTTTGAGTTGTAGTGCATCCAAGAGTTGAAGGATATCAAGAAAATTTTAGGTGAGTCTGTCTTAGATTTAAACTAGAGATTCAAGGCACTAATGGCTAAGGAAATTTCCATATGTCTGATGTCCAACAAAAAGAATGGTTCATTTCTGCATTGTTACGACATATCTATGTCCCCTTGATGTAGTAGAAGATAGTGTCCCACATAGAATCTCTCAAGCTTGCTATGAATTTATAAACATCACAAGTTGGAAAAACTGGTGTGGGGAGGATGAAAATCCAAGAAAAATCAGCTAATCTAACATTGCAAATATAAGATATTAAGAAAGGAAAAGAAACCCATTATCAGAGTCTAGTATATGAGATGAAAAAAAAAGGCCATCATAACGATTCATCTCCATTCTGTTGATGTAATTGTAACTTCAAAATGTATTACTTGTATATTTTGTGTATTATATCCCAATGTTTATTCTGGGAAGTGTTTGTAATGTAATTGAGTCATTTCATGCCCTGATGTTCTGATCGGGAGTTTCTATAATGTAAAAAAGTCATGTCAAGTCATTGTGGGTAACCCTCCTATTGGTCAAGGGTTAAAGTCCATACAGTTGTGGGGCCCTAGGGTTATTATACTATCTTAGAGAAGTCAACCCTAGGTGATTTATTGTAAGTCAAGGAAATAGTCCCCACCATTGTGTTAAGGATAACCCTCCTTGTTGGTCGGAGGGGAAAAGTCCCCACAAGTTGTGGGGCACTAGGGTTATTAGGCTGTCCTAGAGATGTCGGCTCTAGTAAGTAATTGTTAAGTGAGGTCGACATGATGGAGTGGATTTTAAGTGAATCAAATAATATAAATAGAGAGTGAGCCTCTCTATTTATCACACACACACACTCACTCATTGGGGTGCATGAGTGAGAGAGAAGTTGCTGGGACAAGAGAGAGACTACTGCTATTGGGAGATCATATTTATGTTTTACTTTTGGTGCTGATTCTATCTCTGAGGAAGTTGTGGGGTTTTCTCCTTTGTGGTTTCCCTGAGGAAAATTCTTTGTCTCTCTTGTCTCTTGTGTTTTATTGTTGTGCATGTTATTATCTTAGATAAGATCCTAAGATCATAATGCTAGCTTGAATGATAAAAATCTAACATGGTATCAGAGCTAACCTAAGAAGAAGAAATTGTGCAACTATAGAAGCTAGGGATTCTTAATTTTTGGGTCTCTCTCCATAATCCATCAGAAAAAGTATGCTAGATTGACTTTCCATTGAAGGGCGCATCCTTCTTTTGAAGCGGAATTCAATTCCAACCATTTTCAGTTTTTGGTGCGGGAAATTAGGGATTCTTATAGAAGAGGAATTTTTGAGTGAGCCCAAAATAGGATTTATCTCCTCATCAAAATCAAAGTTTAGAGACCTAGGTTGAGATTTTTGGTTGGGTGAAACTCTGATAAAGTCAAACCCTAGTTTGACCTCGAGCTGGAAAAACCCAAAATACTAAAAATGATACATTTTGGTACATTCGCTATATCTTGGGATTGGAGAAGGCTCAAGAGCTGAAACTTTAATAGAACGAAAATAAAATCCTGATTTACATTTTGTCCAAAATTCTCCTCAGATTCACTATATTCTAGGAGATATGATCCCTCCAAGTTAGGGTTCCACCCTCTTCCAGGATTCATCCCCAAATAGGACACCTAGGGAGAATTTCCATATCTCACGCTACAAAGGTCCAAATGAAATTTCTGAAGATGTTCTAGAAAGGGAACAGAGTTTGATTTCTATGGTAGATGTTTCAAACCTAGAAGATGAAACAATGACATGAGGAATTCCGTACAACTTCTCTGTTCTGAACAGTCCTGTAACAGGTCACCTTGGTAAAATGATCATAAGTCCCAATTGGTGAAACAAATTCTAATTAAAACTATGGTGTTGGAACAGGGACATGTGAGGATACCTCAAAGAATAGTTTCAGACATAGAGGAGCCTTAATTTCATAGATACCACATAAATAATATCATGAATTTCTGCAAAATAAATTGGAAAACTAGGGCTTCCTATTTTGAGAGCTTCCCTCCACTGTTTTCAGAAAAGGAGTACATTGGACATATCAAATTGAAGAGGTCTATATTTCTATGCAATCAAATCTGAAAGATTCCAAGTTTTGAAAATTAGGGTTTCCCCAACAAACCCTAGATCAGCCAGCTCCAGAACCAGGACGAACACCTCAAAACGGTAAGATCTAATATTTTGCTATTTTCATTTGAGGTTCTCATTCCAAAGTGATCTATCACATTAGCTTGATGATAAGCTTGGTGAATTTGACAACTTCCAAGAATGGAAGTATATGATCTCTTTGAAGAAAATGAATTGGACACCTACACAAGTAGAGAGGTCCCGGTTTTAGACGGAGATGAGGCTAAAATCCTTACACAAGAAGAACTTGGTCAAGGCCAATAAGATCATTGCTGATTCAATCATGGATCACATTGTACCACAAGTGTCTTTCCTAAAGACACTGAAAGAGATGTTTGATTCCTTGACCAAGCTATTTGAAGGGAAGAACATAAATCAGAATATGACCTTAAGAAACCAATTGAAGAATGTGAAGATCCAAAATGAAAAGACCATACAGTCATACTTTACAAGGGTCTCTCAAATCAAAGAAGAACTTGAAGCGGTAGAAGAAGAAGTGGAGAATGCAGAAATGGTGATAGCCAGCTTGAATGGTCTCCCAGGATCATGGGATTCATTCATTTGAGGAATGTGTGCTAGAAGGAAGTGATTATTTTTAGCAAACTCTGGGAAGAAGAAGAATCTTGACTCATAATAAGAAAAGATAATATGGGGGAAACTGAAGATCAAGCTCTCACCATCCAAAGAAGATCCCTCAAGCAATGAGGAATATGAAGAACTCAACTCTTGAAGAGCCTCATATCCATCTTGATAATTTGGATAAGAAATGATGATATCATGTATGAATAAGATGATGAAGCGGAAGTCTCAAGAAGGAGTCTACCCACGAAACAAATACATATAAGTATTCAATTGTCATTTCATGATATTGTTTTGATTATGCATTTGTTTATATTCAGTTGATGTATTATGCATGATAGAATGTTTGCATTGATTACAGTATACTACTAATATGCATGTGATGCGTAAGTAGCTCATGGTGCTATACAACTTTCCATTGCTGCTTATCTAGAATGAAACCTCTTTGTTGACATATTGGATTAGTGCACAATCTCAATATTGTCCTGGTAGAGATGGAAGGCATCTAGAAAGTTTCCATGAGATACAAATGAATGTTGTATTGGCTAAAATAGTTGCATAATCATATATCTTGATGTAAAATAATTTTTCATTATCAATATACCTTATGAAATGTTTCTAACCATATAACTAATGCATTTGACTTGTAGGAAAGACCACATACATAATCACCTACAAACAAAGAAGGATGAGACTTGTTTCGAAGAACAAGTGACGATAGTTCAAGATGAAGAATAATATGATGAATGCAGTGACATGATTGATGCAGAACCTTCAAGATATGAAGATGTAACCAAGAAGAAAGGAAAAACCAGTTCAAGAAGAATGATGTCTAGGATGCAGTATCGATACATGAAAGGAAGTTCGTAGTTCCATCATGCAGTAGATAAAAACATTGTGGGATACAAGGAAATATTTGTAGCACGAGGCTTCTCACGAAAAGAAGGTATAGACAACGAAGAGACATTTGCAACCACTGGAAGTGAAGTCACATGACAGGCATAGTCATGTGTGCAAATGAAAGAAGGCCTTGTACGAGTTCAGAAGACACCCATGGGATAACACATACATGAGGAGTTTGATGAGGATCTTAACCTTTGCTACAAGGTTGAATATGAAAGCCTATAGAGAATGACAAGCTCACAGATGGGTGCGAGAAGAAATTTTGAGAAGTTCAAGATAGAGGATCTTGTTATCCAATGATCCTAGATGGATACATAGAATATTAGTAGCAGAGGAAGCTACTTGTAACTCCGGTAGAGAATTTTTCAATGCATAGAGTACGGAAGACAGAGGGAGCATGATGCTTCAAAGGGAGTGACTGTAGAAGATCCTGAGGTTCAACATGGCACGACATGATGGATAGATTACTGATGACTCTAGGCTTTACTGAGATTAAAGTGGATTCCAACCTTTGCTTCAAGGTTGAAGGCGAAAGACCAATGATGCTCCTGTTATGTGTCAATGCACTATTTTCTAGGTAGGGAGGTGTGGCAGAATATCCCTGGGACAAGGGAAGTATGTAGTAGAGATCCTGAAGAGGTTTAGGATGATGGAATGTAAGGCCATTACCACACCTATGGCATCGAACCTAAATCTATTGAGTGATGCTTCACCATAAGCGGTTAATGCTACGATCTATCGTCATATTATTGGGTCATTGATGTACTTGAAGAACACAATACCAAATATTTGCCTTGCTGTGAACACCTTGAGCCAGTTCCTGATAGATCCAAGACATGTTCACTTGATTGCTGCAAAGCATATTCTGAGGTACCTGATGGGTACAGTTTATTATGGGCTCAAGTATTGTTAGAATAATCGANATTAATTTAATTATTTCTGTCTTATTAGCCTAGTTCATGTGTCCCACCTTGTGCAAGTTGTCTTTTACCTATCCATAGTGGTCAAAATTGCCTCATTTGAATCATGTAGCGCATGGGAAATCCCAAGGAATCAAATTTGCTTTATTCCTGGCCTCCTAGGCCCCCTTCTGCTTTTTCTACTTTATGCCCTGCTTTTTCAGTGTTTTAAGGCAAATGGAAAAGCTAGACTAGGTGAGGTGAACTAGTTTTTTGTCCTCTTCATCCTCCACTATTTTCTCCATGCAAAAGCATGTATGAGATGCCATTCCACCACTATTTATCTTGCCTAAGCCATTTTTCTATTTCATGAGCTCCATGACATATTTGGGATCAGCTTTTTACACTTATGGGGGATTTGCTTATTTTTAGTAAGCCTGCTTTATGCTAGATTCGAATTGATCCTCATGCATTCGAATCCCTGATGTATGTTATTTATTCAGAAACCTATTATGTTACAAGGTTGGCTATTGTACACTGATTTAATATAGTTTAGTGTTCAGCTCCAATTTTCAGTCTCTTTGTGAGTGATTTTGCATGATCAATTGTTAATTGTTGTGAGTAAAATTAATCTATCACCTGGTTCAATTTCCACATGGTATCAGAGCCATTGTATATTGTTTTCTCTCCTCCAAAATTGTTTTGTAGGCTTGACATCAGTGACTGGGAGCCTTCTACTAACAATCGGGACAGATTTTCTAAGCTATGGATCAATCACAGAAAACTATCTTGACTCCTTTCAATTTCTTTGAATGGAAAGTAGAGATGGAGATACTGTTGAGAGTGAAAGGCCTCTACAGGGTGACTATGGAAATATAAATAGAGCCCAATGCAGCTACAGAGAATATAAAATGGCACAACATGAGGGATGAGGCTTATGGTCTCCTGTGTCTGAGTATTTCCAAGGACCTCCTTTTCCATCTTGATGGATTGACATCACCGAATGAAGTATGGGAGAAGCTTTCTGATCTTTTTGGAAAGACAAATGAGATGAGGGGACATCAAATAAAAAATGAGCTGATTTCTCTGAGTCCAAATAGCTTTGAATCCCTGCAGCTATATTTCTCCAAGTTCAAAGCACTAGTTTTGCAGCTGAAACAATGTGGGATCGAAAAGAAATATGATCAGCTTCTCCTGGCCATCCTCTCGAAGCTAGGCCCTGACTATTCAGTGTTTTTTTCAACCTTCTATGCCACAAAACTAACAGCTCAAACCTGGAAGATGCCTAGCCTTGCATATTTCATGGAATCTCTCACACAAGAACAAGACAAGCTGGTGATGATGGGCACCATCAAACCATCCAAAGATCAAGCTTTGATTGCTGGAGATTCAAAGGTGGATTCAAAAAGAAAAAAGAAAGCTAAAAAGCCACCTGAGCAAAAGAGAGACAAGAAACAGTCTCCGGAGGATCCACAAGGTCCCAAGAAGAACTACCAGAAGAAGAAAAACAAAGGTGAAATTAACAAGTGCGCATACTGCAATAAGGGAAATCACTCTGAAAGCTCTTGTATGAAAAAGCAAATTGATATGCTGACCCAACTCCTGGAGAATAATGGTATCTCCCTTCCAGAAAGCTCAAAGAAGAGAGAAGGAGGATCAAGTTCAGATGACAGAGAGAGAGTTCATGCTCTAGTTGGTGGCACATCAAGCTCACCCAGTTTTATCATTGATTCTGGAGCTTCAAGGCACACGTTTTCGACTAAGGAGGATTTCTCCTCACTGGACAAGTTGAAAGGACCATCTATAGTACTGGGAGATGACTCTCTCACTGAAATTTTAGGAAAAGGAAGGATAGATCTTGATCATGGTCAGTTCAGCAATGTGCTGTATGTGCCTGGTCTTGCCTCCAACCTCCTATCAATGTACCAGATGACCCACACTGGGTCTCCTAAGAAGGTCATATTCTCCCCTGATGAAGTTGAGATCACAGAGATCTCAAGTTGTAGAGTCATTGCAAAAGGAGTTGCAAATCATGCTCAAAAGGTATACATGTTCTCACACTTCCTACCCTACTCAAACCCCTCTGCTCTTCTGATTCATGCTAATGAAGAAAGCAAGATTTGGCATGAAATATTTGGCCACCTAAGCTACAAATATCTTTCTGATCTTAGTGAAAAAGAGATGGTCATAGGGTTTCCCAAGATAAAATTTTCCAAAGGAGTCTGCCAAGGCTGTATCCTAGGAAAACACCCAGAGCATAAATTTGAGAGAGCTAGTCATGAGAGAACCTCTGCACCCCTCGAGCTGATCCACAGTGATGTTGCTGGACCATTCCCTCATATGTCCATGATTTAGGCCAAATATGCATTGAATTTCATTGATGACTTTTCCAGGTATTGTTGGGTTCACTTCCTCAAACACAAGTCTGAAATTTTTGTCCTATTCAAAGTCTTTAAGGCTTTGGTTGAAAAACAGTTTGGAAGGAAACTCAAGGCCCTTAGATCTGACAATGGTGGTGAGTATGTCAAGTCTGAGTTTATTAATTATTGTGCAGATGTAGGTATTCAGATGCAGCATTCTATCCCTTACACACCACAGCAAAATGGTGTTGCTGAGAGGAAGAACAGATCACTGAAGGAGATGGCAACATGCATGATGGAGGCCAAAAATTTTCCACCAAAGTAATGGGAAAAAGCTATCAACTATGCAGCCTATATTCAGAATAGGGTGCCTCACAAATAGCTTTATTGCATGACTCCCTTCGAAGCATGGAGTGGGAACAAGCCAAATGTGACCCATTTCAGGATTTTTGGCTCAAAGGCTTGGGCTAGAATTCCAACAGAGAAGAGGAAGGCTTTGCAGCCCCAAAGCCAAGAGTGTATTTTTGTTGGATACTCTGAATATTCAAAAGGGTACAAACTGATAAATTTGAGCACAAATAAATCCTTCATCGAAAGGTGTGTTTAGTTTGAAGAAGAACCCCTTGTAGCAGTGGAAGTTGGTGAATCCTCTTCACCACCTCAACCTCAAGAAGTAAGTAAAGAGTTTGTTGAACATGATGATTCTGATTTGTCTGATGGAGATGATTTTATTGCAGACCCTAACATCCCTACAAGGCCAAAATGGTCAGCCAAGACACTACATGCAACAGGAGAGCTAGCTGGGGATCCCAATGACCCAAGGAGGACTAGATCTCAGTTTGATAGTGGTCTGTGCATGAAGGATCCTATGTTTGCTGAAAAATGATATTTGATGGTGGATTCTGATCCTCAAACATATGAAGAAGAATATGGAGATCCAAGATGGAAAAAAGCCATGAAGGAGGAGTTCAGCTCACTATAGAAGAGCAACACATGGGAGCTAGTGGATCTTCCCCCAGGGAGAAAACTAGTACAGTGTAAGTGGGTCTATAAGACCAAATTTGCTGCTGATGGTTCACCACTGAAGTAAAAGGCCAGATTGGTAGCCAAATTCTACTCACAGGTTCATGGCATAGATTACAATGATACTTTTTCCCCAGTGGCAAAAATGGATTCCATCAGGCTAGCACTAGCCATTGCAGCCTCAAGGCAATGGGAGGTACATCACATGGATGTAAAATGTGCCTTCCTGAATGGAGATCTCATTGAAGAGATATATATGCAGCAGACTCAAGGTTTTTCTACTAACCCTTCTCTTGTGTGCAGGTTGAGAAAGTCATTGTATGGGCTAAAGCAAGCCCCCAGGGCTTGGTATGCCAAGATCGATAGCTTCTTGCTATCACTGAATTTTGTTCGGTGCAAATCAGATCCAAATGTCTATTTGAAGTTAGTTAATTGTTCATTAATGATCATTGTGTTATATGTTGGTGACCTCCTCATTACAGGAAGCTCAAAGGTTGAGATTGCTTCCTTAAAAGGAGCTATGAACCAAGCCTTCTCCATGACAGATTTGGGGCTCTTGAGTCAATTTTTGGGGCTTGAGATTGCTCAAACCAAAGCTGGAATCAAGGTGCACCAGTCCAAATATGCCTTTAACTTTCTGAAAAAATTTAGAATGAAGGATTGCAAAGCAAGCAAAACTCCTTTCCTTTCAGGAGTGAAGCTGGAAGAAGCTGATTCTTCACCTATGGTAAACAATACACTGTATAGGCAATTGATTGGATGTTTGTTGTATCTGACACATACTAGAACTGATATTTGTTATGTAGTAAGTGTGGCTTCTAGATTCATGGATCAGCCTCAAGAGATCCATTGGAAAGCAACCAAAAGGATCCTTAACTTTGTTCAGGGAACAAGGACACATGGGATCTTCTATAAAGCAAAATCTGATCTTGATTTGATTGGATTTACTGACAGTGATTGGGAAAGTGATAGTATAGATAGAAAGTCCACATCAATATATGTGTCCATGCTTGCAAAAGGGCCAATCAGCTCGTCAAGCAAGAAACAGAGTGCCATTGCACTCTCATCTACAAAAGCAGAGTACAGAGGAGTTGTTAATGCAGCAACTCAATTTTTATGGTTGTAGGGTTTACTTGGAGAGTGTGGCTTCGAACCAGAGTACTCAACTACCATATACTATGATAACTAGAGTACCATTAGAATCTGCAAATATCCAGTTCAGAAGAAGAGAACCAGACACATTGAGATCCATATGCACTACATCAGAGAACTTGTGCATGATGGCACCATTCACCTACTCTTCTATTCATCTTCAGAACAAGTAGCTGATATCTTCACCAAAGAATTTTGTGAGAAGACCTTCAGTAATATAAAATCACCATTGGGGATTACTGATCATGCTGTGAAGCATGAGTGAAGAAAATATTCTACAATTTTGTTTTACAGTCCATGTTTAAGGGAGGATTTTCCCAAGTTGGTTTTGCCTCTTTCCTTGTTTTAAATGGACATGCAGTATGTAAAGGGTGACTAAGCCTTGTTGCTAGGCCCTATAATTTTCTGATATATTACTCATAAGTCAGGCTTAATGGGGGATGTTAGAATAATCAACCCATAGTTTACCCATTTAGACATTAATTTAATTATTTATGTCTTATTAGCCTAGTTCATGTGTCCCACCTTGTGCAAGTTGTCTTTTACCTATCCATAGTGGTCAAACTTGCCTCATTTGACTCATGTAGCACATGGGAAATATGAAGGAATCAAATCTACTTTATTCCTAGCCTCCTAGGTGCCCTTCTACTTTTTCTGCTTTATTCCCTACTTTTTCAGTGTTTTAAGGCAAATGGAAAAGCTAGACTAGGTGAGGTGAACGAGTTTTTTGTCCTCTTCATCCTCCACTCTTTTCTCCATGAAAAAGATTGTATGAGCTTCCATTCCACCACTCTTTATCTTGCCTAAGCCATTTTGCTAATTCGTAAGCTCCATGACAGATTTGGGATCAACTTTTTACACCTATGGGGGATTTGCTTATTTTTAGTAAGCCTGCTTTATGCTAGATTCGAATTGCTCCTCATGCATTTGAATCCCTGATGTATGTTATTTATTCAGAAACCTATTATGTTACAGGGTTGGCTATTATACACTGATTTAATACAGTTTAGTGTTCAACTCCAATTTTCAGTCTCTTTGTGAGTGATTTTGCATGATCAATTGTTAATTGTTGTGAGTAAAATTAATCTATCACCTGGTTCAATTTCCACAAGTATTTGATGAATCATAATATTAACTTGGAAGGTTATGTTGATTCATATTGGGCATGTAGTGCCATCAATAGGAAGAGCACTTCAGGGTGTTGATTCAGTATGGGATCAAGTGTGATCTCATGGTTTAGCAGGAAGCAATCTTGTGTGGCACTGAGTACAGCTGAAGCAGAGTATGTCCTAGTTTGTTTAGCTCATTGTGAGGTAGTATGGCTGAGGAATATACTTTTTAATTCATTTGATCTCCAATTGGATCCTACTTGTATACATTGTGACAACCAGAGTTGTGTGAAGTTGTCAGAGAACCCGGTGTTCCATGACAAATAAAAGCATATCGAGATCAAGTACCACTATATCAGGGATATGGTGTAGAGAGAAGTAGTGAAGCTCCAATATGTTGTGAAAGATGAACATATAGCTAATGTGTTGACAAAGCCATTGTCCAAAGTAAAGTTTGAGTACTTCAGGGAGAAGCTTGGTGTTCTCCAGATCGAGGTTCCCTCCAAAGGGAAGTGATGAGTCTGTGAGCCATTCTGACATGGTGAGAGGATTGGTTCCTTCCATGGTCAGATGTAAGGGTTGAGCCATTCTATCATGATGAGAGGATTGGTTCCTTGCATGTCAAATGTGAGTGCTGAGCCATTCTAATGTGACTGTAGGTTGGTTCCTACATGATCATATATAAGCGCTGAATGCCATTCTTGGAATGGAGGCACCTAGTCAGTTACTAGGAAAGCTTAGTTTGGGACAAAGGGAAATTTTGATGTGACTGTAGGATTGGTTCCTACATGATCAAATGTGAGTGCAGAGCCATTCTGAGGCAATTGTAGGATTGATTCCTACAATGATCAGATGTAAGTGTGGAGCCCTTTCAGCATGGAGGATTGGGTCCTCGCATGGTCAAATGTAAGTGCTGAGCCTTTCTGACATTGGTTGTCAAATGTAAGTGCAGATCCCTTTTGACGTGGAGGATTGGTTCCTCACATGGTTGAATGTAAGTGGTGAGCCTTTTTGACATTGGTTGTCAGATGTGAGTGCTGGGCCTTTCTTACAGGGTTGTGGGATATGTTCCCACATGGTTAGATGTGTGTGTTGGGTGTGCCTTTCTAATATGACTATAGGATTGGTTCCTACATGATTAGATGTAAGTGTTGGGTGGCCCATTCTGACTTAGGGTTAGATATAAGCGTTGGAAAAGACCTACATGGAGGCTAGGCCTACAACCAACATGAAAACGTGCTGGCTCTGTAGAAATTCCTGTGACGATAAGAATCATGAGATAGAACCCATGATGATGATCTAGTAGTGATGATCCAATAGTGATGATCTAGATTGAGTGATGATCTAGATCCAGTGATGATGATCTAGATCAAGTGATGATCCAAATCCAGTGATGATGATCCAGATCGAGTGATGATCTAGATCCAGATGAAGATGACTTGAAGATGAAGATGAGATGAAGATGATGAGAACTCAATGATGATCTAGATGATATAGAGAAGAAGACTTGTGCTGATAGATTGTGTCGAGAGAATACCTTCCTAGTTAAGAGGGAGTGTTGATGTAATTGTAACTTCATAATGTATTCACTTTTATATCTTATGTATTGTACTCTGATGTTTATTCCAGTAAGTGTTTGTAATGTAATTGATTCATGTCATGCCCCGATGTTTTGATGGAGAGTTTATATAATGTAAATAAGTCATGTCAAATCATTGTGGGTAACCCTCTTATTGGTTAAGGGTTAAAGTCCTTGCAGTTGTGGGGCCCTAGGGTTATTAGACTATCCTAGAGAAGTTGAACCCAAGTGATTTATTGTAAGTCAGGGCAATAGTACCCACCATTGTGTTAAGGATAGACCTCCTTGTTGGTCGGAGGGGTGAATTCCGCACAAGTTGTGGGGAACTAGGGTTATTAGACCCTCCTAGAGATGTTGGCTCTAGTAAGTAATTGTTAAGTGAGGATTACATGATGGAGTGCATTTTAATTAAATAGAAGAATATAAATAGAGAGTGAGCCTCTCTATTTTTGACACACACACTCACTCATTGGGGTGCATGAGTGAGAGAGAAGTTGTTGGGACAAGAGAGAGACTACTGCTATTGGGAGATCATCTTTATTTTTTCAGGTTTTACTTTTGGTGATGATTCTATATATGAGGAAGTTGTGGGGTTTTCTCCTTTATGGTTTCCTCGAGGAAAATTCTTTTTGTATCTTGTCTCTTATGTTTTATCGTTGTGCATGTTATTCTCTCAAATAAGATCCTAAGATCATAATGCTAGCTTGAATGATAAAAATATAACACATTCTTCCTGGATTACCTTGCAATAGAAGAACCAAATCCATTAAGTTCATAATGGATTCCATGGTGTCAAGTTTTCCAAACAAGAGGTCATCACTTAGAGGAATGTTTGTATTTACAGAATATAGTAAGCACACATGTTAGAATTTATTGTAAATTCTATTGATATGTGGGTCATGATGAAAATGAATGCAAGGAATACCAGTTGCTGTACGAAAAGAAAATCGATGCCTACTTAATGAATAATGATGAACATATGCAAGTTGAACGAGCTAATCCATAATTGCCTCAGCCAATGCGAGGATGTACTTTTAGAGGCCAAGAACAAGGAGTACAATTTGGTTAAGAGAGAGGATAAATTATTTTCTAAAATTGTTGGCAAATGAGACATTATGCTAGATACTGTGCCAATCCTACATCAATGTGATAATATTGTAAAGCATTGCATCACACCATTGAGGATTTCCTACAACTTATTGCTAAATGGTAGTCCAAAATCATGGGGAAACATAAATAAACCCCAAACATGAATGAAAACATTTATAAGAGTTCTACTAAGCCCTGAGAACATATTATTGTTTTTTTAATAAGGGGTGGTCCTACGACTAGGAATGATTGAGGAGCACCATGGATAAATTAAGGATTTTGACTTATGACGCAAAAGAAGGTACCATTGACATCCAGAAAGAAAAATGCATTGTCTTCGATACACGGAATGATTTTATGGACATAAATCGTACTTCAACATCTGTTGATTTTTTGGTATTTGACAATAAAAAAATCCTTGAGATGCCACCAAGTTTTGACCAGTCACTCCAAAGGACGTTGACAAAAAAGGTAAGCAATTTGAAAATTTTATTCAAAATTTATTTAGCTTTTATGAAAGATAAATATGCTTCAATAGATATATCATCTCTAATAGAAGAATCCCATATTAGTCTCTGACCAAAAAAAATGTTAATCATCTTCATAGAATATTGAATACTGGTTGAGAGATACGTATAAATACCAAAATAAGTGACTAAGCTATGGAATTTATTATTCTTGACTCAGGATCAGATGTTAACATCTTGAAAAGGAAAACATGGGAAAGTATGGGAATCCCGTGTTGGTATGGTTTCATGTTCAACTAAGGTTAGCTAATTAGTTGAAGGTTTTTCCTATTTATTGACTACCATGGGTTCCTGTCGAGTTGGAATGGATCCATACCTACACATATTTTTTAGGTAATAGAGATTGTCGATAATATGAAACCTTATCCAACACTTCCAAGGATCGACTGGGATATTGAGAATCATACCATCATAAAATTTAAGAAGATAATATTTCCATTTGAAGATTCAAAAATGCGGGTAGTCACTCCGATTTCTCCTTTGGAAGGACAATGCTATGTCAAGATAGGGAAGGGTGAAGGTCAAGAAGGGTATTTGGATAAAATTTAAAACATCTTCTCTATAATGGATGACTACATCAATTTATAGCCGATGGAAAATTGAGTTGGTGAAGTGTTAGTTTATATTCATAGATTAAGGTGAATCCTTGGAGAATGGGAAGAACCGACTACATGAAGTATCGATGCAGATGTTATATTTTTAATGGTTATACAAGATCTAAAACAATTTAGCATAATAACATCATAACCATAAGAAAAGGATCAATGAAAAAGAGACAAGTGCAACAACACAAGAGAACACAAATATTTTCCTTAGCGAAACCACAAGGGAGAAAACCCCACAAAAATTACTCAGTATAGAATTTGACCAAGTACAGTGTAAACCCCAACAACAAGAATAGTTTCTCATCTTCCACATTAGACTCTTTCTCTCTCTCTCTCTCTCTACAATTCAATACTTGAGTGTAAGATATGTAACAATGATAGAGGCGCCTCACCTATTTATATTTATTAAGTGAGTTCCTCAACTAACTAATTAAATCAACCAGGTTCCCTAATTAAGGAGGACCTACCTTGGGAGACTCAAAATACATTTTATATATTACTTTTGTGGGTACTATTTCCCTAAATTACAATGGAGGGTTTACCTCATGAATTTTACATGACCAATTACATCAAGGACATCTTCGAAGGAGAATACAATGAAATTACAATAGAATATCCTCCGAAGTTACAATACTTTAACACTCCCTCTTAACTAGGAAGGTATTCTACATCAACAACAACAATCATCACAATTGTACAATTGACTGATGAATCTCTATATGTCATAGGATTTTTTGGAAAAACATCATGCATCTTCATCATCAAACTCAGTATGAGAATACTGCATCTTCTTCTGCAACCTCAGTATGTAAATATTGAATCATCTTCTATGAGTACAAGATCATCTTTTGCAACCTCACCATGTAAGTAATGAATCATCTATGAGTATTGGATGATATTTCACAATCTCAGTATGTGAGTATTGAATCATCTATGAGTACTGAATCATCTTACACAACATTAGTATGTGGATACTAAATCATCTTATGGAAATACTGAATCATCTTCTAGATATTGTATCATCTTTTGCAACATTAGTATGTGGATACTAAATCATCTTCTAAATACCAAACCTTCTTCTGTAATATCAGTATGTGTATACTAAATCATCTTTTGCCACATTAGTATGTGAATACTGAATCATATTCTGTACCTTCTCCTATAACATCAATATGTGAGTACAAAATCTTCTTCTACCACATCAATAGGTGAATATCGAATCTTCTTATGTAACATCAATATGTGGATATTGAATATTATTCTTCAACATCAGTATGTGAATATTGAAACATCTGTAGGAATTCAGGCCTGCAGTAGATTAATTTCACTCACAGCAATTAACAATTGATCATGCAAAATTATCAACAATGGAGACTGAATATGGAGCTGTAACACAAAATTATATTAACTGAGTGTACAATAGCCAAACCTGTAATAACATAGGCTTCTGAATATATAGAATACATGAGAAAATCGAATGCATGAGGAAACATCCAAATCTAGCATAAAGCAGGCTTACCCAAAATAGGCAAATCCCCCATAGGTGTAAAAAGCTGATCCCAAATCTATCAAGGACCCCACGAATTAGAAAGGGCGCATGGGCAAGCTAAAGAGTGGTCAAATGGAAGCTCATACATCCAAAAGCATGGAGGAATGAGTGGAGTTGGAAGAGGCAACAAAGCTGATTCACCTCACCTAGTCTTGCTTTCCTATGTGCCTTAAAACACTGAAAAAGCAGGGAATAAAGCAGAAAAAGAAAATGGGCGCCTAGGAGGCCAGGAATAAAGCATATTTGATTCCTAAAGCTCTCAAGGGCGCTACATGAGTCAAAGATGGCAAGTTTGACCTCTATGGATAGGCAATTAGCAACTTGCACATGGTGGGACTCATGGACTAGGCAAATAAGACAAAATAAATGAAATAATGTCTAAGTGGGTAAATACTATGGGTTGATTATTCTAACAACATCATATGCAACATCAGTTGTGAATACTGAAACATTATCATCTTCATCATCTGTATGTAAAGACTGAAACATCATCATCTGCATCATCGGTATGTGAATAATGAAACATCATCATCTACATCATCAGTATGTAATTACTAAAACATCAACATCTGTATCATCAGTATGTAAATACTAAAACATCAACATCTTCATCATCAGTATGTAAATACTGAAACAACAAAAACATCATTAGCATGTTAGTGCTAAAGAAACATCATCAAAAAATTCTATATCATCATCTACATTATCAACATAGAAATGCTGGAACATCATCATCATCATCAACAACATAAAAATGTTGAGACAACATCATCATCATTAACAAAAATTGTTGTGCCTTCAACCACATTAACATTATCAACATAGGATGCTAGGACCACAACGATATCAACATCATCAACAAAAGATGTTGGGACCATAAACACATCATCGACATCGATATAAAAATGCTGAAGCAACATCATTATCAATGTCAGTATAGAAATACTGAAATTACCTCACCATCATCAGTATAGAAATACTGAAACTATATTATCAACATTTACATAGAAAAACTGAATCTAGCTCATCATCATCAGTATAGAAATACTGAAACTGTCTTATCAACATCAGTATAGAAATATTGAACCTTCCACATCGACATTAGTATAAAAATACTTAGCTTGCTACATTAATGTCAGTATGAAAATATTGATCCTGCTACATCGGTATAGGAATACTGAAATTATATCAACAATCAACAATCATCAATGTAACAACCATGAAACTATATCAACAATCAACAATCACCAACCACCAATCATCAGTGTAACAACACTAAAACAATATCAACAATTATCTCAACAATCATCAGTATAGTAATACTAAAGCACACATCTCAACAATAATAAATATGATAATACTGAAGCAAATCATCTTATAAATCATAAGTATAACAATACTAAAACTATCAAATCATCAATCATGAGTATAACAATACTGAAGCAAACATCACAAAAATCATTAGTATAATAATACTAAAGAAAAAATTCTAGCAATAATCAGTCTGAGAATACTAAAGAAATCATCTTAGCATTCATCAATATAACAATACTGAAGACACATATTTCCCTCTAATTATATTGCTGCAACATGAGAATGAGTTCTTTGGTAGATCAATATGTGCATTTGTCTAACTTACTAACCCTTTCAAGCCAACAAGCATAGTTAGACAGATGGATCTTCCTGGGGACTAACAAGCCTTGTACTGGCTTACACACCCACTTGGGTTAAAATAATCTATCCAGACATACTAATCCCCCTAGGATCAACAGGCCTCATCTGACTAACCATTTCAGGCTAATAAACCTATCCAGACTTGCCCTACTCTAGACTGAGATACCAACACTGCATCCTTATTACATCTACCATCACTCCCTCTTTTGAGACAAGTCCTTTTAGACTACATGAAGTGTTTCTCAAAAGTATTCAAACTTTACATGAGCCAGAGGCTTAGTTAACACATCTACCACTTGTTCCTCTGTAGGAACATATTGAATATTTACAACTCCTTTTTTCAACTTGTTCTTTAACATTCTCTTCTTTTACATCCACCACTGCATCATATATTTACAACTTGCATTGTTGGCAGCCAGTTTTGGTGTAAGTTAAATGTGCAACAACTTGGATCTTGTGCAAAGTCAATATATTTTATGCATTTCGGTCATATTTTGTAGATTTGGAACGCATTATGTGGATTGTGGTCATTATTTAGTAGATTTTGATAGAAGTAGTTAGGAATTTGACTTAAAGTGGACCACCAATGTAAAGGCACAATCCTATAAATAGATATAGAATTGTAAGTGTTATGTCTTATTATATCTACTTAGAGATATCTTTGCTTCTTCAGGTTTTTCTTGGATCACTGCAAAAGGCTTAGGATTTTTGGATTTGTGTATGTGACTAAAGAATTCTTTTTGGGAAACCTGTGTTTTTTGCGAAGAGTAATATAACATGACAAAGATTGAGCAGAAACATTGTGTCTTTTTCTATCTTCTCATTTTCCTATTTTCTGTGATCTAAATGTGAATACGAGTGTATCTGTGAATTTTGCGATGTTTCTCTTCTATGAATGATGATATATTGTTAGATCTGTTTATCCACCGATTTTTTTATTGTGATTTAAGTATGAAAATGTGATCTATTAAATGCTGACATGATTGTGTTAATGCATGATATGAATAATTAGATTTGTTGAATAATGTTGCACTGAGTTGATAAGTAGATGCACGGTCCTCCTTCACAGTACGAAAACTTGGTTCCGACAACTCTCCCTCAAACATCTCAGGTGAGACTTCATCTTCTCTAAAGTTGTTTTCGAACGGGGTAAAACTTGTCTGGGCCGGTGCTGAGGGAGATCGCGGTGGTTTGGGTGTCGACAGAGAGTGAACACCTGTGGACGGGTTTTGTGTCAACATGCATAATTCTTATTTTGTGCATTTGTAACTGCATCATTCTTCTCTTTTACATCTACAATAGTATCGTATATTCACAACTTGCATCATTCTTATCCGCAACTATATCATACATCTGCAACTTCATTATTTATTCTCTTTTAGGTGATTTCAAACAATCCTTCCCACAAGTCAAATAAAATTGTATGATTAGAAAATTTTCATAACATATTCATAATGGCATACATAAAGACATATGTCATATAATCATGCAACTATTTCCACTAATGTAACAATCATCGATATACGATAAGTTTCTATATGTCTTCCATCTTTCTAAAAAATTATTTCATAAGTAGCAATGGAACGTTGTACAACAACCTAAGCCACTTACCCATCACCTGCATGCTAGTAGTAAATTACAAATATTTTACTTTGCATAATACCTTTCCTGAATCTAGAAACATATCTATGTAAAAATACTTGAACAAATAAATATATAGGAAATGAAAATTCAAATACTTATCTTTCTTTGTTTGGTAGAATCTATCTTGATCTCTGTATTATTTAAATTACTGGATTTCAACTTCAACCTTTGATTCTGAGGACCTGTTCCTATCTTTATCATGATAAGAAATACTGAGCAATTCTCCTTGCACTACAGATGACATAGAACTATGCTTGTGTGTCTTATCATCGCATCCCTTATTATCTAATGATGAAATGGATAAGATCATAATATTCATCTTCATTGGTATAATTCTTCTGAATCATATTCCTCATTACTTGAGGAATCTTTAATTTCTTTCTTCTCAACTGCAATACATTCATCCTTGGTTGTATTCAAAGAAACACTATGCTTTCTGCAATATGTTGGAGTACATAGTACTACCAACTCAATTAAAGTCATCATATATTTGTAGTACCCTTTAGGTACCACATCATTTCATTTGCGTATTTTACTTGGATAAGTAAAATGTCCTCCATATTTCATCATACCTCTAATCTCAAGAATCATGTCAATATTCTCAAACTTTGAGATATACCGTAGTCACTACCTATGAGGTGGAGAACCATCCTCCATCTACATCTATATTAGGACATTAGGGTGACATGTATCCTCCTATTCTATTACTCTTCTTTGTATCCATCTATGTCACTTATCGAGGTCACTAGATATTAGTATCCTTCATCTCGAACTTTGTTGAAAGTTTCATCTTGTCCTTTCTATAATTCTATATTCGACCTTGTAGTAAAGGTTGGGATCTCCATCACTCTAGTTGATCCTGAAGTTCCTCATGTAATTATATGTGCTATCACATGGGTGCCTTCTAATCTTGTACAAAACCCTGATGCATAGGTGGTTCCGTGTAGAGAGTATCAAATCATATAGGTTGTTTGATATGTTCTTCTACTTTGATTACACCAAATGTCTAGTGTAATATCCACTACTGAAGGGGTGTGTCTAGCTCCTAGAGCACTGTCTTTCAATAATTGACTCTCTCTGTTGATAGAAACCACGAACCTTGCTTTGTATCTTTTTATACTTTGATCGACGATATACTCGATCTTGTATATCTACTTGGAAGACTTTACAAAAAAATTCCTTTCATGTTTCGAAATCATATTCAAACATAATTATGTATGATCGATTCGTACTTCTTCATCGTATCATCCTTCCATTCTTACTTCTTGGGACATTCTTTCTCAAACTGTCCTTTCTTATCACAACTAAACTATTGAGTTATGAGATGTACTTCTATTCTTTTTGTAAATGTTCTTTGTTCTTTCTTTGCTTGGGATAAATTGTTAGGGATTGATTGTCGTATCTTCTTCTTTTTCCATCAATCAATCATGCATTTCTCCATATGTGATCTTCTTACTAGAAAACCTCTCTTGATTGAATTTATAAGACCATTCAAAGTTGTAATTTATGCTTCTGCTTCTTTGACATTGCCTTCAACAAGTTCTAATTTCTCCTTGAGATGAGAACTTCTTGTGAAGTAACATCGAATGTTTTCTGACATTGCACCTTCACATCCTTGAGTTGAGTTCTCAAATTCATCTTCGTACATGTTTTTCATTTCATCAAGCATATCCTTTAGAGTATTCAAGGATGATACATGTGATATCCAAAGGAGACGACAATACTCATATTTGTTTAGGCTAGGTCCTTCTTTTGCTTCGACTTCATCTCTGCCTGGATATGCAACTTATTCTTTAACATAGTTATCCATGTCATGCTTATTCAAGTATGAGAAGCACTCTATAATTACATGTTTAGTATTTATCAACTCTTTCAATATTGTCCTCAATCTTGGTACTATTTTCCATAAAAATGAGAACCTCAAATGGAAATAGAGAGGATAAAACTTACCGGTGATATTGCTTCAACTTGATGCTTGCTTGAAGGATCTTCTGGAAGACTTATTTTAGTGGAACTAGGGTTTGATAGAGAAACGATAATTTTTAAACCTAGTTATATTCCATATCCTATTGGGTAGAAACATGCGCCTTCTCAAGGCAAGCTGAGAAGCATACTTATTTTCCCAAAATTGTGGACAAAACTGCAAAATATTTAATGCCCTACTTTTCTCTGGCAGTAGTGTTAGGTAAAAAATTGAAAGCACACAAAATGAGAAACTTCTTCCCTAGAAATATGCACCCTCCTAGGGAAATTTTTATGGTCCTCTGTCTTCCATTGATTGGTGGAGGGGAAGTTCCCGAAACATGAAGCCCTAGTTTTTCTCTAGTTTCTTCTACATAATTGACTAATTTTGTTTTTGTTATATCTCTAATTTTTTTTCTCCTCAAGGTCTAAAAATTCATCCTCAGGTATCCTGTGCTATTGTATTTTGAACCCCATAGGCTATATAATAATTAGAATCACCAGGTGGGACTTATGCAAAGTTACCCAAGGTGAATAATTTCAGGATTATTCAGCATAACTATCTTGTATGGACCTCCACGTGGAACTGGTTCACTTTCTGCGTATGAAACTTTTACCATATAAACTACAATAAGTTCCCTATGTGTAAAATATTTCTAAATTTAATTTTGAAATTCCTATCCTGATATATTGCAATTATCCCTAGGTCACCTGTTTAAGGCTGAATTCTGGGATAGGCTAGAACCTTGCGTTAGAGTAATCATATCTCCTATTTTATAGCGAATAAAAGGATGAAAATTTTACACCGGGTACTACAAGATGTTATTTCTAGCATTTCAAAGTTTCAGCTCCTGATCCTTCTCCAATATCACGTTATACACAAATTCCCAACATGACTAGTTTTTGTCTTCTAGGGTTTTCAAGCATGAAACCCTAATCTTCAGTAATTGTAGCGGTAGCAGTGTTTTAGATGCATAGAGACATATTTAAGGGTGCATTTGATAGCATATTATAGTTTTAATGGTTTTATAATATATAAAAACATTTAGAATCATAAAATCATAACCATAAGCGAAGAATCAGAAAGAAAGACA
>LPNX010254183.1:42732-56922 GCA_001517045.1 Pseudotsuga menziesii | reverse complement strand
TTTTTTCCTATGTTGGTTAAAAGTATACGGGTTTGACGAATCCTATCGACCACATTGAAAATTATTGCTTGACATGGAGGATGTAGCCTATGCAGGAATGGGTTCATCTATTTATACATACTCTAGCCATGATACCAAGAAATTGGTATATGTCGGTCGAACTATGACGATGAACTCTAGACTAGGATGATTTAGGTAGTATCTTCACGCATACTTTTATATTTTTTGATGAAATTATGATAGTTGATGTTGCTCTGTATGTTAATAAAACAAATTTTTTTAGGACATCCTTTTTTCTGATGTCAAGTCTTCCTCAAATAAATGCAACAATTCATATCTGCATGGAGCGTGATAATATAACTGGTGAACCTGAAAATTATGATCAATGTGATATTGATATCCCTAAATTTGAGGTTAGTTGAGCAGTGGAGGGATTTTTCTTATCAAATGAAACATTTCCACAACACCCCCCCCCCCCACCAAAAAAAAAAGATGAATATTGGTTCCCTTGAGAACCCAAAATTTTCCAATATTGGGAATTATTGGGATAATGAGACAATGGGGAAAATTATATATTTGTTGCATGAGTTCCAATATTTATTCCCCAAAAGGTTCTAGGAAATTAAGGGGATTGTTGGTGACTTAGGTGAAATGAAGATCCATATGAAACCAGATGCAAGGCCTTTCAAGTAGCGGCCATACAGATTAAATCCCAAATACAAAGAGAAGGCCAATACAAAGTTAGATCGAATGTTGGATACAAGAATTATTGAACGTGCTAAAGAATGATAGTGCATTATCCCAATGGTTGTACAAGATAAGAAAATTGGTGAAGTTTGTATCTGTGTTGACCTGAGAAAACTGAATGATTCTTTCCTGCATAATCTGTTTCCTACACCTTTCATAAGTGAAGTGTTGGAAAGCATAGGGGGGGAATAGGTGTATTATTTTACTGATTTATTCTATGGATACCATCAAATAAGGATTTAAAAATAATATCGACACAATACCACCTTTGCAACATTGTTAGGTTTCTTCCAATATTACACGGTAATGCCATTTAGACTTAAGAATGAGACCTTTATTTTTTCTAGATAGTGGTAGATTCTTTTAAATATTTTATCCATAAATTTATTGAAGTCTATTTTGATTATTGAATGGTCTAAGGGATCATTAAGGATCATATTGAAAGTATTTGGATGATTATGGAATGGTGTAGATTGTTTCATTTTTTTTAAATATAAAGAAATGTATTTTTTTGCTCCTTTTGGAACCTTGTTGGGTCATGCTCTGTGTTGAGAAGGAATATTGATGGACACTGCAAATATTACAATTATTGTCAACCTTACCCAACCATCTTTGTTTAAACAGTTAAGTACCACACTAGGAAATACTCATTATTACAAGAAATTTATCAGGGGATATGAAGAGATCACTAATCAAATGGAGAAATTGTTGAAGAAAGACATTGAATTCCAGTGGGACGAATAGTGTGAAAAGAGCCTTGATGTCCTTAAAGAGAAGATAGTTTCATCTTCTATCTTGGTATTGTTAGGATTAATTAATCTTCCTTTGTAGTACCCTTTAGGTACCACAAAGTCATCATATATTTCTAGTACCCTTTAGGTACCACATCATTTCATTTGCGTATTTTACTTGGATAAGTAAAATGTCCTCCATATTTGATCATACCTCTAATCTCAAGAATCATGCCAATATTCTCAAACTTTGAGATATACCGTAGTCACTCCCTATGAGGTGGAGCACCATCCTCCATCTACATCTGTATTAGGACATTAGGGTAACATGTATCCTCCTATTCTATTACTCTTCTTTGTATCCATCTATGTCACTTATCGAGGTCACTAGATATTAGTATCCTTCATCTCGAACTTTGTTGAAAGTTTCATCTTGTCCTTTCTATAATTCTATATTCGACCTTGTAGTAAAGGTTGGGATCTCCATCACTCTAGTTGATCCTGAAGTTCCTCATGTAATTATATGTGCTATCACATGGGTGCCTTCTGATCTTGTACAAAACCCTGATGCATAGGTGGTTATGTGTAGAGAGTATCAAATCATATAGGTTGTTTGATATGTTCTTCTACTTTGATTACACCAAATGTCTAGTGTAATACCCACTACTGAAGGGGTGTGTCTATCTCCTAGAGCAGTGTCTTTCAATAACTGACTCTCTCTGTTGATAGAAACCACGAACCTTGCTTTGTCTCATTTTATACTTTGATCGACGATATACTCGATCTTGTATATCTACTTGGAATACTTTACAAAAAAATTCCTTTCATGTTTCGAAATCATATTCAAACATAATTATGTATGATCGATTGGTACTTCTTCATCGTATCATCCTTCCATTCTTACTTCTTGGGACATTCTTTCTCAAACTGTCCTTTCTTATCACAACTAAACTATTGAGTTATGAGATGTACTTCTATTCTTTTTGTAAATGTTCTTTGTTCTTTCTTTGCTTGGGATAAATTGTTAGGGATTGATTGTCGTATCTTCTTCTTTTTCCATCAATCAATCATGCATTTCTCCATATGTGATATTCTTACTAGAAAACCTCTCTTTATTGAATTTATAAGACCATTCAAAGTTGTAATTTATGCTTCTACTTCTTTGACATTGCCTTCAACAAGTTCTAATTTATCCTTGAGATGAGAAGTTCTTGTGAAGTAACATCGAATGTTTTCTGACATTGCACCTTCACATCCTTGAGTTGAGTTCTCAAATTCATCTTCGTACATTTTTTTCATTTCATCAAGCATATCCTTCAGAGTATTCAAGGATGATACATGTGATATCCAAAGGAGATGACAATACTCATATTTGTTTAGGCTAGGTCCTTCTTTTGCTTCGACTTCATCTCCGCCTGGATATGCAACTTATTCTTTGACATAGTTATCCATGTCATGCTTATTCAAGTATGAGAAGCACTCTATAATTACATGTTTAGTATTTATCAACTCTTTCAAGATTGTCCTCAAGCTTGGTACTATTTTCCATAAAAATGAGAACCTCAAATGGAAATAGAGAGGATAAAACTTACCGGTGATATTGCTTCAACTTGATGCTTGCTTGAAGGATCTTCTGGAAGACTTATTTTAGTGGACCTAGGGTTTGATAGAGAAACCATAATTTTTAAACCTGGTTATATTCCATATCCTATTGGGTAGAAACATGCGCCTTCTCAAGGCAAGCTGAGAAGCATACTTATTTTCCCAAAATTGTGGACAAAACTGCAAAATATTTAATGCCCTACTTTTCTCTGGCAGTAGTGTTAGGTAAAAAATTGAAAGTACACAAAATGAGAAACTTCTTCCCTAGAAATATGCACCCTCCTAGGGAAATTTTTATGGTCCTCTGTCTTCCATTGATTGGTGGAGGGGAAGTTCCCGAAACATGAAGCCCTAGTTTTTCTCTAGTTTCTTCTACATAATTGACTAATTTTGTTTCTGTTATATCTCTAATTTTTTTCCTCCTCAAGGTCTAAAAATTCATCCTCAGGTATCCTGTGCTATTGTATTTTGAACCCCATAGGCTATATAATAATTAGATTCACCAGGTGGGACTTATGCAAAGTTACCCAAGGTGAATAATTTCAGGATTATTCAGCATAACTATCTTGTATGGACCTCCACGTGGAACTGGTTCATTTTCTGCGTATGAAACTTTTACCATATAAACTAGAATAAGTTCCCTATGTGTAAAATCTTTCTAAATTTAATTTTGAAATTCCTATCCTGATATATTGCAATTATCCCTAGGTCACCTTTTTAAGGCTGAATTCTGGGATAGGCTAGAACCCTGCGTTAGAGTAATCATATCTCCTATTTTATAGCGAATAAAAGGATGAAAATTTTACACAGGGTACTACAAGATGTTATTTCTAGCATTTCAAAGTTTCAGCTCCTGATCCTTCTCCAATATCACGTTATAGACAAATTCCCAACATGACTAGTTTTTGTCTTCTAGGGTTTTCAAGCATGAAACCCTAATCTTCAGTAGTTGTAGCGGTAGCAGCGTTTTAGATGCATAGAGACTTATTTAAGGGTGCATTTGATAGAATATTATAGTTTTAATGGTTTTATAATATATAAAAAAATTTAGAATCATAAAATCATAACCATAAGCGAAGAATCACAAAGAAAGACAAGTGAAACAACAGAAGAGAACACAAAAATTTTCCTTGGGGAAACCACAAGAGAGAAAACCCCGAAAAACTTCCTCGGTATAGAATTCGTCAAAGTACAGTGTAAATACTAACAACAAGAATAGTTTCTCATATTCCATAGTAGACACTTTCTCTCTCTCTCTCTCTCTCTCTCTCTCTCTCTCTCTCTCTCTCTCTCTCTCTCTCTCTCTCCCCCCCTCTCCAGCGCAATACTTGAGTGTAATATATGTAAGAATGAGAGAGGTACATCACCTATTTATACTCATTAGGTGAGTGCCTCAACTAACTAACTAAGTCTTCTAGGTCCCCTAATTAGGGCTTACCTACCTTGGGAGACTCAAAATACATTTTATATATTACTTTTGTGGGTACTATTGCCCCAACTTACAACAAAAGGTTTACCTCATGTCTTTTACATGCCAAATTACATCAAGGACATATCCAAAGGAGAATTCAACAAAAGTATGATAGAATATCTTCCGAAGTTACAATACTTTAATAGCAGAAATTTGTGAGAATAATAAAAATATATGCAATAGGTATGTACTAAGGTATGTGATTTACCTACTAATGAAGGATTACCTAATATGGATACATTTATCATATAATTTGATGATAAGGTACTACAACCTCAACAACTATTAGATTTGGATGTCTCCTTGAAATATACACCAACAATATGAGGGGTTGTTCACAAACTATCTATTTTAGAATGGTCCCAATGTCAACGAATTTTATAAATTAGATTTGGAGATTTTTTTTCCTATGTTGGTTAAAAGTATACGGGTTTGACGAATCCTATCGACCACATTGAAAATTATTGCTTGACATGGAGGATGTAGCCTATGCAGGAATGGGTTGATCTATTTATACATACTCTAGCCATGATACCAAGAAATTAGTATATGTCGTTCGAACTATGACGATGAACTCTAGACTAGGATGATTTAGGTAGTATCTTCACGCATACTTTTATATTTTTTGATGACATTATGATAGTTTATGTTTCTCTGTATGTTATTAAAACAAATTTTTTTAGGACATCCTTTTTTTTGATGTCAAGTCTTCCTCAAATAAATGCAACAATTCATATCTGCATGGAGCGTGATAATATAACTGGTGAACCTGAAAATTATGATCAATGTGATATTGATATCCCTAAATTTGAGGTTATTTGAGTAGTGGAGGGATTTGTCTTATCAAATGAAAAATTTCCACAGCACCCCCCCCCCCCCCCCACCAAAAAAAAAGATGAATATTGGTTCCCTTGAGAACCCAAAATTATCCAATATTGGGAATTATTGGGATAATGAGACAATGGGGAAAATTATATATTTGTTGCATGAGTTCCAATATTTATTCCCAAAAAGGTTCTAGGAAATTAAGGGGATTTTTGGTGACTTAGGTGAAATGAAGATCCATATGAAACCAGATGCAAGGCCTTTCAAGTAGCGTCCATACAGATTAAATCCCAAATACAAAGAGAAGGCCAATACAAAGTTATATCAAATGTTGGATACAAGAATTATTGAACGTGCTAAAGAATGATAGTGCATTATCCCAATGGTTGTACAAGATAAGAAAATTGGTGAAGTTTGTATCTGTGTTGACCTGAGAAAACTGAATGATTCTTTCCTGCATGATCTGTTTCCTACACCTTTCATAAGTGAAGTGTTGGAAAGCATAGGGGGGGAATAGGTGTATTATTTTACTGATTTATTCTATGGAGACCATCAAATAAGGATTTAAAAATAAGATTGACACAATACCACCTTTGCAACATTGTTAGGTTTCTTCCAATATTACACGGTAATGCCATTTAGACTTAAGAACGAGACCTTTATTTTTTCTAGATAGTGGTAGATTCTTTTAAATATTTTATCCATAAATTTATTGAAGTCTATTTTGATTATTGAATGGTCTAAGGGATCATTAAGGATCATATTGAAAGTATTTGGATGATTATGGAATGGTGTAGATTGTTTCATTTTTTTTAAATATAAAAAAATGTATTTTTTTGCTCCTTTTGGAACCTTGTTGGGTCACGCTCTGTGTTGAGAAGGAATATTGATGGACACTGCAAATATTACAATTATTGTCAACCTTACCCAACCATCTTTGTTTAAACAGTTAAGGACCACACTAGGAAATACTCATTATTACAAGAAATTTATCAGGGGATATGAAGAGATCACTAATCAAATGGAGAAATTGTTGAAGAAAGACATTGAATTCCAGTGGGACGAATAGTGTGAAAAGAGCCTTGATGTCCTTAAAGAGAAGATAGTTTCATCTTCTATCTTGGTATTGTTAGGATTAATTAATCTTCCTTTGTCCAATACAGTCTATTTGGTCATTTTTCCTAAGTTGGGAAGTTATTATCACTATATTAGAATATGGAGGACACACCTAGGGTTTATATGCCACTTGCTGCATCTTCATGCATGAGTTTAGGTGCCTCTAGGACCAATCCCTACATTATAGGAGACTACTAAGAGTGCCACCAATAGTCAATTTCAGTTAGTTGTGGTAGTTAAGTAGTTATGTTGAGTTATCATCCAGTTAATTTCAGTTATATCGCTATCAGTTAGCCTAGCATGATTTTTGAATGCATGAAGGGAAAGTGGCACCCTTTTTCCACCTACGTAATTAATTAACTGATTGTAGACTAATTTATACATCTAGAGTTAGAATACTGAACTCCATCTATGATTTTTCCACATTGAGTTAGCTAAATAGTCAATTAGAGTTGGTGGATTCCAATCCTATCCACAATATTTGAATTCTATTGATTGTGCTATCATTGTATTATTAATTAATGAATGAAGATTAATGATTTAATTATCTTAGCAATTCTTGTCCCATTAATCTGAAATTTGTGTCATGAATTATTTTATCATTGTACATTCATCTTGATTATTCCACTGCATAATTCCTTTCCAATATCTCTTATCATAGTGTGTAGATATATGGTTCTCAAATTTAACATGGTATCAAAGCCTTGTTCAGTCTAAAACTCAAACCTCAGAAAGCTCCATGCTTACACCAAAAGAATATGCGTTTCCGCATATTTCCTAGAATCATTGCATTTCTCCCTTTGGATTTTGTCCTGAAAAGTCTATCCAGGTGTGAAGGACTCTGAAATGGATTGACTGACATATGATTGAGAATTTGATTGTTTTGCAGTGATTTTTTGCAAGTACCTACGTGTGTTTTTTAATATTTGACTCATAAACATACAATGAAATAGGGAATTCTTTTGCTCTTACACCAATAATCCTTACACCCTTGAATTAAAACAATTGGAGGGAAGATATGTACATGGACTTGCACAACAAGGGACTGCATAGGATGATAATGGGAAGAGAAGTTGAGCCCCAACAATATGTTAAGAAATCCAAGTTTATCAATTGGCTAGATGAAGCCTTCGACTTCATCTACATCCACATCTTGAGGGATCTTTTGTTTCACCGTGAGGGACTCAGAACTACAAAGGAAGCATGGGACAAGATTGAATATTTGTTTGGAAAACAATATGTTCTTAGAGGCCATATTCTAGAGAATGAAATTAGTGCACTACAACCAAATTTTTTTGATACTATTCAACAATTAATTTTGAAATAGAAAGCTCTAGTACTACAATGCAAACAATGTGGGGTAGAAAGGAAGGATGAACAACATGTGTTGTCAATTCTAAGCAAGAGTGGCTCATATTTTTCAATATTTGTCTCTACTTTTCATTCCGAAAGAGTTTCCATTCCAAATTGGAAAATTCCATCTCTAAATGATTTTGCAGAGTCTTTTATCCAAGAGAAAGACAAAATGATTCATATGGGAGTGCTTCAAACCTTCAGGAATCACAAACTGTTAGTTGGAAACTATAGCAATGCATAAGCAAAAGGGAAGCATAAAGGGAAGGAGACCAAAAATATTGATTCAAAATGAAAGGAGAATCAGAAATCTTATGATGGAGCCTCATGCTCCAAGAAGAAGAAGAAATTTGAGAAAGAGAAGTGTTCCTATTGTATGAGAGGCTTTCATACAGAGAGAGAATGCAGTAAGACAACCATTGATTATTTGTCAAAGATCCTTGAATAGAACACTATTTCTCTTCCACAAACCGCAAGGAAGTCTGAAGCTGTACAACATAAAGAAGAACATGAGATCTTCCATGCCTTGAAAACAATATGTTAGCATGCATATTTTCCTTTGTATTTATGAAGGAAACCCCGAGGTAACCACAAACCTACTTTAGACTATATTCCGACCTTTCACAATCATATATGCCTCTCTCAATAACCATATGCTTTCACACTTAAAATGTTCAACAATAACAATCATAAGGTCAGGTTTTTGATAGAAGCAAGTTTGTTTTTATAAAGCTTTGGTAGGACAAACTTGAAAATATACCATTGGGAAATGGATTCAATAAATAGATACTTGTTTAAGATGCAAGAGATTGATTTTGAAAAGAGAAATGATAGAGGTAGGGTAGACACCATTTTCTCAAACATTAGGCATTGCAAGATGGTAGTATATCAAGGAATACAATCCATTAAAACAAAGAATCTAAAAATGATGAATTATGTAATAAATTTTGAAGAAAAAAATTAAAATGTTTGAATCTTATGAACTAGAGCATCAAAAGATGAATTCTAATTCACATTCTCTCACTCAAACACAAAAGAATATTACATAATGGAGTGGAAACTAGAAATACAATCACATAGTAAAGTTACATACTGAGAAAAATAATGACACAAGAATCTCTTCCTTGAAAATTTTACAAATTTTCCTCTCAGCAACTTTATTGATACCATGAATTACAACAGTACCCAACAACTATAATGTAGAAGCCTCCTCTTCCCATGAGAGTCGAACCCTTTTTCTTTCTTTTACATATGCTTATATAGAAAAATATAACTTCCCAGTCCTCCCAAGAAGACCCGAGTCATCCTAACTTCCCTTTTTCTAAAAGTAAAAAACTAACATTAACATAATGATAACTGCATAACTAATCAATACTTTTTAGGAATTAGTTTTATAGTAATTAACTAGAAATATGGAACTGCTTCTTTGATAGGTTTCAAATGCTAGAAAAACTCTTCATGCTGTCAAATGCTTCTAATTTTCTCAATACTTTGGTTGAAATTAGATACTCTACCATATCGACTGCTTTGTGGAAACTCCTCCTGACCTGCATCTTCAATCTCATCTGGTAGAGGTGTCATTCCTGGAAGCATAGGTACATTATCATCATCTCCTGCATCTATTATTCATCCACAATGTCATAGCCCCAAATTTTCACAAAAATTTAAAATTTTTGAGTTAATAATAAATGCTATAGCTTGCGGTTTTACTAACAGCTAATAGTTGGCATAAACAAACAGTTATGTAATTGGTTTCACTAAAATCTAAAATAACTTAACAGTTTATTTTTCGTAGCAAGATTAAACTATTTTTGTGTGCTATTTGCTTCAGTTTACTAATTAGTTCTTTTATGTCAGTAGGTGGAATCTTCTTTTGAATCCAGGGCTTACTTAGCAATCGTGCTAACGCAGATGAATACGGTTTCTTACAGGTTTTTACACATATGATCAATCGAGTATATTTTTAAAAGATATTTTAGTGTCAGCAGTATTTTGTTTGCAAATTAAAAAGCTTAGAACAATAAGATGGTAAACACTAGACAGCTCCAGTAAGGTAAAATCATTTGATTTTCATTAATTATTCAAGTAAACAAGCTTGGAAATAAGTAACGACAGTACATCATATTTGCGACTCTAACACTAGAATCTCAGTTACAAGTATTTTTACTTTAGTCTAAGTAATTTGGAATACTTATAAACATTGTTTTTGACAATATTTTTGCAGTAGTATCTTGTCTTACCTATACATTTATTGTCCCTTAAATTATCTCTATAAGATACTTATAGCCTATTATCTTATGACCAGTAAAAACCTTTGAGTGTGGAACTATGACCATCATACCCTTCTACAAGAGCTCATGGTTACCACTACTTTATTCACAAGTCTAATTCTATGTTCTATTAACTTTTAAATTTAATAGGATCGTTCCTACTCCTATTATCAGTTTTACCTCTGTAATTATATTACTGTCCACTAGACTTTTTGTATGAGCATAAATCCAAGTTGAGTATACTCCCAAGTATTATCAAAGTAATGTCGCATAAATTATGTGACAGAATTTTGTGATAATATTCTTACCTTTACCTTTGTATTACTTCACAGTTTCAATGCTATTTGAATTATCAGTTCAAGAAAAATATTGTAGATATGCATAATCGACTTAATCGATGAATATTCAATCTACCAATAGTTTGTTATCATAACGTATTTGATTTAGTCTTTAACTCCTTTTGCATTATTACAAGGTACTATCTATAATTTTTAGACTTGTAAAAATTCCTAAGGCAAAAGGGTTTACTATGCCCCAAGCTATAGTTAAACCTTGCTACTAGAGACACTAAAGTCATGCTATAGTTAACATGCACTCATTTATAACTATACTATGACTTAAAATTTAACCTACTCTATATACCAATCATATATTACATGATTTATATCAAAACAATGTTTAGAATAGAGTTATGCCACCGCTATATCGTTATGGTAATGTTTATTATGTGATAACATTATGTCGTTGGTAGCAAGGGTTTGTGCTTAATCCAAATCGGGCTTATATTTATGGTTTATACGTGACACAATGCTTGGTCAACGTAATCCCTCCATGACGATAAACTTGTGATTAAGTTAACATAATACACAGTGCTGTTGATTAGTGAATTGATTACAATTATTGGGCTGTCATTATAGTTTAACCCATGCTGCAATCAAAAAACAATTGATAAAATGTCTCCATGCAGGAACTATAGGACACGACCCTCACTGCATGGATAATTTTGTGGCTACGTGGTTGAATTCTGTCCACGTTTGGAAAATATATAATACTCTGGAAACCTAACCCAATGCATTATTGTCCTGCAGTTTACGCTGGCCCTAGGGTTGCTTGACTTGTCTCCCATGGCGGCCATTGTTCTCCTGGTTACCGTCACCTTGTACCTTGACTCTGTGCTGCCTCCATTCTCCAGTAAGTGGTTTTGATTGCTGCTTCTTTCTCTGCCAAATGTGGAGTTATCCTTCCTACTACCTTCGTTTCGCTGCCTGTGAAACCTTCTTCCAAATCCTATGTAGTTTGGTGATTTCTTCAGTTTTCCTTCTCGGCTCTTCGTAGCTCGCTACTGTATGCATTTTTTAGGGTTGTTGCATTCCCCACTGCACCGCTTATTGGTGACAGTGCTTGTGAAGCAGTTCTCCACACTCCCAGTTATAGGTAATTTCAAAATGTAAATTTCTTTCATTTAATGCAAATTGTATAGAATACTTCTAAGCTTTTACACGTAAGATAAATTACTGACAGGGGTTTACGCTTGCTGCAAGTACTCATTGAAGTGAATCTTGTACAAGGGATAAGAAGACAGCCTTTGCAATGGTTGTGGCTCGTGGCTCAAACTTGGGTAAGCCCCGTGGTCTGAAAGATGGGCTCTCCCTTATTTAAAGCTGGGGTAGTCATTGGACTCACCTAGGGTTTGAATACCCTTTCTTGTCTTGCCACAAGTTATGTTAAGATTTTTACTATTTTACAGGTTGTTTGGAAGAATGTTTAAATTCAAACCCTTGATAGGGCAGATGCAAAATGTAATGTGTAGAGTACTTGTCAAAGCTTGGCTTTGTAGTCGATTTAGGTTGTACATTTTGTAAAGGTAGTTTCTCTACAACTTGTTTTGGGTTGTTAGGAGCTTATAATGTACTCTATATAATTTAGGGTTTTTACCCTTCTTGAATATTAATGAAGTTTAAACTCAGTTGAGTATTTTATATGGGTTTTATATATTAAATTTTTGAAGGCTGATACTTACAGCTGTGATGCAAATCTTGTTTATTTGATGGAATTCACAGGTTAGGGTTTGACCTGTAAAACCCTTGATTGGTTTATATTACTCTTATGATAATAATTACATTGTTTCTCTATTTTAATCTATCTGTCCTTAAAGGACTATGAGTGGATTATTTGACTATTTAATGACGATTACATAATTGATAAGAATTTGGTTATTATGTCTGTACTTGTAATGTTATAGTTTTTAAGGGTTTGAACCCCGACATTTAGATATTTGTTGTTATTAAAAGACTCTGTTTCTTTTGCAAATGCATTTATACATGTTAATCAATAATGCAGCTTATCTTTGTTACATAACAATTTTAGTCAGTAGTTTTTAAAAGAATTCACTTGTGTATATCCTAGGTTACTACAGTACTAAAAATATTTATAATTTATGCTCATAACATGAGCTAGGGTTTAATCCCCTTTAAAATAGGATATTGTTTCCTATCTTATTATCTTGTAATTTTTATTACTGTTGTACAATTTTTCTTTAATTTGTTTTTATAAATTATTAACCTATAATCGTCACTGTTTAAGGATAAGAATAATATTATTTAAGTATAACATATATTCTTAAGTTTATGTTGGTTCTTATTTGTATAGTGATTACAACTGGAAGCATTCTGTAATATTTGTGTTAGTTAATTCAATTTGTATCTATAGACTTAGAAAATAAAAATTAAAGAACCTTCTTACCTATCAGCATTATTGATAATTACACTGTCTGCAAAAGTATAAGAATAGTTTATAATATTCACTTAAACACCTAAGTTACTACTATCCTTTAGCTATTAAAACTAAGAAAGGTCTACTCTAACGTTTATCATATTATTAAATATAGTTCAGATCGATGCAGGAAGATTAGTTGTCACTAAAAAAGAAAATAAGCTATCAGTATCATTTTTATATCTTTTCCTAAAATAAATTATTAACTTTCAACTGATAATACTAATTCTTCTATTTTCAATGTAAAAGTACAGTTTATGGAAATAGAAACTGTGTAAAAAATAATTTATAAAGTTAAACATACTAAATTCATTCAGTAATATCATTATTGTTCTGTACTAACATGCTATTTACACAGTCTATTTCTGATAACATGTTTGCAAAAAAATTTAATAAACTCTCTAGAAATCAACTATTTACTGAGAAGTAACATTTCATTACTCTGAAAACATAAATATTCAATTCATTCATATTCCTATCATACTTCATTTACTTAAACAAACTACATGTGCTAGAGTATGATCTGGATTACTCCAGATGGGGAAAAACACAAGTAGGATTTATCTTTCATCATAGTACATATTCAGTCTAGAATAAATAAGATATTTCAACGCATCATAACATAACATCATTCAATAATTACTCATACACATAGATAAACTATAACACAAAAATTAAAAGATAACGCAACCTGTCTTTAAAGCTGGACGATAACAGCAATGGGAGGCCCTTCCTCCCTACTAACTCTTGGAGAGCGCTCAAACAGTGACTTCTCAAGACCCCTAATCCTGTTATGGTCTGCATGGCTAGAACTAGGTGGAGCAATCAACAAAGTACTAGTCCTGAGACTCAATAACAACTCTGCATGCTGCACTAAGATCTTTCAGCTGCAAAGCTGTACTAGATCAACTTCTTGCAGTTTTACCCCTCAACCACCTTCCTTCCAATTTCCCTTTCCCAATGAATTCCTTGAAGTGCATTCACCTAAATTATTCTTCTTTTGGAATGAGCAGGCTCAGCTCTCTACATTGGGAATTTTTAATAAGATTTCCTAGGTATTTTTGGGTTAGTTGTCATTAATTGAGCCACCTGCTCTGATCCCACACTACTAGATTTTGATCCAAAATCCGACGGTTTTTTCCGGCGCGTGGATTTTTTATTTTAACTGTGCCAAAAATCAGAAAGATTATTTTTTTTTTTGAAATAATGGGCATAAGCGTCGCTTAAGCGGCGGCGCTAAAATTGCTATCCTCCTAAGTGTCGCTTAAGCGACAATTTTCCTCCTAAGTGTCGCTTAAGCAAC
>LPNX010254183.1:0-35259 GCA_001517045.1 Pseudotsuga menziesii | reverse complement strand
CAATGCACCACAGTCATGGAACAAACATGAAAATTGTAGACACAGGACTCCCTGTTGTTTGCAGCTGCAATACCTTCATGTATGTGAAATTCCTGATTCCAGACAAGAGCTGTACACCCTCTGATGCTTCATTAATGGCTTTCATGATGGTAGTGATGTCGGCATCTGATTAATTCCTTCCTACTTGGTAGATGAATACCATTTGTTGGTTATTTTTATGATGGAAAGAGTGCACGCTTTATGTTGAATATTTCTTCTAAATTATGGCCTTTGTGACATCTATTTTTCACTATAATATTGTATTGTTTATTGTATAGTTTATTTCTTTTGCGTGGCTGGTTTGCACCATCCAGCCATATATTGGTGCATGCTTCACTAACGAGCTCGATTGTATATATATGGCTCTACTTGAGAACCCTGAATGAAAAGTACATCAAGACATGTTAAACAAAGTTGCAACTACTACAATCCCTGCAGCTGGGAAGGTGGATTTTGTGAAAAAATTAGGACCTGATATGGTGATTGATTATACCAAGAAAAGTTATGATCAAATAGCAGAAAAATTTGACTTTGTTTTTGACACTATTGGTAGGTATAATATTTTTTTCTTTTTAATTTGTCTGCAGTTTCTATATATTTGTTGTCTTTGGTAATCCCACTGATGACTTTTTTGGTAACTTGGGGAGCTAGAATCCATGGAGTTAAGTTTGGGACCTCCAAAGTTCAAAGATGACAATACATTGGACGTTCCAGAGGTCAAAGATGATCACGTAAAAAACACGTAGTATTAATCACGTAGAATGAATATGGAATCTGGAATAGTGGAAAAACTTGCAGGTTGTGGATTGAATTCTCATATTCACCTTGGTCTTATTGTTTATGTATTCCAGGTTTTGACCACCCAAGGCACTGTGAGAATGTAGGTGGATAATGAGCCCTGAGATGGCCAGCTCAATATTAAATTAAGAGTCCCTAATCTAACTTTAAAAGTCCTTGTAAATCCTTATTTTTCATCATGTACAATTTACTTTGTAAAAAATAAACTGCATCCTCATTTTCAATAGATAGTTTTTTATGTTTTTAACATTGCTAAATGTAGTAAAATAAAAGCTATTGGCTACAAAAAAGCTTCAATGATATTTCTGAAATTTTTAAGATATTTGAGCACCTTTGAACTTCATGATTTATGTTTTTATTCTTAGTCACATATTCATTAAGAACTTGGCTTGGGTTTTGCAGGAGATCCTCACAGGTCTTATGTGGTTGCTAAAAGAGGAATCTAAAATTATTGATATTGTCAATTCCTCACCTCATCCAAAGGTAGAATTTTACGTTGTGACTCCAACTGGGAGCAACTTGGAGAGGCTTAGGGGATACAATGAGTGTGAGGAGTTGAAGCCAGTGATTGTTCCCACGGGTCCATATGCATTTTCAAATGTTATAGATGCCTTCAAGCATCTTTAAAGTTGAAGAGTGAGAGGGAAGGTTGTGATTTCACTCATTGATTGATGTCATGGCTCGAGTACTGTATTGTTCTCTCGGTTCAAATGCACAACAGGTATTGGATTAAAAACTAACAACACCAGTCACAGTATTTTTTTAAAAAAAAATGTCAGCAGGCGTCGCTTAAGCGACGCTTTCAACTGTCACTTTTCCGATGGCTTTTGACATATCCATCGCAAATATGACACTTTTAACTGTCACTTTTCAGACGTCTTTGTAGATATCTGTCGCAAATCCGACGCTCTAAACTGTCACTTTTCTGACGTCGTTTGTAGATATCCGTCGCAAATCCGACGGTTCTTGCTGTCGTTTTTCTTAAGAAACTTTCACCACTGTCGAGGATATTTCGTCGCTTAACCGATGGTTACTTAGGTGTCACTTAACCGACGGTTATTTAGGTGTCGAAAACCGGACGACAAGTTTTCGACGCTTAACAAAAAATCAAAGTGTCATACATGCGACAGGGAAGTGTTGAAAATCCGACATGACGGCCGTCGGATTTTTGGTCAAAATGTAGTAGTGCCACTTTCTTTGGGGATCATAACCCCAAATGTAGGGAGGTTTCCACCTACAACATTGTGTTTGAGGATGCTTCCACTTGTCTTTTTGCTCTCCACCTAGTTTCTTCCACCAACTTGACCAGTAACACTCTTTTTAACAGCTCTCCCAAGCTGTTGTCTCCACTTTTATTTATTTAAAATTAAATATTCAGAATTACATTCCACATCCTTTACTCTGCTGAGTCATTAGTTTCCACTTAGCATTAAATTTAACATAATGTCTATGAATAAAATCAAAATAAGATAACATTAGTTTACAAAATTGGGGCAAGTGACATACACAACCCCTTAGAATATAACATCGTCCTCGATGTTATTTATTCTTCATCCTCTAAAGTCCCCTAGAACAGAATTGGATATGCGTCTCGCATCTTACTTTCCAATTCCTTGGTGGCTTCTTCAAGACTAAGGTGCTTCCATTGCACCTTCACCTGTCCAATGGTGCGGTTCCTAAGTGTAATTTACCTCCTCCCGAGGATACAGTCCGGTTCCACCAAAAATTATCCTTCTGGTTCCACCTGTACAACATTCCAATTAACTAGATGAGTAGAATCATGAACATATTTCTTTAAAAAGGAAATGTGAAAAACGTTATGTACTCTTAAGTTAGGTGGTAATGCTAATTGATAAGCTACTTGACCAATCCTAGACAAAATTTCAAATGGACCACAGTAACAAGGTGCCAATTTTGCACAACTCCCCAGTCTTAGAGAGCTCTTCTTGGGACTTACCTTGATGAACACATGTTCACCTACCTAGAAATCCTTTGGAATTATTTTCAAGTATGCTTGACTTTTCTACCAATCCTGTGCCACTTTTAAATTTCCCTGCACTTATTTCACAATTTCCTCCATTTCTTTCAACAATTCTGGACCTAATACCAATCTATCTATTGGATTACTCCAAGAGATAGGAGTATTACATTTTCGTCCGTATAAAATTTCAAATGGACTGAATTTAGCTGATGTCTGATAATTATTATTATATGCAAATTCTACTAGATGTAAATAGTCCTCCGACTTACCTAGTTGATCTTTCACATACATTCTCAATAAATCTTCCAATACTTGGTTTACCCTTTCAGTTTGTCCATCTGTTTGAGGATAGAAAGAAGTATTGAAATTCAATGTTGTATTTAATCCTTTGAATAAGGAATTCCAAAAGTTTCATGTGAACTTAGGATCCTTGTTTGAGATTATGACTTCTGGTACTCCATGTAATCGAAAAATCTGCTTTAGAAAAATATCAGCTATATTGGCAGCCTTGTAAGTAGTTTTAACAGGTATAAAATGAGCTGCCTTACTTAACTTATCAACCACTACCATAATAGAGTCATTCTGATTCTGATTTCTAGGCAATCTAGTAATAAAGTCTAGACTAATCACTTCCCATTTCTAGCTAGGGATAGGTAAAGTCTGTAGCAAACCAGCTGGGTGTTGGTGGTTGGTTTTTACCTATTGACATTCTAAACACCTTGCAATATATTCAACTACTTCAGTTTTCATATTTGGCCAAAAATACTCTTTTCTTACCATGGTTATAGTCTTTTGATAACCTGGATGAACTGAATATGGTGTTTTATAGATTTGATCCAGAATAAGAGCTTGACCTTAGGTACGTTAGATACATACAGTTTATATTTATACAGTAAAAACTCTTTTTCATTTAAACTGTAACCTTTTATTAAGTTTTCTATGGGGTTTTCCTTAGCTTTAGCTTGCAATTTCTGATAAATTTCATCTTGCTTCACCCCTTCTTCAAGCTATTCATCTATGTCTGAAACGTAAGTGTTGATTGTTGTTGCAAAATTTAGCCTTATGTTCCTACTTAATGCATCAACAACTTTAATTTATTTACCTTTTATATGTTGGATTTCAAAATCATACTCACTTAAGAAAGCTAACCACCTAGCTTGTCTCGCATTTAAATTAGGAGGATCTAAAAATATTTCAATCCTTTATTATCAGTCATTAAAACAAATTTTCTGTCGATTAGGTGGTGTCGCCACATCTTTAAGGTGTGTATCACAGCTGCTAGTTCCAGATCATATGTTGCGTAATTCTTTTCATGAATTTTTAACTTTCTAGACTCATAGGCAATAAAGTGCCCTTCTTGAGTCAAAACACCACCTAAGCCTTCATTACAAGCATCAGTGCATACTACAAAATCTTTATTAGGATCCGCTATTCTTAAAATAGGTACACTAGTTAATAAAGTTTTTAACTTCTTAAAGCTTTCTTCACATTTCTAGTTCTAGTTGAACTTCTTTCCTTTCTTTTGCAAGGAAGTTATCAGATTGGCTATCCTCGAAAAGCCTTCAATGAACCTTTGGTAGTAACCGGTAATGCCCATGAAAGATCTAACATCTGTCACATATTTAAGAACCGGCCAATCTTCGATTGCCCGTATCTTTTCAGGATCTATTGAAATTCTTTCCTTGGTCACTATGTGACCTAAATACTGAATCTTATCCTTAAAGAAGTCACACTTACTAAACTTTGCGAAGAGTTGATGTTCTCGCAACTCTTACAAAACAATTTTTAGGTGTTCTTTATGTTCTTCTTCAGTTTTTGAATAGATTAGGATGTCGTCGATAAACAAGACCACAAACTTATCTAAATACCTATGTAGTGTGTTGTTCATTAAACACATAAAGATAGATGGGGCATTAGTAAGCCCGAATGGCATTACGACAAATTCGTGACCATATCTTGTTCTAAAGGCTATCTTGAAGATGTCTTCATATTTAATCCTCACTTGATGATATCCTGACCTTAAATCTATCTTCGAAAACACCATGGCTCCACGTAGTTGATCAAATAGATCATCTATGCGGGGCAACGGATATCTATTTTTGATAGTCATCTTGTTTAGCTGACGGTAGTCTATGCATAATCGCATAGTTCCGTCTTTCTTTTTAACAAAGATGACAGGTGCCCCATAGGGAGACACAGTTGGCCGAATATAATTTTTATCAATTAACTCTTTTAATTGCGATTTTAACTCATTAAGTTCCAATATGTTCATTTAGTAAGGGGTCTTTGAGCTAGGTACTACATCTGGTACTAGCTCAATGGTGAAATCCAATTCCCTTTTAGGAGGTAATCCCAGAATTTCTTCTGGGAATACATCAACATATTATTTTAAAACAGGGATATTTTCTATTTTTAACTTATCTATTTTAATTTTACTTTCCTCATCGGTAATTGTTACAGCATAAGATTTACATCCTTTTCTAACAGCTCTTTTAAGTTGTAAAGTAGAAATCTTCCTTACCATACTTTTTCTAGGAATAGCCTTAACATTTACTGGTTGTTCATCATTGTTTAAGCATGTGAAAGTTTTATTGTAATAGTTTAAAATTAATCTATGTTGTTCTAACCAGTCCATACCAATTTGTGGCTACATGGTTGAATTCTGTCCATGTTTGGAAAATATATAATACTCTAGAAACCTAACCCAATGCATTATTGTCCTGCAGTTTACCCTGGCTCTAGGGTTGCTTGGCTTGTCTCCCATGGTGGCCGTCATTCTCCTAGTTACCATCGCCTTGTACCTTGACTCTGTGCTACCTCCATTCTCTAGTAAGTGGTTTTGATTGCTGGTTCTTTCTCTGCCAAATGTGGAGTTATCCTTCCTACTACCTTTGTTTCGCTGCCTATGAAACCTTCTTCCAAAGCCCGTGTAGTTTGGTGATTGCTTCAGTTTTCCTTCTCGGCTCTTCGTAGCTCACTCTTGTATGGGGTTTTGAGGGTTGTTGGGTTCCCCACTGCACCGTTTATTGGTGACATTTCTTGTGAAGCAGTTCACCATACTCCCAGTGACAGGTAAATTCAAAACGAAACTTTCTTTCATTTACTACAAATTGCATAGAATACTTTCAAGCTTTAACATGTAAGATAAATTACTGACAGGGGTTTACGCTTGCTATAGGTACTCGTTGAAGTGAAGCTTGTACAAGGGATAAGAATACAGCCCTTGCAGCAGCTGTGGCTCATGGCTCAAACTCGGGTAAGCCTCGTGGTCTGAAAAATGGGTTCTCCAGTATTTAAAGTTGGGGCAATCGTTGGACTCGCCCATGGTTTGAATACCCTTTCTCGTCTTTCCATGAGTTATTTTAAGCTTTTTACTATTTTACAGGTTGTTTGGAAGAATATTTAAATTCAAACCCTTGATAGGGCGGATGCAAAATGTAATGTGTAGAGTACTTGTCAAATCTTGGCTTCGCAGTCGGCTTAGGTTGTACATTTTGTAAAGGTAGTTTCACTGCAACGTGTTTTGGGTTGTTAGGAGCTTATGCTATACTCTGTATAATTTAGGGTTTTTACCCTTCCTGAATATTAATGAAGTTTAAACTCAGTTGAGTATTTTATATGGGTTTTATATATTAAAATTTTCAAGGTTGATACTTACAGCCGTGATGTAAATCTTGTTTAATTGATGGAAGTCACGGGTTAGGGTTTGACCTATAAAACCCTTGATTGGTTTATATTACTCTTATGATAATAATTACATTGTTTCTCTATTTTAATCTATTTGTCCTTAAAGGACTATCATGTGGATTATTTGACTATTTAATGATGATTACAGAATTGATACGAATTTGGTTATTATGTCTGTACTTGTAATGTAATAGTTTTTAAGGGTTTGAACCCCAACATTTAGATATTTGTTGTTATTAAAAGACTCTATTTCTTTTGTAAATGCATTTACACTTGTTAATCAATAATGTAGCTTATATTTGTTACATAACAATTTTAATCAGTGGTTTTTTAAAGAATTTACCTGTGTATAACCTAGGTTACTACAGTACTAAAAATATTTATAATTTATGCTCAGAACATGAGCTAGGGTTTACTCCCTTTTAAAATAGGATATTGTTTCCTATGTTATTATCTTGTAATTTTTATTACTATTGTACAGTTTTTCTTTAATTTTTTTTTATAAATTATTAACCTATAATTGTCACTCTTTAAGGATAATAATAATATTATTGATATTTATAATACTATTATTTAAGTATAACATATATTCTTAAGTTTATGTTGGTTCTTATTTGTATAGTGATTACGGCTGAAAGCAGTCTGTAATATTTGTGTTAGTTAATTCAATTTGTATCTGTAGACTTACTTAGAAAACAAAAATGAAAGAACCTTCTTACCTATCAATATTCTTTATAATTACACTATCTGGAAAAGTATAAGAATAGTTTATGATATTCATTTAAAACCCTAAGTTACTACTATCCTTTAGCTATTAAAACTAAGAAAGGTCTACTGTAACCTTTATCATATTATTAACTATAGTTCAGTTAGATGCAGGAAGATTAGTTGTCACTAAAAGAAGAAAATAAGCTACCGGTATCATTTTTATATCTTTTCCTAAAATAAATTATTAACGTTCAACTGATAATACTAATTCTTCTATTTTCAATGTAAAAGTACACTTTATGGAAATAGAAATTGTGTAAAAAATAATTTATAAATTTAAACCTACTAAAGTCATTCAGTAATATGTGTATTGTTCTATACTAACATGCTATTTACACAGTCTATTTTTGATAACATGTCTGCAAAACAAATTAATAAACCTTCTAGAAATCAACTATCTGCTAAGATGTAACATTTCATTACTCTGAAAACATAAATATTCGATTCATTCATATTCCTATCATACTTCATTTACTTAAACAAACTACCTGTGCTAGAGTATGATCTGGATTACTCCAGATGGGGAAAAACACAGGTAGGATTTATCTTTCATCATAGTAAAGATTCAGTCTAGAATAACTAAGAGATTTCAACACATCATAACATAACATCATTAAATAATTACTCATACACAGAGATAAACTATAACACAAAAATTAAAAGATAATTTAACCTGTCTTTAAAGCTGGATGACAACTCCTGGAGAGTGCTCAAACAACGACTTCTCAGCACCCCCGAGCGTGTTCTGGTCTACTTGGATGGAACTAGGTGGAGTAGTCAACAAAGTATCAGTCCTGAGACTCAATACCAACTCTGCATGCTGCAATAATATCATTCAACTACAAAGTTGTACTAGATCAAATTCTTGCAGTTTTACCCCTCAAACACCTTCCTTCCAATTTCCCTTTCCCAATGAATTCCTTGAAGTGCATTCACCTGAATGGTTCTTATTCTACAATGAGTAGCCTCGGCTCTCTACATTGGGCATTTTTAATAAGATTGCATAGGTATTTTTGGGTTAGTTGTCATTAATTGAGCCACCTTCTCTGATCCCACTTTCTTGGGCGATGATGATCCCAAATGTAGGGAAGTTGCCACCTGCAACATAGGAAGTGTTTGAGGATGCTGCCACTTGTATTTTTTCTCTCCACCTAGTTCCTTCCACCAAATTGACCAGTAACACTCTTTTTAATAGCTCTCCCAAGTTGTTGTCTCCACTTTTATTTATTTAAAATTAAATATTCAGAATTACATTCCACATTCTTGACTCTGCTGCATCATTAGTTTCCACTTAGCATTAAATTTAACATAATGTCTGGGAATAAAATCAAAATAAGATAACATTATTTTACAAAATTGGGGCATGTGACACACAATGTCTATTCGTGCACCCATGCTTAGCTCAACTGATTATGAAGATAAAAAATGCATGATTTCCATAACATTTATCTCCACTTGTCCTATAAGTAATACATCGATTGGCCCCATATTATTTTCTGTACTAAAATCAATCAGATCCTTCATGTTGTTTACAACCTCATATATCCATAGGACCCTGAACTATCTCTTAGAAAACCCAAAATCATTTAATGACCATGCTTCTAAATTCCATGTCAGTTGACGTCCAGTTGTCACAAACATATTGTAATTTGCTTGTAGATCTTGTGCATAGAGGCCAAAAATACCACTTTGTGCATCGATATTTTGATATTTTTGGGCCATCATTTCTAACTGAATTACCTGAGGTGCTACCAACCTACGAGGTAAAATGCCCTCATGATTTCTTGCACAAAAATCCCAAGGAAAAATATTCAAATCAACAGCGAATGTTATCCATAGCCGACCATTTTATACAACATGAAGTTTCTAAAAATGCTTTCGTAGTTGGATTTTCCATATTCCAATACCATTAATCCTCATCTAAGTCTATATTCTCATGGCATATCCAAAAAAATAAGTTCATCTATCACTCTACTGTCAAATTTAATCTTGCACAATCTCAAAAGTACCTTCACAGTTTTCTCAAATTTCTTCCCTAGATTTGATCCACATATCTCACATTTCCATACGCCCATTGCAGTTTGAGGAAAAATATGAAGTGTGTGATTCCCAAAATTTCCATACAAAGATAAACACCACCTCTTATTTGCATTGGGAGCAAAGAATCACCCACAAAATTTCTCCAATAAACAATATTGTTATTAGAAGGACGATGTCATTGATGATAAATATATTGCATAAGATTACAAGAACATGATCCACTCTACATGGTAAAATACCTTGTTAACAATGCAGACTGAATGTTATGCTGTTGCTTGTGATGTCGCAACTGATGGTTTTTTTTTAGCATGATTCCACTGCAAGTTTTGGGACAATGACTATAGAAACTGTTGTTGGTGAATAAGTTCCTGCAGTTGTGGAGAAGAATGCATTTGCATTAACTCTTGTCTTTGAATCAAGAAAATAGCCAATATAGTTTCAGTCCTTTGCATAGTTTGATGAATAGCATTGCATCGACACACATTTAGACCTACATGCCGGTAGGAAATTTCTTCTCCGCCCTTTGGATGCTAACCTCACAACACCTTTTCCAACATAATGATTTTAAGTCGTTCGATGCCACATAGCTTTAATTTGCACCGTCAAACGACTTTGGACATACTTATTCATATAAAATTGTTGTTTACACTACCATGAATATTTGTGAATGATTATTTGGAAAGATAAATAAGATTTGTTTGATTTTGATTGATACTAGCCCCTTGTGTCTGTGTTTTGAACTCCCGATCAAGCCAAAAAATTCTCCATAATCACAGAAAGTAAAAGACAATGAATAAGAGCACCACCAACACAAAAAATAATATTTTTAGTGTTAAAAAATGATGAGACCCAACTCTTCACTCATGATTTATTTCTTATCACTATATCATGGATATCAATTGGAATAATATCAAGACCCTCATTCCATCTTGGCATATTACGACACTTGGTGAATACTTTCGACAGTTGTAAAGGATACACTCCATTCTTTATTAATAATATAAATCCTACACACATAAAGCATCATGTTTTTTAAAACCTATATTTTTCATTCTTTTGCAATGAAATATTATCCCACATAAACCATGTGATAAAATTTTCAGTTGTTTATATGCACAAATGATTTCAACATTTGTCGATGCGTAGTGCACTATAATATTAATCCGTGTAAAGCTTGGTGCTTTGTCTTGGTCGGAAAGCTTTGGTTTGTTGATTAACTTGACTTGTCATTTGCATTGATGTGGCAAGTGTTTGGTTGACCTATATAATGTTTCTAGGTGTCGAGTCAATCTTGGAGATTAGGCTTGGTGCAATATATTTTTATAAAATAAACTTGGGCCCCAAAATAAATAAGCAACCTAGGTGTTGTAAGGAATATTTCACCTTCTACAGACAAAAGATGTTCCTCTGGTCTAAATGGTTCATATCCAGAACAAATAAGTGAACGACAAAGGATGAGGACCTTCCCTAAATGTTGTAAACACCTGGAATAATGCTTAGATGATGAACCTGTGTACCTGTAGAACATGTCAAACAAACAAGAACATCAAAGATACCAGAACATTATTTATACATTCATACTAGTGACTAAGGAATTCAATAAAATATACATGCAAGATCAGTACAATAGATATGTGGGATGGAAATCAGCTTTGCATTAAGAAATCAATGAATAATCTTACAACCATTGCCTTAGTGTTGAAAAAATCCTCCAAAAGACAAACACCTCATCCCCGATAGCTCCAACTTGCTCTCTTGTGCTCTCCAATGGATTGGGCTAGATAGTCAATTTAACAGCATAACATTACCATTCAGTTCTCTCCCTTGAATATGGGACATGAGCTTGTATTTATAGGGCTCAATGGATAGGGATAGTTGAGATAATTGTGGGTGAGGTGGCCATAAGATCCTACCAAGAGGGATCTCGACTCCAACCAACCTTGGTTGATAGGGATAAGGGAGGACATGAGGCTCATGTTCTAGAAGCCTCGAGAATCCTCTTTTTTTCCAATTTTACCAAGGGTACCACTTTTATTCCTTTATGATAGAGTGGTGAAGCATAAGAACCACTTCAAGAACAAAGCACATATGCAGTGGTACCGCTTTTCTATAATAGGATTCAGGTGGTGTTGAACAAGGTACCGCTCATCAGCTAAAGGAAAAGCACGATGCTAGGTTTTTTCATGTAGAATTGACATCCAGAGCGTGTTTCCACTCCAAGTTGGGATTTAGGGAAAACATAGGTGTTAAGGATCTAATCACATGTTGGTGATAGGATTTGAGTATAACAGAATGCTCCCCAAAGCATGAGGCTTAGAGGGATATGATAAGCGAGAGCTTTGAAAGGAAAGAGGTCACTTTGAGGTAAGAGTCATCTTGATCAGAGAGTGTTGTCAAGAAGGAATCTGTAATACATCAATACTTTTGACTCATAGACAAATGTAACAAACTCATGGTTGCAGACCAATACAAGGTAAATCCATGAGACGAATAAACAACCTTGGCTACTAGAATACATCGTAGATCCATGTGATAGAAGATTCAAACTTGGACATAGCTACCAGACATACAATGTATATCTATGTCATACAGATGCAAATTTGGGCATATCCATGACCATATAAATGTGGATCCATGCTAGACACAAAAAACTCCATTGCAACCTAGGGAAAGCAATGAGTGCTAAACAAGTATCTAGGGTCTTCATCTTGTTTTCCACAAAGTATGATTCTATCCATGTGATTAAAATGTAATGAAGTCAAACATGGTAGAAACCACTTGATTACTGACCAATGATGTGAACCATTAACAAGTGTGAGGGAAATCACCATTGATGTCAATGATTCCCAAGGTACCCTAGTATAATCTACTGAGTGTGAATAGATGTATTGATGTTGAACACCCACTTGATTCCATCGATCAAAGTTCAATCATTGTGAACCTATGTTGGAAGCAAGAGAATTTTTCATTGAGGCATACAGATCTCAAGGTACTAAATTTGTTTCTAAGACTATTTCCTAGATGATGAGCTGATGTCAATAAGAATAGTCTCGTCGAAGGAGGGCCATGATGAATCCCACATAGACGATGCAAAAATCGGAACAAAGTTCTATAATGATGTGAATGAGGTAACCATAAGAATAACTCAAAAGTACTGACACAGAGATTGTTTTGACTGCAGAGGTAAAACTTCTTCAACTTCCCTTTGAACATTGGGCGGCACGATAAAAGACTTGGAAGAATGACTATACCAGACAAACACATAGTGTGACGGTGGAAAATGAATTCTTTTGAAAGAATCAAAGGAGTGACATGACTCATTAAAGTGGATCACCATGGAAATTAGCTGAATACCCAATTGACTGAAATGAGATGCAGACAAGTGCCATGTTCAAAGGTGACGACAAACTACCATTTATTTGCAAAATGATTCCCTTCCCTTAATTTCCCCATCATGGTTGATGAGTGCCTCTTTTCATTTTTACGAGTTCAAAGAGGGTAACAAACACTCATTGTAGCTCATCTGAAGACAAGTCCACACTCATATGTTTAATGAACCTGAGAGAGGAGGGGTTTGTTCCCAGAAGAGGGTCTCTCAATGTTTAATTTAACTATTCCAATGAAAGTTAACTCGGTATCATTCATATTTAGAGAGTCTAAACGACCACGGAATATGACTCCACAGGGTCCGCGGCTGTGAGTAGGACTACCGCAGCTGAGGTTTTAGTGTTTTAGGCCATTGATAAGTTTCCCTCCCCATCGTTTCGTCAGCTTTAGACCCTTGTGGACGAGACAATAGTCCTGGCACTTATTAAAGTTTTCATGATAGCATAGGGCCTCTTTTGATGACTAGTCGTTTGTTGATACAGTTTGGTTTTATTGAAAATGTAATCCTGATTAATGATACATGTCGTTTAATTGCAGATGAACTCAAGAGATTTTTATAAGTTACTATCTCAAGGAGAGCAAGTGAAAGACAAGGTAGAATCAATGGTGACAAAATCCCATGCCTGGAAAGATCTGTCAGTTACCAAGCGGATCCCGATTTGTTGAGTACTCTAAAAACGTAACACATGAAGTAAATCATGAGTACTCACAGAAAAGACAAAAATGGGGATATTAAACGATTTGGAGGAACCCAAAGGTCAGACGGTTGGGGCAGCCCAAGCGATTAGCTGAGTTGGTTTAAATATAGGAAAGTTAGAACTTACAGGGGCTTTTTCCCTGGAAAAAACTTGTGAACTATTGTTTGTAAGAGGAACTACTTCGTTTTACAATAAGAAATTGCAAATTTTACTTGTTGGAGAAGGTGCTATGTGGAATGTCTCGATGTGATAAAATGAACAATGTTGAATGGGAACTATTTCATTTTTTAATGTGTTTCATTAACTGTGAGAGCGTTCTAACTTTCTGAACCTATGTTCTCACCTGAATGTTCTCTAGTATATTCTGTGACGTTTTCCACTATGAGTAATCAGATTTTTAACTGTTGATGAGCTATCTTATCATGTATACTTTTATTCATGTCTATATGTTTTGGTTATAAGAATAGCTATCTACGATTTACCATAAGACGTGGACAGTATTGCATTACTCATGAATTAATATCTATCTCTCTAGAGATAGCCTAGTTAGTATTTATTTTCTTGCTATGTGTGTGATTTAGGTGCTTGTGAGTTTTAAGACGAGAGGTAAGAACCTGCGCATCACATTGTGAATACTCCTGGTATTCTTTATCAAATATGAATGTTAAATAGGCACTTGCATATCATACTTTAAGTATAAAAAAAATACAAAAATATGTACGGTGGATCGGGCCACAACCGATAAAACCTTTTATTTTTGTTACTTGACCTACGGTAGCCGAACCATAAACCGGATGGATTCCCTACACCAAACAGTCATGGGATAATCAGGAACGTTGACTAGGGAGAATCCCTTACTGTTGTCGCTTGCGAATTTCCAGGCTTCAACCATTTCTGGTGCTAGAAGGAGGGCGCCAGTGCATGGATGGCCGAGGAAACCCATTTTCCCGAGATCCTTCCATCGGTAATAGTTCAGGAAGCAGTTTGTTTTCCAATCCAGTTCCTCAAGAAGGCGGTAGAGAACATTTGTATTCTGTTGAAAACAACGTTGTTAATGATCTAAGGAGACACACTAGGGCATACGTAAAGAATATTGGAGGATTGCCTATTATTCCTGAATTTCCCAAAAGGGAATATAGAAAGAAAGATCGCCCTATATTGGAATACTCAGTGTTGGTTGGGGACTAGGAACAACTTGTAGAAATAGCCTTACAGGAAGTTGTACATCCTTTGGATCAAGTAGGCCTGGATACTCCTCACAGTTCTCCTGTTCATACTCCTATTTGGTCACCTCATCACTCTCCACCTAGACTCATGGCGGGCGTAAACGCAAATCAACCACCCAACCCACCGAATCCACCACCTGGCTGGAAAGCCAGATCACCTTTAAACCTAACACCTCCTTTGCATGATTTGCCTCAATCTTTTAAAAAGATGCTGCCCAAATTTGACCCAAATGAGAAGATACTGGTAGACGACCACCTTCAAAGTTTCTATTTGGGAATAGAAGGGTTAAGGGCTGGGGAATATGAGGATGTATTTTGTAGACTATTCCCACACACCCTTAAAGGAGCTGCAGCATCGTGGTACTTTGGATTTCCTGCAAATTCTATCCCTGATTGGGATACCTTTGAGAGGATTTTTAGAAGTAAGTATGTGACCCAAAAAACTCATGTAGCTCTCATGAAAGGACTATGCGCCTTAAAGAAAGAAAAAAAAGGAGAAGGTACATAGTTTCACCCAAAGATTTGCAGCATATCTCAAGAAATTTTCTGAAGTTGACAAACCTTCGGACAAAGTCCTGATTGAATACTATACCTTGGCTTTAGGAGCCGAGTTGGCCATGTTTTCCAAAATGAAGGCCAAGCCTACTCTAGCAAAGACCTATGAGGAGGTGGAGGAAGTAGAGGCTGAAAGGGAAAGTATCGAATATTGTCTCGACTGATAAGGAGAGAAAAATGTGGAAAGGAAAGCTTTGTTGTTTACTAAACCTAAGGAGGAGCAATCACCAGATTTTGAAGGAATGGAAAAAATGATGCAGAAAATTTCTACAGAATCATAGACTTGGAAAAGGAAAAGGAAGCCCAAAAGTTCTACAAGCCCTATTACAAGAAACGGGAGGATAAAAATCAATCCCAACCCCCCCACACAATTCAGCATCTATGAATTTAACAAAAATAGGAATGGAAAATTTTTGCACTTTCCACCAACAACCTCTGAAAAGAATTGTCCTCAATGGATAAACTCAATGACGTTGGTTATGAATCAGCTGTTGGATTCTAAATTAATAGAAGATGAAGATGAATAAAGGAAAGACAATAATACACCAATGAAAGAACAAGAAGATGAGACCATGGTTCTATGCGACTGTGTTTCATTATTTAATGTCGAGGAAGAAAGAAATTTGGGACACGAGGACGTCATGGAAACGAATGTAACAACAAGAAGCCAAGGGTTGGCTAAAGAAAATAGTCTCATGCTCACAAAGATTAAAAGGCTCCAAAGGAATGTTAAGAAATTTCAAAAGAACTCCTCAGCTAATGAAGTTCCGAAATTTACCATCACCAACCAAGATCCTAGACAGACTAACGTGTTCACCAAGCCCAATGAATGGAAAATAAATAATGGTAAACCAAATCCCACCGAACCTAAGATGGAATATGACATTGTGGAGGATATAAAGAAGGTAAGGGCGAATATATCGTTATTTGAAATGTGTAAGGTGCCGCAGCAAAAAGAAAAGCTTTGGAAAGCACTTGAAGCATCAGAGGAGGGGCTTCCCACTGGCAATCAACCCAAGGAGGAAAAAATTGGAGAAGCAAGCGTAGGAATTAAATCTAAAAGCAAGAATCCACCGTTTCTCCTCACTTTTGAAATTTTTAACCACAACGTACATAATTGCTTGGTAGACTCAGGGGCATTGGTTAACATTATGCCACTGTCGGTCTACAAAAGGATAAATGGGAAGCCTAAACCATCCACCTGGAGGGTTGTTTAGTTGGATAGAATGAATGTGAAGGTAATTGGGGAGATGGAGGATGTTCTAGTCCGCTTATCTTCGAATGAGAAGGTGTGTTAAGTTATTGATATTGTGGTTGCTGACGGACCAGATGCTTATGGGATTATTCTAAGTAGGGACTGGTCGACAAAGCTAAATGGATATTTTGCCTCGGACTGGTCACATATGTGGCTGCCATATAAAGGAAGCCCGAATCAAATCAAAATTTTGAGGGAGCCCGATATGAAATACAACGTTACTCAGTTTGAGGGAAAAAATGAACCAGTGGATTCTGTTTTGGGAAATTACTTTATTGAGTTAGAACCAGGAAATTACCAAGCAGAAGAAGCCAACAACACATCAGACGCTCAGCCTGATCTCCTTCGGTTTTCACAGGCTAATGAAATCGATTGTAAAATAGTAAACTTAGCAGTAGAAGTAGATTTCCGTATAGTAGTTAGCAATTTCTGGACACTTTTTTTTATGGATCTAAAACGTTACAATGGTCGGGAGTTGGCTGTGTTCTGATAGACCCCGAAAAGAAAAAACATTTATTTCATGTAGGTTAGAGTTTGAATGTACAAATAACACAGCTGAATATGAAGCGTTGGTTCAAGGTTTAAGGAAATCAATTGAATTAAAGGAAAATAATCTGAAAGTTTTTGGAGATTCTAAAATAATTGTAAAACAAATTCGGAATCAAATGCATTGCATTTCTCTTCACTTAAAAGCTTATCAAAATGAGGTATGGGATTTACTCAAATGTTTTGACGCATTTAATATTATATCAATTCCAAGACTTAAGAATGCAGCAGCTGACTTGTTGGCCACATCAGTTGCTAGGCTTGTGCCCTCTAATAATCGGTGCTCCATTGAATTTCTTTTCAGGCCCTCGGTTCCAGATATGATTACCAACCTACGAGTGTTCGAAAATGATCAACATATTATATAATGCTTAACAAATGACAAGGTATTTAAAGGGGCGATTATTGATGATGAAGAATATCAGGACGAGATGAAATTTGATAATTTCATCCCTAAAGGAGTTAGAACCTTGGAACGGATGTTCGATTTAAATGAAAAATTTAGAAGACCAACAAACGTGATGACTCACAACTCATCTCTGCAGTTTGAATTGATCAATTTAGGGACTGAGACAAAGCCTAAATATGTGAATCCTGGAAAATGTTGTTCATCAGTGAAAAGAAATAAGTTCATCGGTCTTTTTAATCAGTATAAATATTTTTTCACCTAGACATACGAAGATCTGAAGACATATGACACCAGTATCATCCAACATGTTATCCCCATCAAATCTAGTGTCAAACCTTATCAGCAACCTTTAAGGAAAATGCACCAAAAATTGGAACCTCTAATCTAGAGTGAAGTTAAGAAATTATTGGATGCTAGAATCATTTTTAAGGTTAGACACTCGAAATGGGTCTCAAATCTGGTACCAATGAGGAAGAAATCTGGAGAAATCAGGCTATGTGTGGATTTCAGAAACTTAAATCGCGCTTCAGATAAAGACAATTATCCTGTTCCACCCATGGAGCAACTACTACAAATGGTCTCAGGTTTTGAACTATTTTATTTATTAGATGAATTCTCAGGCTACAATCAAGTATTAGTAGCTGAAGAAGACATATTGAAAACAACATTCAGGACCAGGTGGGGAACTTTCGCTTACAGAAGAATGCCCTTTGGGCTTATAAATGTTGGAGCCACATTCCAGAGGGCTATGGACATAGCTTTCCATGGTTTGATTGGCCACAGTGATGTAGTGTACCTCAATGACATCACGGTATTCTCAAAGAGGAGAGAAGAATACACATTTCATCTAAAGCATATTTTTGAACGCTGCCGAAAACATGGTATCTCACTCAACCCCAAGAAGTGCGTGTTCGCTGTTATGGAGGGTAAGTTGCTGGGTCACGTAGTTTCAAAGAAGGGAATCTCCATAGACCCAGAAAGGATCAAATCCATTGAACAGATCCACTTGCCCCATAATAAAAAGGGCATGCAATCATTTATGGGGACAATAAACTTCGTGCGAAGATTTGCGCCATATTTCGCTCAAATTGTTAAACCTTTGCAACAAATGGTAAAACAAAGTGTACAATTCAAGTGGACTGAGGTTGAGAAGAATGCATTCAGCAAGATTAAAACCGCTGTTGCGCATGCACCCTCCCTCAAAATCCTAGATTTCAATAAAGATTTTATTTTGTACAGCTTCGCATCTAATGATTCACTAGCAGCTGTGCTTACTCAGAAGGAAGATGGGGGAGATGGATTCTCCATATCTTTTATGAGCACTAGTATACAAGGGGCCGAATTAAATTACCCGGATATAGATAAACAAGCTTAAGCAGTTTTCAAAGCAGTGAAACAATTTAGGCCCTACATACTAAAAAACCGAACCAAAGTAATCGTCCCACACCCAGCTGTGAGGTCTCTTTTTGTATAGAAAGAATTAGGAGAAAGAAGGGGTAATTGGGTAACATCTCTTTAGGAATATGACCTTGAGTTCAAGGCAGCTTCTATATTTAAAGGGAAAGGGTTGTGCAGATTAATGACTGAAAATAGGAATAATGAAGAACATGCTTGGGAAGATGAGGCTGAATTACATTTGATGGATGTATGTCCTCTTTTCATAGGCCCGAAATCTTGGTATCGAGACCTTGTGCATTAACTTCAGACATGATCGTTTCCAGAACATTGGAATTCTAAGCAAAGAAGAGCATTGCGTCTTAAATCAGCCTCCTATCAAATTATTGAAGGAATATTATTCAGAAAAAATTACGACGGAGTTCTTTTTAGATGCTTAGAGAAAGAAGATGCGAAGAAGGTAATGACAGATTTGCATGACGGGCCTGCCGGGGAACATTTTTCAGGAGATACAACAGCTCACAAAATTCTCAGAGCTGGATACTATTGTGCCACTCTTTTCAAAGATGCACATGCCCATGTTAGGAAGTGCGACATTTGTCAAAGGTGTAGCGGAAGACAAGCTAAAGCAGCAGGGCCATTGAAGCCTGTGATAATAACAGAGCCCTTTGAATAATGGGGGTTAGATATCATTGGGGAGATAAAGCTGAATTCTTCCCTGCAACACAAGTATATTCTGACAGCAACTGACCACTTCACTCATTGGGTCGAAGCCATCCCGTTGTGCAAAATAAATGAGAATGCGGTCATAGACTTCTCGCAAGACCATATTATGACCAGGTTTGGAGTTCCAGTTTCTTTAGTTTTTGATAATGATACTTACTTTTCCTCAATAAGATTAACTGCTTTTGCTCATGAGAAAGGGATTAAGTTGCATTACTCTGCTAATTATTATCCACAAGGAAATGGCTTAGCTGAATCTACCAACAAGAACCTAATTAGGATTTTAAAAAAGATGGTGATAGAAAATCAGAGGAGTTGGTACTCAACTTTACCAAATGCCCTTTGGGCTAATAGATTCACCCCTAAGTCTTCGATACGAGTGTCTCTATATACCCTTGTGTACGGTAAAGAGGCCATTCTAGCCCCCAATATCATGCTAACCTCTTCCATAATAGCTCAAGAATCTAGAGGATTGGATAATGAAGTCTTGCAAATGAGGATATATAATCTCATGAAGGCAGAGGAGTCTCGATCTAAAACCAAAGAGTGCTTTAAGCAACAACAAGAGGTAGTAAAAAGATGGTTTGATAAACACAAGGTGTGAACAAAATACTTTGAGGTGGGAGATTTGGTTCTCAAGTGGGACCACCCCCATGATGAGAAAGGAAAACACACAAAATTCCAGCAATTGTGGGTAGGTCCTTTTCAGATTGTGGCAAAGCTTGGCCCTTCAACTTATAAGTTGCAAGATTTACAAGGGTGGGAAGAGAACTTACCAATAAATGGCTTAGTTCTAAAACCTTATTTTTCCTGAGTTTTGTTTGTGTTCTTCTATCTTGTATATAAATAAACTGGCTTGGTCGTCTTCTTTCAGTTATGTAGTTCAGTTTTGTTTAGTTTAAATTCTACTGATTTCAATAAAGGAGGCAAACTCGCGGTTTCATGGAGAACATCAGAATTTTGGAATGATTAAAGTTCTTGGGTATAAGACTGTGTATTAATGTTTATCTAAAATAACTTCTTCCATTTTAGCAGTTTCCTTGAATAGCTATGTACACATTGAAGTCCTGCTTAACCCCAGTGAAATAAACCATAATCAAAGGGTTTGGAATACTATTTTAAGGCTCCATCCATGTCACATTTAAAATTTCCTAGCGAGTGACAGCAATGGGCCCATGGAAAAGAAGCAAGGTAAACATTATATTGTATATAAATGATCCCATGCCAATAATTGAATGCCAAAAGGTAGATAAGAGTCAAAAGCTCCTATGAAAGCATTATGTATCAAAACAAATGTTGAACCATATAAGTACTAAATCGCCGAAAGTTCCTCTCCATCCGTGAGCTCAAACATGAATACATCTCTCACACAAAAGGACACTAGGGATAGAGGAGCCTGAATTAAAATTCAGAAAGAAAGGCATGCAGGAGGACTCATATGAAAAGGACAAAAGTTCAAAAGCATGAAAAGTGCAAAAAAAAATGGCATGGGAATGAGGAACAAATGAATATTTCTATTTACCATATGCTATAATATTGTGGTGTCTGAGCTGGAAACTACCTGAAGACAGAGGTAACAAATAAAATTCATCTTTCGGCCTCAAAAGATTTATATTGACTTGAAAATCCTAGTTTCCACTCTCCCAAATCGGACTATCATCAATGGTTAAGGTACATATATTTGTCATTTGAGAAATCTAGATAGCTGGAAGAATTCAATAGGTCCGTTTATTGTTAAATAGTCTGTCACTCAAGGAATAATCATCCAGAGGTATAGGTTCCTAGGTAGTCGCCAATTGTTGCAGTCGCAACTGTTTTCCCCAAATTTTCAAATTTTGGACCCCCCTTTTTAATTATAGCGTTGCCTTGAATCATTTGGATCCATGAACTCTTTTATCGTGCTTTAATTTCAGACTATGTTGAGGTTAACTCTCTTCCTGTTTTCAAAAAATTTCTTATGTTTGAAACTGTTGTGGGTTGCAGAGTTTAGAGTTTGTTTTGTTACCTTTAGGGTTGCGTTCTCCTCTCGGGAACTTATTTCCCGTGCTAACCACTATTCCAAAGGCCAATTTAACAACGTATCAGAGCCATGTTTCCTTGGGAAGCCTCCATCGTGAAAATTAAACAATGATTATTTTGTGGAAGAATCGTGACTCCTCCATGGCTGCTTCGTATCGTTTAACTTGTTTATATTATCGGAGGAGTTAATTTGTTTATCTTCCACCCATGCAGCTCCCAAACAAACTAAGTATCCAACATACAACCGTTCCGCCTACCAATGCTTTGTTGGGTCTTCGTCACTTTGTGTTGGATCGGAGGCCATTGTATTTCCTCCTCTGCCCTTGCAGATGTGTAGCGCACTGAGTGTCTGACGTTGATGTCCTTCCACTCGTCGACTAGGATTTCTTCACCTACAATTTGAGTCTAGCTTTTCCGACTCCGATAGCTTAATGGTCTCATGGATCTCGTTGCTTGTTGGATATCCGCCGACGCGGTTGTGAGTAGGACTACCATGGCCGAGGTTTTAGTGTTTTAGGCCATCGATAAGTTTCCCTCCCCATCGTTTCGTCAGCTTTAGACCCTTGTGGATGAGACGGTAGTCCTGGCACTTGTTAAAGTTTTCATGACAGTATAGGGCCTATTTTGATGACTAGTCATTTGTTGATACAATTTGGTTTTATTGAAAATGTAATCTTGATTAATGATACATGTCGTTTAATTGCAGATCAACTCAAGAGATTTTTATAAGTTACTATCTCAAGGAGAGCAAGTGAAAGACAAGGCAGAATCAATGGCGACAAAATCCCATGCTTGGAAAGATCTGTTAGTTACCAAGTGGATCCCGCTTTGTTGAGTACTATAAAAATGTAACGCATGAAGTAAATCATTAGTACTCACTAGTACAAAAGCGCGGATTTTTCAACGGAGGTTTTCCACGTTTCTTACTTTTTGGTGTAAAATCTGATGTAACAGGAACGAGGCGTCGTTGTATCCACGCCTAGCCATCGCTGTATCCACTTCTGGACTCTTAGACGTCACTGTATCCACACCTAAACTCTTGGACGTCGCTGTATCCACACCTGACCGTCTCTATAGCGACGACACCATATTTTGTTGACTTTTTACAATGGTCAAGTTGACGTAGGGCGCAAAAGTCAATGTTTGTCGTCGCTATAGCGACGTCTAAGAGTTCTATAAAAATGAAGACCTTAACAATATTTTCTTCACACTTGCCATTGTTGCAGCACTATTTTAAGGGATTTCCCAACTCCTTATTATCGAAGGCATAAGCATCATGGGTAACCCTCCACAGGGGATTGGCTTGCTTTAAGGGCCCCTTGTAACATCTTTTGTTCCCCTTGTTGTATTTCCCTTCTATCCTTGTTTTGGGCTATGTATATATTGGACTTCATCCCCCTCCTAGATATTGTACTATCCTCTTGACAATCCAAACTTAGCCAACCTATAGTCCTCGCTTCTATCAAATCGAAGACAACTTGTTTAGACATCAAAGGGTATATAGAATATTCTTAAGGTTTTGCAGTCTCCATAAAACTAGAAGGTAGAAAGTCCTTAAACCCCTAATCTCATTATTTTACATAGAGTTATCTACCTTCCTCTCTTTATCTACCCCACCCTAAATCCTCCAAAATACAATTATTTATGGCATATCCCCCCCCCCCTTTGCCCATTTTTCCTATATTAAATTCCCATGGAACAAAATTTTGTGACCCCCGAATTATGGCCAAAGCTCAGATACAAGGGATGGATCTCTCGTAAAAAAATAAAGAGATTGAAAGAATAGAATGAGACTTACTTAAATCGTTTAATATTTGAAGTTATATTGCTACCTTTTGCCTTATCTTCTGCATTGTTGAGGCTACATCTTTTTGTTAACTAGCTTGAGTACCACACAGGACCCAAGATCCCCCCATTTCTTACATCAACTACCATGGTTTTAAACCAACCATTTTCAAGCCTTTAACCAACTTTGAAGACGCCCTTGAACACGAGGATCCCTCACCAACCTTTTCAACTTGTCCATCTTTTTCCTTGGATCCATTAGCACACAATTCTTTCATAGGGCCTGGAGTTTCATTAGATTCAATTCTCTAAATATTCTTTGTAAAATTTAGGTCATATCACCAACCACATGACCATTAATGTGACATCTAGCACAATGGAACAACATGCCCATAATTTAGGCAATATAGCATGAGTTGGATTTTTGATAACTATTGTTTGCTTCCATAAAAGTTCTAATGTTGTTCCCTTTAGCTGAAAAAACATTCGATAACTCTAATTCTAATGGAAAACTTGAAAGCTTCATCCAAATTGGTTGTAACAATGGTCACTTTGTGTGTGGGTCAAAGCATAGACTCCATGTTTTCAATGATAAAAGGAAAGTGACCACACGATTAGTGACCACCCGGTATCTTGTTGGCGTCAACTTTAGCCTAAAAAATAAAAGACTAACTAGTACCCTTGCATCAATAGATGGAAGGATAGAATATAACATAACAAAGGAAACCATTCAACATCCATCCACTACTTTAACAATTAGTGTTAAAAAAATCACCATGTCGAGGCTTGGTTCACTATTTCTAGTGCCTCATGTATTTTGATGTCTTTACCCATAACCAACCTTATCTTTTATTTCCTTTGTGTAACACATATCCTACTTTGTTCCTAGTACTGGATTGCATCCCGTCTCTTCTCATTCTTTCCTCCTTAGCACGACCTTCACCAATAATCCCTAGAGAGTTCTTCCCACTCCGCTTCACCCTTCATTCTCACTTAACTAAACTAGGTGATGCCTCAAATTGCTATCTGACACCTTATAGAAATAATTAATGGAGCTCAAGAACAAATCATCTTCATATGTACCTAATTCATTGATAGTCCAAGATTCACCAATATTGAATAAGGAAGGCGATGGATAAATGACCAAGATTGCGTGTGAATTTCCACCTATCCTATTGGCAATCTTATCAAGTGGCACATTTACCCATGACTTTATTGAAGTCTTATGGGATTTGATGGTATGAGTAGATTCATAAATGAAATTTTCCTTTGCCATGTTGCATACATGAGCATGGAATTGGATATAGTTTCTAAAGTTTTTGTCCAAACTTTTTATGTCCTGATGATGACTCATTGAATTTATTCTCCTTAGGATTGAAAGAATATTTAATGCCTTGATGAATACATAGGACCCTTATATGAGATCATCTAAGTAATTCAAGAACTCTTGATTCATCTACATAACCTACATAACCCTAATTCCCATCCTCACAAAACCCTAATTCCATTATACACATTGTTATGTGCCTTAGTAAAGAAAAACCATTGAATAAACCCACTAAGAAAAAAAATGTATAACTTGTTGTATAACCCATACAATTTATAGAGTTAGACAATTTGAAAGGACATTAACATTGACGAATTAAAAATGGATACACTTAAGTTATGTGTCAATTTGTTAGTATAATTTTTGTTTTAATTATACATTGAACACTAAATTACTTGTTAGAAACAGAAGCCACTTGTTCACTTTTTCTTGAAATTTACAAGAACAAACTTATAATTAAATGCAAATTTAACACATTAAAAAGGCTAATATTTTTTGGAAAAAAATAACACAATTCCCTACAAATTGTTTTCTTACTACACTTCAAAATTTACATGGTGTATATGACTTTCAATGACCTCAATATAAAATATATGTAAAATGTCAAATATTCATCGCCACATTTCACTAAAAAGTAGAACACGTCTCCATGGATCCACCCTATTGCATATTTTAACATGCCTTCTTCTATAAAGAATAATGCAAGGCATCCATAACTTGGGTTTAATCGTCAACATTATTTAAGAGAGGGATAGTGGCACAAGATTCGCAAATAAGATAGGGAGGGTTGACAACCTACGAGTAAAGGGCATTTTCTCTTAATTCATTCGCTAATTAACCCTCCACCAACAATGACCATTGATAGGAAAAATTTGTAGATAAGCGAGGGTTGTTGAGCTTTTCTCAAATTGGAGACATGCCTTCGTGGGTAGGTGTTATTGGTCTTTATTTATTACCTAAAAATATTCAACCTAATTGAAGTTTAGGTGCCTTTTAGGGGGTGTTCAAGGATAATTTATTTATTAAAATATATGAAAATATCACTTAAAATATAACATTGTGAAAGCCCAAACTATGATATAATATAACAAATTGAGTATGTAACAACTAGGCACATCGTGATCTAATTTGTCTGCAATGTATCCATCATTAGAGTGAATTTCATTTAGTTTGAAAAGACGATTTCAACTTTGTGTGAGTGACAAACACAGAGGGAAGGGGGCGAGAGATCAGAATAATTTCAGGGTGAAATGAGGTAAAACGATTTGATGGGTAGGCATACACAATAAAATTCTGAGCTGGGTAATTCTAGCTTTTGATGTTTTGGATTAAAACTGATTGTATATGTTTTGGTACATATACATAATGACAGTGACAGAGGGCCAGTAACGAGGGCACCTGTTGTGGATCCGATTGCATTTCCAGCAGTGGAATGCTTATATGAAAGGTGGGTTTTTCTCAGAATGGTGATTAAACTTTCTCTTCTGATTGTTTAGAAAGTGGTAGGGTTTTGAATTTTGGAAAACAGGTCGGGATTTTGGGAGATCTAGAGCTTTCTATAGTTAGTCAAGGCTTTTGACTCTGGTCGGCTATTGGATTTTGGGGCATTTGGAGAAAAGGCGAGGAGAGATTTTGGATTTGTTAACAAAGATATTGGTTGGTGCTGGATCCGCTTGGGATCAGATATGCCTTCCTATGCTGATTTGGATAGACAGATACAGCAACTGTTGAAATGCAAATATTTATCCGAGGCTGAGGTAAAGAGTCTGTGTGAACACACCAATGTGGAAATCGGGGGTTGTTGTCTATGATCCAGTTACCTCTTGATATGGATAGGTCTCTACACCTCGAGATCAGGGATCGCACATTTCTTTTGCAAGGAGAACATGTACATGCCAGTATTCAGAAGGTAAGACAAATACTGATCTATGGAATATTCATAATCAGCTTGGAATCTAGTGCTGCTATATATTTTATGATGCTAATTGTATGCTTCTAATGCAAACATGTCAACTTCAGGTTCCATCCTTAGTGCTGGATTGCGAGCCCAACATTGACTTCAGCAGAGACATCGAAGCAAAACAAGGGTAAGAAAATTTTCACTGATTTGGTGTTTATGATTACATTATGGAATAAAACATTTGACATAAAGGAAAAGAGTCTTTTGACCTCTTTAAGAATTGAATTGCTTATAATAAACATGTTTAAGGTAGTTTTTTTCTTGCATATTTGGTTTGGTGATCCCAAATTTAAATCTTTGAGGGGAAAGATGGAAGATTTTTGTCCTATTATGTTTGTCTTATTCACAACTAGCAGACAGAGTGGAGTGCCATACACATGGGTAGGACTAGGATAGCTTGATCTATTGAAGTGGCAAGCCTTGGGCTGTATGCCATGACATGCAACAATGCTTAGTTATTGTAAAATTAAGCTTCATCTGGTGATGAGAAGTAGAGGAAGTTGTTAAGCAAGCTCTTGGAATAGGGCACTGATGGAATTTGATGATCCATTTAATTTGTTACATGTGGCAGTGATACACACAGTTCTTTATCGAATGCATTAGTCTGATCACATCCCACTTGCTCCATAATAGCTGTCACTTCATCCATTGTTCTCAAACCTATTTTTGTTGGAGGGGAGAAATAGAAGGAACAATACAACCCAACCCCAAAATGATTTGGTAACTTTAAATCTAGTGTAATGTAGCTCTAGGATGTTAGTAGTGACTAACAACCCAAGTGCTTGTCTTAAAATAAGAGTGAGACTTCTAGATACCATGACACCTCCTAACTCACCATGTTAGTAGATTTTGAAGTCATTTTTAGAGAACATTGTATCCTTGAGCATTCAAAATTGACTAAAACAATTATTCATTGGGGATCATCTTGCAAATTACAGTAAAAGTATGTAGGTCACTGCCATGCTTGTCACATCTACTATACATGAAGTAGCAAATTTAGTGAAAACAGTGCATCATCTTCGCATTCTTTTCCATGAAGAACAAAAAGCACAGCTTTTTGCAGTGCCCCGACATGCATGCTCAAAAGGGATGTCAATATTTTTAGCAAAACGCTTGATTGCGCATCCTTCAATACACAAAAAACTAACTGCTCACAAAGTGTGAGCAATGAAGTATCTTTAGATGTCTTCTCTATCCAAAATGTGTCCTTTCTTGAAACTGGGATCTTTCTCAGAGACACTTTCCACAAACCTGCCTGGAGCAATGATAAAATTAAAGACAGCCATGCACTATGCCTTAAGAATAACCCACCCCTTAAGTATTTGAGAGTTAAAGAAATTATTTAATCCCAATGACTAATTCATTCCCTGATAACATTAACAGCTATTACCTGATGTCAATGGATAAAGTTGTTTGTAGATAATCAATGCATCAGTAGTATAGAATCATAACCATTATTTGATATAACTTTACAAGTTTGTACTAGAGGTGTTCTCATAGAAAGGATTAGCCTTTGTGGGGAAAGAGATGTTACCAACCTGAGGTCTTAGCCAAAGATCTAAATTCTATTGCATTATGGGGAATGCAAGTAAACCCCCCCATGCATGACAATAAAACAAGACAAACTGAATGACACAAACAACCACCTGTCCAAGGAGTACGGAGGCTAGAAACGAGACCAATTGAATGACACAAATCATGACCTACCTCAGCAGTACCATGATTCTTCTTTGTTGCTCCATTGAACTGAATTCTCCAAAGTCCTGGTGGGATGGTATTCACAGCAGGATCCAAAATTAGTAGATCCATAGGTGCAATCTTCGGAGTAGATTGGAACTAAGAAAGCGTCGAAGTCCTAAGCATCCATACTTAACTGCTTCTATCTGGAATTTGCTCACATGTTGTTCCTCAAAAGTTATGCAGGAGCTCTGCGAACCATGAACAGGTGTTCAACTATGTCTTTTGGATCTGGGGTTGTTCATTCACAAAATTGCCCTGTTTCTGGTGATTCAGACAACTTGAAGAATTTGGCTAATGGATGCCAAATAAATCTATGGATTGGTTTTCCTTTTGCACCAAAAAAAAAAATTCTCAACACAAAATAAAACTAGACATCTCACCAAAAGTGTTCAGGTCCATGCACATTTTTTGTAGAAATCCTCAGCCATATCTCCTTGACAAATGGACAAACCAGAAAGAGATGTTTAGTTGATTCTCTGCCTCTTGTTACAGAGGACGTTCATGCCATTCCTTAATCAAGTTGTCGTGAGTAGTCTTCCATGCAGGACTGGGGAGATGTCTTTGGCAAAAGTAGGTGCTTCCAAACCTTGTTCTCATTTGCTTCTAGCTATGCTTGTAATACTTTTGCTTCCTAGGAGGCCTGTGATAACCTGAATTGAACCACATGTCATACCCACCCTATCCAGTTTTTTAGTGATAGGGTTGTAGACACAATTAATTACTAAGAATACAACTTTTTGGCATGCATGATGCAATTTATCTAAAAACATAAAGCCCTGCATCCTTTCCGAGCACCATTTGGTTCCTAAATAGGTGGCCGAGTGTAAGTGGGCAATTAATGTCTATGCTCTTGTAGTAAAGTCTCCATTAATTTTTCCATCACTTCCAAGTGTGAGATCTTTTCACACCATCAGTGACTTCAAAAATCTACATTGTCACCAGTTCCTAACTAAATGGTACAGGTCTTGTGTTTTATATGATTTATATTAAATTTTTTAGCATTACCAATCTTTTGAAATGTAAGGAATGGCAATGATTGGTTACGAATTTCTATTCACGTAATCTGCAAAATAAATAGTTAGAGAGCTATGTGATGTTAGATCTTATGTTCTTTATCTATCAATATTTGGGTTGCAACTTGTTACTTGTGCACATTGCATGTTTTCTGATAAAACTTTCACCGTTGAAGGTTATTCCCTTTCAAAGAGGAACTGCATGGGAGCAACCTCCTCCAGATCTAGCATCCTATTTGTTTAAAAGTCGAATTGTCTATTTGGGAATGTCACTTGTACTAGCTGTGACGGAATTAATTATGGAAGAATTACTCTATCTGTAGTATGATGACCCTGAGAAGCCTATCTACATGTATATCAATTCTGCAGGCACTACAAAGGTTAGTTTACTATTTTTACAGACTTATCACAACTTATTTTTATCATGATATTCTTCTACTACATACAGTTTTTGGCGAAGAATTTTACCCATTCGTACTAGGTAATAAAGACATTTTGTGCATAGTTGTTTGTCATTTTGTGCATTGTGCACAGTACTCTGTTTTTATTGGATTGGTTCAACATCAATGAGTCCTCGGTGTTCCCCAAATAAAACTTATGCAAAATTACTTTACTGGGATCCGTTCTCAGGCATTCCTAGTTTTTTGTGAAATGACTTTACTAGGATACTTCTATCCATTTCACAAAAAACCCTTCAAATACCACCAATCCTGTTAATGAAACTTGTCCAATTAAGAATTCACTCATAACATTATTGCATTGGCATACAAGAACCCCTATCATTTTATTTCATCTATGTTCCTTGAAACTCACTATTATTCCTATGTCATGGATAACATCCCCTACCAATGTGTGAAATTCACTACCATTCCTATGTCATGGATAACATCTCCTACCAATGTGTAGGAGTGTAGCAAAAGAAATTAACACATAGAACTTAAATTTAGTTAAACCCTTCGGATACCACCAACTGTGTTAATGGCACTTATTTAGTTTTAATTAAACCAATTGAAAACATAAAATTATTTGGAACAAAAAATAAAAATGCTTACCTGGACTTTTTTTCCAAATTCTTTTCTCTATTACAGTCACTTGAGGCTATTGAGGCTATTTATTCATTCTGCAATAAAAGAACCTATAGAAAATTTCTGAATTGTTACATGGACTCTTTTTCAAATTCAATTCTCTATTACAGTCACCTTGAGGCTATCTATTCATTCTGCAATAAAAAAATCCTGGAGAAAATTTCTGACTTGTTACATGGACTTTTTTCAAATTCAATTCTCTATTTACAGTCAGCTTGAGGCTATCAATTCATTCTGCAATAAAAGAACCTAGAGAAAATTTCTGAATGGTTACAGAGCCGAGAGAAATGTTCTGTGGGTTACAAGAGATTTCGTCACAGATAGCATTCACATATGAATAATGTTAACACTTGGAATTGGAAGAGTTTCAAAGTGAACCAGGGAGGGTACATTGTCACCTCCATGTAATCTGAAGATAAAGATCAAACTTTACCTGCCAAAAACTACTTCAGATCTGTGGTACAACTTGCTGTAAATTAAATATCAGACCTGGAATCTACATTAAATCAATTCCAGAGAGTGAATAATATGAAAATGTACATTTATATATATCAAATAACCTCGGTTTCCATGCAAATCTCCGAAAAAGACCTCAAATCTTTGCTAGAAAAGTGCAGATCTGTGTGTAAAGAACCTTAAAAACAATGAAGTATAACTCTAAAAAATGATTTATGACCCTAGTGCCTTGAATTCTGTGGGTTATGGAGTTGATATAGTTAATAATTGATTGAGCAGGTGATTCTTGAGGTCAAACAACTCAGAAAATTGAAGTAAAAGCAGTTGAACACACCAATGAGAGTAGATGGATACCAAAAACAAGCAAGCAAGCATCATGAATAGAACTCCATGGTCGGTGCCTCCTTTTGCCAAAAATAAGTGTGAAACCTGCTCAAAATAAACTCAAAGTGGAGCACTCTCCTCCTACTTAAATATAGATTTATGAATGAGTAACTGGATTAGGTTCAAACACTCTAGAAGTCTCCAAGTATATTGTTTCCTTTTGAAATTCTATCCAAGGTGCACTAATCTGAAGCTCTGAATGGATAAGGCTTTTTTTGATAAAAAGCCTGAGATCTCCTAGACATGTGCTCTCATCCTAAGTAATTGCTAAAAAATGGAACTTGCTTGATGTGCAAGTTACTCCAAAATTCAATTCAAGGAAAGATGAGATCCACTAGGGTGGACTTCTTCATTGCATGTCTGAGTCAACTGTTTTCCCAAAACAGAGACCTAGGAGGCTTTTAAAACTAGTCCACTCCCCTTCAATGCAAAAATAACACGTGCATGAAGTACATGTGGATAAGGTTCTAATCTTTGATTGTTTTCAAGTGTGCTGTACAATTCGCATGATACACTCACTGGATTTTGCTTTTGGAACAAATGATGCAATCTCTTTAATGATTCTTAGCAGGACGCTGGATATGACTCTAAGCTTATTTTGCTGTTGTTTGGAAATTCATCACAGGAAACTGGAGATTTCAAAATAGAGGTTCAAAATACCCTTCACTCATGGGAATCTTTGGGGACCAAAGTTTACAAGATGATGAAATATTGATTAGTCCCTTTAAATCTGCTAAAAATATTTCGGACTTGTAATGGTTAAGAATCAATGCCATTCCAAGAACGATACTTAAACTGCCACTTCTAAAATGACAGTGAGAAGAACTTCCAAATGAAATAGGGATGGAAGACTTGCGCAAAATTCTTGGATATTTTGACCCTGTGGATGTCCTTATAATAAGAATGCGAGCTACAAGAACAAGAGCATCATCAGTATAAGCAAACCTCCCATCCTCTATAGAATGTTGCTGTTGCTTCCTGTATCTTTCCTTAATTCCAATTCCCTTAATATAGTTGATGCTTACTGTATCTTTCCTTCATGGTAAATCCTTTTGATGAAATCAACAAACAAGATATCAAGCTCTGGCCCAAACGAGATATCAGTCGCTCAGTGGCATTGCTTGAAAAAATATATTTCAATGCCTTAATATATTTGCAACCGTTTGGGACACGAATGATATGATACTGCTCACATATTTGTCTTGTGGACTGTATATGGGGATTGTATTTAATGCCCATTTTGGTCATTTTACTGAACAACAAGCTTCAATAATGATAGGCGACATTGGTTAAAGGCTTACTCAGGGATATGCTTACTAAGCAATCATCCATGTAATGGGTTATAATGATAAATTATATTGATTCTTTATTTCCTATTTCAGTTCATGATTATGGTAACTTTCTTTTTTATTTTGTCCAAAGCTGAAAAATGGTGTTTAGATTGCTTCACTAGTATGTAGATTTCTTACAGAGATTGCCTAGCCTATAATTTTTTCTGCAAGGTAATTCTCTTTATTGCTTGGTAAGATAAATGGTGTTAACATTTCAATCATGGTAATATCTTGTGTTCTACAAATTCAAACCATTACATATGTTGCTTGGTAATGTGTGTGGCTTTCTTACTTTAATAATTTATATAGATATCTGTAATTGCAGAGTCCAATCGATGAGTTGTTCAAAGGCTTACAGATGTTCAGAACTGTGCACAAACAAACCATTTCACAAAGAGAAAAAAATCAAGATTGTGAAGGTATGGAACAATATGCTACTTGCTATTCAATTTTGTATTTCTATGGAACAGAGTTACAATGTAAATCTTGAAAGTTTGTCTTTTCTGGATCAACAGACCGAGGATTGCTGCAATGACAACATCCTCCTTCAGCATACCAACAGCATGTCACTCATGATCATTTCATTTTCTGTCACCGACCCATCTTCTACAGTTTAACTAATGGTATATAAGGAGGAGCTAATGAGTAAGATACTTGATTGCATTAGCTATGTGTGAGATTGCATGGACTAATGCTTTTTTGCATGGCAATGTGCTGGACTGTAGACCTCACTTCAAGACTCAACTACCGGAAACTGTCCTGGGAAACTATTCAGCAGGGATATTCCAGGGAACCCGAGTGAAGGATGATATATCCTTCTGGGATATGGCACGCTTAATATCATCAAAAATAGAGATGGAAATCAGCAAACATAAGACTTTTTTGAGTTACCAGTCCTAGCCATGCTTGTTGGACAGGTAATAACTAGGATTCCCTCCATTCAAAAGTTAACAAAGTTGTTTTTCCAAGGGATTTTCAGTTGTTTTGGTAAATGAATTTCAGTTTTGCACCTTTTGGTCTCTCTTAATAGATCAGGGGTTAAGAGGGATTTATGCTATAAAATATTTGGGATTAGTCATATTGATGAATGAATGTGAATGCAGGTGATCAAACGTCCTAGTCTTACTCCAACCTCTTCTAAGAGATCTGGGCTGTTTACAATGTTCTTGGGAGAGCCAGCAGAATCACAGTGGAAGAATACAGAATCTTTCAATGTGGCTGGCAGCTTGGGGCCTCTGGAAAGTATGCATGCAGTGGGTCCTTACTTCAGTGCATGTGAGTCTATGATTGAAGGGCCAGATGGGCCAGAGTTATGCATCTCCTTTACTTTTGCTACGCCTGTGTACACCAGAGATCAAATGCACTCCTTTTCCAACTCTACTCTTGAATTGCTGTCCTCGAAATATTCAAAATCTTGAAGAAGAAACCTCTGTCTCTCTGCCCAAAATCAGAAAAATAATGGCATAGGTACCTTGCCGAAGACCCCGGTCTGGTCTTTGAGGTTAAGGGAATTGTCCACAGCTAAATGGTTTCGAGTTCCAGTTTGATCAGAATTATCAATAATGGTTCCTGTTGAGACGCGCACCCTAACGACCCTTAAGATGGATAACTCCGTGAGTGTGGACTCAAAATAGTCTTAGGGGTGTCAGGGTTGAGTCAAAGTCTTCTGTAATAAACCCATGGTTTAAGTCCAGGGTTTAGGGTTTGGGGTGCCCATGGTTTAAGACCATGGTTTTGTAAAAATGCGCAGTATAAATAAGTGCTTGTGTAAAGAAGATAGGTTAGGTTTTATGATGTAAGAAAGATTAAGGTGAAGCTAAGGTTGATTTTGTAAGGAAAGGTTAAGTCCCAGCTGTGTGCGTGGACGACCTCTGCAGCTGTGTGCACAGAGGGTTTTTGTAAAGAAGATTGAGGGAAGACCTACAGCTGTGTGCGCAGGGGCCTGCTGCTGTGTGCGCGGATTTTTAAGGATTGAAGGGATCTGCAGTTGAGTGCGCAGATCAAACTGTGGTTTTGTAGCAAGTTGAATAGAACACAGTTTGTGGATGTAGCCCCTACACTGGGGGTGAACCACGTTATATCCGGTGTTGTGGTTTCTTGTGTTGTTTCTGTTTCTGTTGTCTGTTATACATTAATAACTGTATACATCTAATATGTTAGATCGTTGTTAATATTTAGCTTCGCTATGAATTCCCTGTAGTGGGTTGAGCAAGTCACGACTGTTTATTTGTATGTGAAGTTGTATGTGAATGAATGGTAAAGATTTATAATTATTAATTAATAAGGTTATTAAAGGCTAGGGTACAGTAATCCCCCTCTCTGCTTGCAGAAACCTGATTCTACAGCACCCCATAGCTGTTTCGGGTGAGACTGCAACCTACGCGCAGGTTGTTGCCGAAAGGGCCAACGCTGTGGGTCTTTTATTGGTGCGACACTAAAGGATTAAACCCGGGTCTGCCCTATTGCCCAACAGTTCCATTGGGTCATGTTCATGTCAATTCAAGTAATTGGCCCATCTGGCCCATCTTATGTCCTGTTTCTGCTTCTGTTATAGTTGCTGATCGAGAGCTTATATAAAAATAAATATGTTTTTGGTTTAGTTGAGGACAATTTGCCATTTATTGTTTTGGCATGAAGAGTCTAAAACATCCC
>LPNX010254174.1:201560-218708 GCA_001517045.1 Pseudotsuga menziesii | reverse complement strand
GGACTTTTTTGAACATGATGGTTCGTTAAATGTTTTAATTATTTGCATGTATAGTTTAAATTTATTTATGTTTTACAATCTTAATGTTATTTAACAATCATTAATGTTTTATAATCTTACGAAATTGTACAATTTTCCAATTTAATAAATTACAAGTTTACAAAACTTACAATGTTTACAAAGTTTACATGTTTGCAAAATTGTCAATCGAACGCAACTTACAATTTTTAACATAACTTACAATTATAATGCTACAAAATTTACAACTTTACAATGTAAGTTCTACTAGGTGCAAATTACAACTACAATGTAAAATTTGATTTCATATTTCAGAAGAAATTTTGATTTGCTACATTTCAAAAGCATGTCAACTATGTCAATGTATCAAAAGTGGCATATAACTTTCATTCATCCGGCCAATGGGTTATAGGAATGCATGTCTCCATAATACGATCATGGTCAGCGACTGACATCTTCCATCTCTTTGGTTCACCCCTCTTCACCTTGATTTCAATGAGATGTATCTGAGCTGCCACCACCAAATGACTATACTGACAAGATATATATTCAGGCATGAAATCTCTATAAATAATATAGTCACCTTGTCTTCTCATTTTTTCAAAAAAGTGGCCCATCACAACTAGGTCACCAACTTAGTATGTGAAATCTCCATCGACATAGGGCCACACCAACCTACTTTTGATTTGTGTACACCGCATCAAAAAGTATGCCACATGCTCGTCATTTCCTGGTGGTGCAATTACAACAAATACATCACCTGCATCAAGATTTTCAAATATTAAACAAACCTTAAATATATATGCATGTGTACAAGACTAGAAGTTTAAACATTCAATCAACTATCATGTACCTTGCTTAACCAAATCAGAAACCCGATCATGATCTAGTGAAACCACTGCCTCGTCAGTGTGCATCTCTTTCCACGTCGAAATTGGATGTAGCCCCTTTGGATTAAGAGGGGCATATTTCCATTGTTTGACATATGCATCGTTCACGCAATGATCAACCCCAGTCCATTGGCATCAATGCAAAACTCATAGAAACACGCATACTTCCTCGTTTCAATGGAAAATATGCCACCCATGTATTTACTACGAATTGAATGTAGTTCTCTCGTACCAGGTATGGTCTCGCAATACCATGCCATGGATCTATTCACATCGCCAAGGGAAACATCCCAAAAAAAACTGCATCGAATAAAAAACATCATGTATATATATACACACACAAACACATTTATTAAATTCCAATTAAGTTGTTGTTCCTACCTGCGCACCAACCTTGCTTGTTCATGACCTTGGTGACCCAAATTTTGTGTGCACCAATCAACTACTGCTGCTGAGCACTTGAGTCGAGATGCACTATTACTCATTTGGTACCTCCGAAGTGCTTGTTTCACGCATGCACCTGCACCATCATGTTCACCCTTTCCATGCCCTGTTTCAAAAAAGCTCCAGGTGTGTTGAATACCTGTCTCTTTGTGAAGACGACTCAACCAATAAAAGGAGCGTGTCAATTTGAACTTCCCCGCACACCCATTTGACCAAATCCAGTGTTATGTAAATGACACCTTATTCTTTTTTAATGAATCATAAATCAACCCAAAACAATGTCGAACAAACAACATGTCATGCTCACGATCATCACTGACATAAAAATGGTATTCCTTGATCACATTGCATGACTGAGGAGTGTTATCCCTACCATTAATGCTCGCCTAAGCATGTCTATACAATACATGTACGAAGATGGACACCTGGTCAGAGTGATAATACTCACTTTGTATCTCTCTCTGAGGAGAAAATGTGTAATTCTCAGCAAGTCTACCCCCGATAGGATTGTTCCTGGCTCAAAAACCTCACGAGAATGCTTAAATTCTAAAGCTTGTCACCTAGACCTATGGGAGTGTTTAATGTATTTGTAAATATGACTTTGAAACTTGTCCATGAAGTCTGAAATAAGAATATCATCCTCGAGCAAGTCAATCCTCTTGGATGGAACATGTGAAGAAGATGATGGAATCATGGAGACATACTCATATCTCTTCCACTTAACTATGATGTCTGACAATCCAGGGTGTGTTGGACCGATTAGAAAATTCCTATGGAATAATGCCAAATCACCACATTCATGGCATCTTCTCCCACCTACACACATTTTCAGGATTCCTATTGCATAGTATCATAGAAATAAAATCTCACACTGTGTGAGGAGTTGGTTCACCATTCCAATGTTTTTTGCAAAAATCCACAAATGTGTTGTAGTATAATTGGAATTCAGCGTGGTATCGACAACAAGTGTCCTGAATCATATTCGGCCTAACATACCACGGTTTCAACTTACTGAACATGGTAAATGAGATCTGGACATCGAGATTTGATTCTTTGAATTCCCCAAATAAAGCAACTAATGTCATCTCCATAACATGCTTGCAATGCTCCTTCTAAATGCCTCTGCTAGAACGTTGTCGCAGGACATGTTTTAGATCTGGTATAGCACGAGAATGGTTATCCTAATACTCTATCACCTTCTCTCTGATGCCCTCTTCTATTCTGTCTTTATATGCTTCTCTGCATATAAGAGCCCAACAAGCAGCTTCATCGTTTTCATCTATCTTTACCATGAATTTAGTGTATTTGTGCAGTGTTTTTCTTGAAACATGGAGCAGCTTTGACATTGTTGCAACCATTCGATTTCTTGAGGTGCTTCGTGCCACAATAGCAGTTGTAATTTCCCTACGAGCAACGCTGATATCAATTTTATTTGACTTTCCAAATGTAGATAGTACAGCTGTTACATTTTCTATTGCATTCTCACATGCATTTTTATTTTTAACATGCTTAAAACCCAACAACTTTGTGGCACGTTTCATTTTTTGTGTTTTATCAATCCATGTAGGATTTGAGCTTGTGTAATTACTGACTGTTGTTCAAAGTACAACTTGATCATGTTACTAACATGCTCTATGATTGTCCGATCAGGGGTCGAGTTCCCGAACTCTTCTTGAGTGGTATCATCCAACCCTCTTAAACAATTAGCAGTCATTCCAACGTCATTGAAGCTACCAATTACTCTTGATAAATAAAAGGGTGCACGATCTTGTGATGGTTGGCCAGGATCTAACAATAAATAAATACAAACTCAAAACTAAATACAAGCTCAAGAATAAATACAAATAAATGCAAGCTCAAGAACAACATTTTATTTTACTTATCATATTGTCATTGTTAGTTAAAATATTAGCAAATAAATTATACAAGCTTGAATAACATTTTATTTTAAGTTTTATCATATTGCCATTGTTTGTTAACAAATTAACAAATAAACACAAGCTTGAATAACATTTTATTATAGTTATCATATTGTTATTGTTTGTTAGGAATCTAAATCAGAGTCAGAGGTCATGTGTCCCTCTTAAGGTTCGGAGAGTTGTTGACGAGGGCTTCGACGGTGATAGTCCAAAGAACCAAACTGAGGGGATCACCCCCTAACGCGAGAGGAAGAACGTGGTGGAGCAATGATGGTTGTAGTAGTAACTGGAGATGAATACGGGCCCCAGTTTAAATTGGCTTCTTGATGGTTCAAAGTTAGGCACTCAGCCACCAAGACTGTCTCGGGCTTGAGTATTGGGGCAGTACCCATCACTTCACGCCGCAAGTAAAAGTGCTAACCGCTTGGCCACAAACAACAGCTCTTTGGTTTTCCTCATAGGTGGAAATCTAGTCAATCCGGTAGGGGTCGTTGTCATTTTCGCTTTGCAGGGCCTTTCAATGGCCAGCTACTTTGGGGTTCCTATGGTACTCCTCATAATGAGTTTTAGGGCAAATCCCAAGTACTTCCCACAATTGTTGTGAATGAGACTGTTGGTCTTCTTCTTGGCAGACCAGGGTTTACTGTATTGTACCAACAAAACCCCTAGCTCACTGGCCCTTTCGGCGACAGACCGCAGAACGGCCTGAAGTCTCACCCGAAGTGATCCTAGATGGGGTGGCTGAAGAATCAATTTTCATCAACCAGGTTCTGTAGCATCCTAGGTCCTCCTAACTCTAATTAACCAGCGGGACCTCTCAGCAAGGGATGTTTCTCTCTTCCTAGCTGACCCTGCTATGGGACTGGCTCTTATTGCATCGCAGCTTCTAGGACGATGCGCAAACTTACTCTTCTGTTTAACTCTTAACCTGCGATATCTCACACCGCAGCTTCCCCGACAGTGCGATATCACCTTTCTACGCCGCAATATTTCCTACAGCAAGACTTGATATGCTCATCAACTCTCAAGGTCCAGAGGCTTCCTCTCTGGGTATAATAGCTCAGTTAACCTTCATTAGGGTGTTAAAAAACTTCTCTTAAACTCCTACAGTCTAACATGCTTAACATCAATCACGCTCAACTCGCTGAACTCATATACAGAAGTCACTTAACACATTCAACCCGCATTTAACCTTCTATGTTACTGTAAACTGAAGGATAGCATACATACATTCATTAACTGATAAGCAAAGTTCATGTAACAGATAACAGATAGCAAATAAGTAGAGCACAATCATATGAAACAGTCGCACAACACATGGATTTTACGTGGTTCACTTCCATGGGGGAAGCTACGTCCACAGGAACTGTGTTTTATTATATCTTGAGAGAGTATACACAGTTCCGCTGCAACCTCTTATGCAGCTTGAGATCTTCTGGGAAACTCCATGCACACAGTTGGGAGCCCTTCTCTCTTAGATCTCTTCTCCTCCTATAATGCTTTCTTCTTACAATATTTCCTTCCTCTCTCTCTCTCAATCCCTGCGGATTGTTACATTCATGCTCAAAGACTCGGCTACTGGTTACAGTGAGATAACTACAGACTTAATCAACAGAACCAGAGCTCGACTCTTCCTCAAGGTTTTACAATACTGACGACAACTAGAGACAGCCCAACTAGCTAACCAACTGACTGTCTAACTGACTATCTAACCTTTCACAATACAAAATACATGCTTAAATAGGTGTCCCGAAGGTCTCACCGTGATACAAAACTATGGGCCTATCCCAACAGTAACCCAAAAACCCTAATTGTGACAGTCGGCCTACCTGTACTTTGAACTGTCGCTTACTGGTCACACTACAGCTTTCTACAGTCTTCCACGGTTTCTGGTGCTAATCGTGGGTATGGGCGTTGCTTCCTCGGTCGCTCCCCTTCTGTCCTTTGTCTTTAATACCTCGGCTCGTTGCTCCTTTTCTATTTATGAGGGTAGCTGAGCCCTCCTGTCGTCGCCGCTGCCTTAAATGCAGTGGTTGAGCTCTCTTCTCAGCCGCTTCAGGTACTGTTTCCTTTGACTTCCTTGTTCCGATATAGCAGCTTTTCCTGTAGCTGCAGGGCCCTGCTCCAACAATCCCCTAACACTTACTTTTGGCTCGTCCTCGAGCCACTAACAGTTGGATTCTCTTGCTGTAGCTTATCCTTGGCTTCCTGCGAAGTCCTTGCAAATCTCTCCCTGAGTCCTGCAACATCTTTGTCCATAGCTTCAACACAGTGTTGTGCCGCTTCGAGCATAACTTGAGTAATCAGGGGGTCCTCTGTGCTATCAATTTCACTTTTGCTTGTAGTGAACTCCTTGACCTTCTGCTCAACCGCATCGACCAGCTCTGTGATTTGTTCCTGATATGGTTGAAGCATATTATTGAATTGCATTTCTTTTTCTCCCAACCGCTACGGTTCCTGTTGCAAACGGTTCATCTTTGTCGTCTTCTTCATCTTTGCAAGAGCTCCTAAGCTCTTGACTTCTTCCTTCATTGTTGTTGTTGCATTCTCTATGTTCTGGATGCTCTGCTGCAACTCCAGTCTATCTGGGAGCTCTTATATCTCCGACCATGTCTTCATCGCATCAGCTAGTAATGACTCTACATCATCTATGCGACACTTCATCTGCGTTGAAGTGAGTCTAAATCCATGTGCCCTTGCTTCCTTGTCTGCCTCAGGTGTGCCTGGTGCTCGAGCCTTAAGCTCAGCAATCTGTGCCTTGTGGTCTTCCTCCATCTTGGCATCAAATTTTCTCTTTTCTCCTTTGTGCTTTCTATCATCTTTGGAATCGTCTTCTGTAAACTTAGTTCGTAGGTCTCTCTTATCTTTCCTTCCCTCATTCTCATGCTCTCGCTCTCGTCGCTTGCGAGACGTGCCATCCAGTTCTTCATCATAAGGATTCAAATCCCTGGTATCACAAGAACTCCTAGCCCTATTAACAGCCTCCAATCTTTCTCTGCCATCCTTATAAGAATGAGAATCCTTACCTTCTAATGACCGCTTCACCTAGATCACCATCGAATCCCTCACACAAGATATACTCCAAAGTTGCATATACGTCTTTTCGTGGATCAGCAGCTCCCTTAAGGATCTTGAACTTTTGAGAAGCCTTCCACAGATATCCTTTCCTCTTTATCTGGGTTAGAACTCGTAAAGAAAATATAAATCTATATCTTCCATCCTTCTCAAACATTTCATTCAGTCTGGATCATTCCATACGAAAACTATACAAACCATGAATTCCATTCTAAGAACAAGCCTTTGACTGCATGTTGAATTTCACATCACCAGTGGTTGAGATGTTTTGAGCAGAGTCATTCTAAGGGATAACTTGAATATCCATCTCCATTTCCATGTTATCCTTAACAATTGTTTTTGATCTACGTCATCTGAGCTCTTACTCATCATATTATCTGCGAAGGCGGTCCTCAAGTTCCTCTGAACCATAAGATACTGATCCGGCCAAAACTGAGGATATGTCTTACTGTCTCCAAGATTATAGTCTGTAAATTTGAGAACAGGGGCATATCCTAACAGTTCTCCATCTTCCTTTACACGAGGATCAAGCGGCGGTAGAGGAATAGGAAACTTAGCACCCTTGGGAATGGTTACCTCTGGTGCGTCCTCGACTCATGGCACAATGTAGACTGTTGCCATATGAACTTCTTCTTCCTACTCTGGGCTGGACTCTTCTACTATCTGAGCTTGGCTCTTCATCCTTGGCGTCTGCCTGACCTGTGGTGCACCTAATTTCACAACCTTGGGCGGCGTCGTCATAGCAGACTCGAGGCCACCACGCTGGAATCGTCGCACAACGTCTTCTAAAGGTTCCTTCTCGGACATAAATCGTCTGGTGCAATACTCTGGACTGGTAATGGCTGCGGAAATGGGGAAACCAGTACTCTGTAACTAGAGTATCTCTGCATAGGGAAAACTCTACAAATTGCTCTATAACTCTCAGAAATTGCAAAAATAACCCTTCTGTTTGAATGATCTGTGTATTTGTAATGAAGGCAATAATCTCTGAAGCAACAGTCGTTTATGTTGGACCCGTTGGCGAAATTTATTGCATGGACAAGACAACACCCATCGTCCCGATCCTCATTAAGTGCTGAAAATACGATCAAATCTCCCTCGAAAATTGTGCACAGGCGCCGGTCTCGACCAAGATTTACCAAATCTAGGACAATCCTTGTACTGTTTCCAAATCTAGGGCAACATATACCTGTCATATCTAGATTAATTACTTGTCAGAAGGCGAAGTGACTGGCCCTCTTTTCCTTTTCAAAATCGTCTTTACCGTACGGGGAACATCGCCTCGCTGCGATGTCACGCCGCATCGTCCTGGACCAAAAAGTTGACGTGAGACTCCGCAACGTTCAAAAAATCCGCAAGCGTCCTATGACTTGCGCAAAATAAACTTTCCCTTTTTTTGGGGGGGGGGTGTAGACTAGTTATGGGTGCGATGCCTCCTTTCAACTACACTGGACATCTGCACCACTTAGTTCTCTGAGTTAGGGTTTGGAGGTGGAGTGGCTATCACTATAAAGCTTAATCCTGTTACCATTAATCAAAGTAGGAACAGGTTCCCCGTTCAGTTTACTGAGCTGAACGGCACCTCCTTTTGTTACTTGCTGAATCTGATATGGCCCCAACCAATGTGTCTTAAACTTCCCTAGAAACTTAGCAAACTTGTTGTCATAAAGGAGCACTAGGTCTCCTGTCTAAAAAATCTTGCTCTTGATGTGCCTGTCATGCCAAGCTTTTTCTTGTGCCTTCTACACTTTTTTATGAAATCCTGCAATGAATCTGTCTTCTTCTAAGGCAATCAGCTGCGCTAATCTTTCATTCATCGTATCTGTATCAGCCATCTCGGTAATTTGAGCAATTCTTAAACTGGGAATAATATATTCCATAGCCATAACAGCCTCTTGTCCATACACCAAGCTGAAAGGTGTGTGTCCTGTAAGTTTCTTGCATGTAGTCCTATAAGCCCATAATACAGCATTAACCCTGAGGTCCCAATCATCTCTTTGGATGTTACAGATCTTAGTGAGAGCATTTTCTAGAATCTTGTTAAAAGCCTCCACCATACCATTAGCTTGTGGGTGATAGGGAGTGCTATTATGATGTTGTATCTGAAATTCCTCCGTCAAGGCCTAAATAGTGCGATTCAGAAAGTGTGTGCCTTGATCACTCATCAAAATTGTTGGACATCCAAATCTACTTATGATGTTTTCAAAAATGAACTGTGCAGCTGTAGCAGCATCACAATTCCTTATTGCTTTGGCCTCTGCCCACCTGGTGAGGTATTCTGTTCCTGTGATGATGTATCTCGCACTAGTTCATTTCCCTAGTGGGTTGATAGGACCCACGAAATCTATAGCCCACTTATCAAATGCCCGCAGCGTAATCTGTGGTTGCAGCGGCATTTCATCTCTCCTCGAATGTTTTCCTACCTTCTGGAAAATATCGCAGCATCTGCAAAACTCCTTAGTATCTTTATGGAAAGTAGGCCACCATAATCCTGCAGCTAGAATTTTCTGAGCAGTCGGCTTTCCTGCGAAATGACCTCCTGCAGTACCTGAATGTGCTTCTCTGATAATGGTCTCTTTCTCGTGCGGCATAACGCATCTGCGTAGGACTTCATCTGGACCTAACTTGTATAAATGTCCTGCGATCAAAGCGAAATCTACTGCTTTAACAACTAACTGTTTCTTTTGCTGCTTAGTAAACTCAACTGGTGCCCACCCTGTAGTGAGAAAGTGAATAATATCTACGTAATACTCATCTGCGATCTGGATAGAAAACAATTGCACATCTGGCAAATTATCATTTAGATTACTTGGTTCTTCTCCTAAGTCTATCTGCGAGAGATGATCAGGTCCGGCGTTTAATCTCCCTGGTTTTACAATAATTTCAAAATCATACTCCTGAAATAGGAGTAACCATCTGCAGATCATTCCCCCTAACACTGGCTTATTGACCAAATACTTTAAAGCGGAATGGTCAGTGAGCATCTTGAATGGGGCTCCCAACAAGTAGTGCCTGAACTGCTGTAGAGCATACACCATAGCTAATCCTTCTCTTTCGGTAGTGGTGTAGTTCTTTTCTGCGGTAGATAACTTTCTACTTGAGTACGCGATAGGGTGATCGATACCCCCTTCTCCTGGCTGTGTTAAGACAATCCCCAATGCGATGCCAAATGCATCCACATGTACATGAAATGGTTTGTTCCAATCTGGAAATACTAAGATGGGTGCTGTAACCATCTTCTCTTTAAGAGGGTCTAAACTTTGCTGGCATTCCTCAGTCCATAGGAATTTCACTTCTTTCTTTAACAGCTTTTCCATAGGTGTTGTGATCTTTGCATAGCCTTTGATGAATTTTCTATAATACCCTGTATGACCAAGCACTGTCCTCAATTTCTTGACTGAGTTGGGTGCTGGAAGATTTACAATGATGGCAATCTTTGCGGGATCTACCATCAAGCCTTGTCTGCAAACAATATGACCCAACAAAATACCAAATGGTGCACAAAATATACATTTCTTCAAGTTAAAAGAAATCTGATATTACCGACATTTCTCTAACATGAGCCTTAAATCGCCTATATGTTTTTTGATTAATCCAAATACAGTCCAATCATCAAAATAGACTTCTAAGAATTTATGGATGTATTCCTTAAAGGCAGCAACTACTACTCTAGAAAAAATAGCTGGTGCATTTTTAAAACCAAAGGGCATTACCGTATACTGGAATGAGCCCCATTCTGTCGCAAAGGTGGTCTTATGTCGATCCGCTGGATGGATTCTTATCTGGTGATAGCCTGAAAAGCCATCAGTGAATGAGTAGATCTCCTGTCCTCCCACATTGTCTAAAACTTCATCAGTAAAAGGTGTCGGAAATGGGTCATGAAGTGATGCGTCATTGAGTTTGCACAAATCGACACAAATCCTGATTTCTCCTTTAGTTTTCTTTTCCTGCACAACCATGGGACTAACCCATTCGCTCTCTTCTACGGGCTCAATGATGCTTGCTGCTAGCATCTTATCAATCTCATCCTTAACTTTTTCTTTATAACGAGGATTTAATCTGTATGGACGCTGCTTAACTGGCCTAGCATCACCTTTCAAAGGTATCCTCATGACTTCCAAATCTCCTACTATTCCCTTCATTTCTATAAACTTAGTGGGAAATAAGTCCTGATATTCATATAACAAATCGGCGATGTGTCTTACCGTTTCATCATCCCAATAGTCTCCAATAGAGGCAAACTTTGGTTCTGTTTCTATGCCAATATTGATCTTTTTAATCTTAATAGGCTCTGTGACAGCTGGAATCTCTAGCTTTGGTCCATCAACTTCGCGAGTCCCTTCTGACTCTGGAATGTTGATACTGCGAGGATTCTCATCCTCATCACCTGGGTCTTCTACGAAGTTGTAACACTCTAGCGTATGTTCTAACTGGATGGCCCAATCAGGCTGAGCATACACTGGTAGGGTACAGTCATCAAATATCTTAGTCTTTATAATCTCTAGAGCCTGATCAATGCTTGGATACTCAGATTCAAAAGTGAAAGTGAGTACAAAGCTGTCTATCATAACTGGCCATGTAATCGTTCTTCTGCACAACTCTATTTCATTGTACCAGTTCCTTGGGACTGTGTCTAAAGTGTGAATGAACAGGTGAACCCATTCATCCTCTAGAATGTCCGACCAATTCTGTTCACAAATCTTAATATGTGACCTGGGGTCACTTTCTCCTGTATAATTCTGTTGTAAACGCTCCTTGTCATTAGAGAATCTGATCACCATCAATCTCTTAAAATCATCCCATGATGCGATATTTTCTTTATGTGCATGCCACCATCTTGCAGGTGTGGCTCTTACTGCAAGGTCAATAGCTGCCATCCTCTGCTCATGAGGGATTTCCTGCTTAAACTGCTGTAAAAAGTCATTGACATCTGCTAAGCCATCAAACAACGGAATATCCTTAACCTCTGTTCCAATCCATCGCAGTGACTTAGTCATAAATGCACATCTGCGAGCTGAGACTTCGTAAAGTCTATTATGCCAATTTTCTAAACCAACATCCGAATCCGATGCGCATGAGCTATCGCATCGCCAACTAATATTTCCTTCTGCAGTGGGATTGATATAATCACTCTGGTTAGCAGTCATCTGATAGAAGCTCTCCATATTACGCACCTCTTCCTCTGCTCCAATAGGTTCAATGTATCGAGGACCCTGAAAAGGATCCAACGGTGCGATGACTCGAATCTGTTTATCCTCAAAGGTCATTTGTCTTTTCTTCAAATCGATAACAGCCATGTTATCAATTGCCAAATCAATACCTAATAAAGCTGGATACGGTCTGCTATCGCCAATAATTTCTATGACTTCAAAATCTGCAAAGCTGCGAACTCCATCAATATCAACTGGTACTTGCGGTAATCGACCCAGTGGCGATACCCTCTGCTGATTGGCTAATCGCAGATGGATAGGTGATCTGGCTAACTTAGGGCTACCCATCTGTTCCCATGTCTGCTTAGTAAGAACATTTACTTCTGATCCTAAATCTAGGATTACCTCATCCATTTCAAACTCTCCAATTTGTGATGTGAGTCTCATTTCTCTTCCTGTTCTTGTATGGCCCATAATATTATGAACAGCACTCTGCGTACTGCTCACGGAAGAAGGCTGCTAATACTGATCCATGATGCGTTGAAGCTCTCCTATGGCTTTCTCATTTCTTACGAGTTTCAAGCAGCTCCGCAGGAAGGATTGTACACTTCCTGTCAACTCATCCTCTTCGCACCTTCCAGATGTGGTAGCCTGCGATGTCTGCACAGGACTAACGCCACAAGGTTTCTGTTGCGGTACGCCCCTACGAGGAAATACCTGCGATCATGATGGTGTAGGGTTAGTAAAGAAAGTTTTAGCTTGCTGAAATGTTTCTTTGTTCCTCTGCAGGTCAAGTGGTGTAGATTTATCAGTTGTTTTACGCACCCACTTCGGACCTGTATTCTTTTCGGCATTCTGCGATGTCCTACTAGTAGAAGCACCACTGCGAGTCAGAACATTGATGCTTGGTTCTGGTTCTTTCTGCTCAGCAGCAATAAGCTGAATATTCTGGTTTACTGCTGGCTTAGGATCATTAATCTTGGCTATCAAGATAGGACATTCTTTTATAGTATGATCATAGGACTTGCAATACTTACATGTTGTAGTAGGGTTCTGACAATCCCTAGCATAATGTCCTACAGCTCCACAGTTGTAACAAACAATTGGTCCATGGCCACGGCCAAAGCCTCCACCACGGCCTCGTCCTCTGAATCCTCCACCACGGCCATCATGAGCCGGTTCATGCTGTGGTCCTGCTGTTGGTCCTGATGTCTCTGACTGGACTCTGTAGAAGTCATGTTTTCTCTCTATCATGAGATCATAAGCTCTGCAATTATTTTCATCATGTCCTACTAACTTACAGAAGTTACAATATAAATTCTTAGAAGTTTGTACATACTTCTGAAGTAAAGGGCATTCATGTGGTCTATGTCCTCTTGTTCTACAGATTTCACACCATGGCCCTTGATTCTGTACTAAGGGGTTAGGAGCCCTACTTGCTATATATTCCACAAATACTCGACAGTTATCTTTGGTATGGCCATGTCATTTACACTTTGTACACCATAATTCTTGTTCAACCTCTTTTCCTTTCTTAATCTCATGTAGCTGTAAAGTGAGATTGGCTAACTGATTCTGTAAGTTTGTCATACCTGCACTAGTCTCAACTAAAGGTGAAGCCTCTAGTTTCATTGCCATCTCCAATGCTTCATCCTGCGTATGGAGTTTCTATTGCATTAGTGGAAGTCTGATATGAGGGAGCAATGCTGCGATGAACCATTCATTATGCTGCTCCGGCGCAAACTCAAAGCTAACTTGGTCTATAAGATCTTTAAATTTTTTATCGAAATCCCATACTGACTCTGTGGGTAACTGTTTAATGTCTTTAAGTTCTGTGATACATTGTGACTCAGACTTGGTTTTCTTAAATTCCTTAATCATTGCGGTCCTGACCTCTGCAAGTGTTCTAATCTGCGCTGATGTATACTTCATATACCATGTTAAAGCTCTTTCTCTAAGTGTAGTAGCCAACTGGACAAGCTTAGTATTGTCATCCTGGATCTGTTTAATGGTCCATACAGCGCCACATAGGAACCAATATTGTTCTGGGTCTTCTGCCCCTGTACCCCTAAAGGTCGGTAATTTCATGCCATCCCTCATTATGTTTCTACGTAGTGGATTCTGATTTGTTGTATTACTACCACTTGGCGGTGTAAATGTAGGTGGTATAGAGGTAGTATGTACTGTGTGTGAACTACTAGATGGAGTTCCTGCGGGATTATTCCTAGTCCCGGTTGGTTTCTATGGGGTATAAGGGTGGTAAGGGATACCCCATACTGTTCTTTCTCTATTACTTTGACTCTGTTCTCTAGTACTGTTTGAATTGTCTTCAAAGAAGGAAGATATGAAATCTACTTTATATTTCTTATCGCTACGTGTACATCCAATGTCTTCAAAATCACTTTCAAACTCTTGTGAGATTACACTTACTTAACTTATTCATCTGAAAATATATCCAGTAATCCTTTTTCATATAATAACATCTTAAGGGACAATTTTAAAGAGTTCAAGTACTTACCGCGATATCCCTTGAAGAAGTACCTTTCTGCTTCACTGAAACTCTTTCTTTGATCAACTGCAAACTCTGTAATGAAACCTTCCAGCAAACTCGCAAGCCAAAAGTCTACTTCCCGCGAAATGGGATTATCTACGCTCTTCACGGTGTGAATCAGCTCCAATGTCCAGACATTGTTCATTTTCTTCTTGAATATGTGCTTATCATTCAACTTTGACAACCAATCGTACAACTCATTCGCATAGGTCGCAAAAAATATCTCATGCAGGTCTATGAAGATATGTTTCTGTAGCCAGTCCTCTGTACTCAACCTAGGACTCTTGTTTTCTTTCTCATCAAATTCTCTTTCCTTAGACTCAACCCACTGGTTAAGTTCTTCTTTAGTAGGATGCCAACATAACATCAGCTCTTCAATTTGTTCAAAACCGGCGATGGAACCATTTGTTGGTCTTTTTCTCTGGGCAGACCCGGGTTTACTGTAGTGTACCAACAAACCCCTAACTCACTGGCCCTTTCGGCAACAGACCGCAGAACGGCCTGAAGTCTCACCCGAAGTGATTCTAGATGGGGTGGCTGAAGAATCAAGTTTCCTCAACCAGGTTCTGTAGCATCCTAGGTCCTCCTGACTCTAATTAACCAGTCGGATCTCTCAATAAGGGTTGTTTCTCTCTTCCTAGCTGACCCTGCTATGGGACTGGCTCTTATCGCATCGCAGCTTCTAGGACGATGCGCAAACTTACTCTTCTGCTCAACTCTTGACCTCGATATCTCACACCACAGCTTCCCGACAATGCGATATTGTCTTTCTACGCCGCGATATTTCCTACAGCAAGACTTGATATGCTCATCAACTCTCAAGGTCCAGAGGCTTTCTCTCTGGGTATAATAGCTCAGTTAACCTTCATTAGGGTGTTAAACAACTTCTCTTAAACTCCTACAGTCTAACACGCTTAACATCAATCACGCTCAACTCGCTGAACTCATATACAGAAGTCACTTAACACATGCAACCCGCATTTAACCTTCTATGTTACTGTAAACTGAAGGATAGCATACATACATTCATTAACTGATAAGCAAAGTTCATGTAACAGATAACAGATAGCAAATAAGTAGAGCACAATCACATGAAACAGTCGCACGACACACGGATTTTACGTGGTTCACTTCCAGGGGGGAAGCTACGTCCACAGGAACTGTGTTTTATTATATCTTAAGAGAGTATACACAGTTCTGCTGCAACCTCTTATGCAGCTTGAGATCTTTTGGAAAACTCCACACACACAGCTGGGAGCCCTTCTCTCTTAGATCTCTTCTCCTCCTATAATGCTTTCTTCTTACAATATTTCCTTCCTCTCTCTCTCTCTCTCAATCCCTGCGGATTGTTACATTCATGCTCAAAGAGTCGGCTACTGGTTACAGTAAGATAACTACAGACTTAATCAACAGAACCAGAGCTCAACTCTTCCTCAAGGTTTTACAATACTGACGACAACTAGAGACAACCCAACTAGCTAACCAACTAACTGTCTAACTGACTATCTAACATTTCATAATACAAAATACATGCTTAAATAGGTGGCCCGAAGGTCTCACCGTGATACAAAACTGTGGGCCTATCCCAACAGTTACCCAAAAACCCTAACTGTGACAGTCGACCTATCTGTACTTTGAACTGCCACTTACTAGTCACACTACAGCTTTCTGCAGTCTTCCACGATTTCCGATGTTGATCGTGGGTATGGGCGTTGCTTCCTCGGTCGCTCCCCTTCTGTCCTTTGTCTTTAATACCTCAGCCCGTTGCTCATTTTCTATTTATAAGGGTAGCTGAGCCCTCCTATCGTCGCCGCTACCTTAAATGCAGTGGTTGAGCTCTCTTCTCAGCCGCTTCAGGTACTGTTTCCTTTGACTTCCTTGTTCCGATATAGCAGCTTTTCCTGTAGCTGCGGGGCCCTACTCCAACAGAGACTTATGTCCCAAACCGGATGTTATTAAGTAAAATAGGTTACTCTACCTTACTGTCCCATTGATGTAAGGCTGGTACTTCTGCACGTTAATATGATTGTAAGTCTAATGTGAATGTAATTGTAATTGTGATTGTATTTATAATTGTTGATTTTCTTTGAGATCAACATTGTCATCAATGCTTAAAGCCATATGATTCCTAGTCATTTGAACATGATTGTAATTGTAATGTGATTGTAATGTAATTATCATCATTATCATAATGTAATGTAAAATTGTAATTTGAACACTATAAAAATGTTCATGTATATGAATATGAAATTAAAATCATATTAAAATCGATGAAATGAGAGATAAGGCAATATAAAAGATGAAGAAAATAATTGCAATTTTAAAAGGAGAATATGCCAATTAACTTATGATGGTGCAATCAACTCCTATTGAGAACAATCTTTTTAATTTTTAACATAAAAATTATATATATGTGAGTCTATATTATCAAATTATAATTCATTTACATGTGAGGCTATATCATCAAATTATAAAATTCATTTGTAGTGAGGTTATGTGAGGTTAATGGATATATATGCATATTCATTTAGAACTAGATATTAAGCACTATATAATTATATATATTCATCAACCATTCTCTAATTTCATTGGACGACTAGAACTACTCATACTATAATACACTTACAAGTTGTATATATGTAATTCGGTAGAGTGGTTAAACATTTTTTTTCAATTCTTTCACAACACATACCATTATTTCACATGTGCATAAATGGTTTTAGAAGGTTGTATATATACTTGCACATACAATGTATATAAGTTTATAAATTAATTACAATTTTACAAAATTATAATTAAATTCTAAACAATTTAACATATATATATATATATATATATATATATATATATATATTATGAACTAGAACACTATGAAATTTAATATATGAAAATGCAATTTATGAAATTATATGAATATATGAAATTATAAAAATTACATACAATTATGAGTTCATACATGCACATACAATGTATATAAGTTTATAAATTAATTACAAAATTATAGTTAAATTCTAAATAATTTAACATGTATATATATATATATAAAAATTATGAACTAGAACACTATGAAATTGAAAAAATGAATATGCAATATAAAATTA
>LPNX010254174.1:152518-199584 GCA_001517045.1 Pseudotsuga menziesii | reverse complement strand
AACAAAATACACAATGCTAAATTTGCATTAGAACACAAGCATTGTTTCAAATAGGTTAGTCAATTGTGAAGGTTAAAATTAGTAACATGTTTATGTTTTATTATTTTATGTTTATATAGAATTTATTTAAGAATTCGGGTGGGAAATGAGGTTAGGAAGGTAGTTGGAATGACATTAATTTCATTAATGCTTAAGTTCATTCCCATGCATTTTTGTATGATTTTTAACAAAACCAAGACCTCGATCGAGGTCGTAGCTCGATTGAGGGTTTATTAGACCCTCAATCGAGCTTCCGTTAAAACCTCGATCAATGCATTTAAATACCTCGATCAAGGGCCTAAAAAACAGAGAATTATCCCTCTTACAGGAAAATCAATGTTTCTTTGTGTCTTGTAGGGGTGTAAACCCTGCCATTCATGGCACACAACTGAGCGAAGTTCATACCGATAGATTCATCATCGAATCCTCTATCCATTGAGGTATCATGCATGCATTTTGGCATTCATATGGGTTTTTTTTAATTAGTTCTAAAACTTACACTTAGAAAACCTGACAACAACTTCGAAGCAGCTCAAAGAAAATTCCGCAAAGTAAAAAACATATCCAAAAAATTCACAGCCCACGCATCGACACATCCTCTTCAAAAAGGTATCTTTGGTTATTCAATTTTTTAAAACAGTGAAAAAAAAATGGGATGGACACACGTGTATAAAATGATGTTGAAATTAGATGTGGTCACTTTCAAAAAATAATAAATAATTGTATATTGCAAAATAAATTAACAAAAAAATATGCATACCACAGTGCATTTTGCGTAAATCATGCTTGTATATGTTTTTTTAATTATTAATGTAAGATTGAATTATTGGGGTTGGACACGAGCCACTTATTAACTTCTTCAAATTTTTAAGGTCTCACAGTTCATTAAATGCAAAATTTCACACAATAAATGACATCGGAATATTTTTTTAAAAATATCATTGGGAAGTCAACATAATATTCTACAATTTGTTTTTTTACTACAAGTCAAAATTTACATTGCATATATCCGTTTTGAAGGCTTCTATCTAGCACATGAGTAAAAAATCAGGTTTTCATCATCAAATTTGACCAAAAAATGTTACCCGCCTTCATGGAACCACCCTAGACTTTATGAAAACTAATTGAAATAAGCTAATTAACTATTTATTATGAAATATTGTTACCCAGATATATTTATTAATATTTTCGTTATTTAAATTATGTTAAATAAACTAATTACATAAAGCAGAAGTTGGGGGTGGGGAAGAGGCCATGGTTTTTTTTTAATTGTTTTGAAAAAAAATTAATAGTATTTTTATTTTTATTGTTTTTTTTTAATTCTAAATTTTCAATAGTTTTTTTTTAATAGTTTTAAAACATTATGTTTTTTTTTAATTTAATTGTGTATATTTTCTTAAATTTTAAGGTTTTTTGAAAAACAATATATATATATTTTTTTAAATTTAGGCCATTAAAAAAAAACTGACAGGTTTACAAAAAATTGTAATTTTATTCCCAAAAAAAATGGTGTGCTACACTTAGCACCATTTTTTTATTCAAAGTAAAAATAACCACTAAATGCCGTTAAAAAATAAAAGTAAAACCTCTCCCTTTATAATGAGAAGTTACTCGGAGCTCAAGAAGAGCAAAACTAATTGAATGCAACCATGCTCCAAATCTTAACAGGAATTCAAAGAAAAATTTACCCTAGACAACACTTACTAAATTAGGCAAAGAGTGGGAATAGCTCAAGGACGCATTCTCACAAAAGGTCCCATAGCTCAAGAAGAGTTTCTAAAGAGAGGACACTCCAAATTTTTCTTCTAGTGAATCATTCACCTCTAACGACTCCAATGAATACTCAAGATTGTCATCTCAAAGGAATAAGAGGAAAAGGCACATCAAGAACAACTCACATGGGGAATTTCGAAAGGCTAAATGTCCTACTTTTTATGGTGAAGCTAAATCGGGTCAGGGAGTTGAGGCTTGGCTTCTTGTGATGAGGAAATATTTCCAAGTCCAAGACTACTTCAAGAAAATGAAGGAAAGGGTGGCCATATTTAATTTGAATGGAAAATCCTCTATATGATAAGATCACCTTATACAAATCAAGAAGATCAATGAAAGGAATATTATGTGGAAGCAATTCAAGAAGTACTTCAAGCAAAAGTACCACTCTGATAGTTATTATGATGATAAAATAAAATAAAGTTCCATAAGTTTTGGGGAAAATGACCATGGAGGAACATGCCAATAAATTCTTGGAGTTATTAAGGTGTGCCAAGTATATCAGAGATTATAAGGTCAAAATTCAACATTTTCTAAGTGGATTTCCTTAGTCTTACAATGACAGAATTGAGCTTGATTAACCTCAAACTCTAGATGAAACCATAAGGAAGGCAAAGTATTTGTAAGAATTGAGCACTGTAAAAATTAAATCAACCAAATAATCATGTAACAAATAAGATATCATATATCATTACAAAAAAACTAGAAGCAGATAAAAAGAAATGAATGATGTATTTCATTCAATGTAATGAATGGAGTTCAACACAATATATAGCAAGGCAATTCAAATTATGTTGGGAGGTTATTCGAATTGCTCATGCAATTCTTGGAAACAAGTTAGGCTTAACCAGAGCCAAATTCTCATAGTTATCCATGCACACTCACCTAGATCGACTTTAATTGACCCAAGACTCCACAATCACTAGTTCTAGTTAAGTGATGTGAAAGCAACTAATTGTATGTGCATGCCAATCCCTAAAATCACTCAATTGTGGCATTTATGGTTTGTTAGGGATAGTTAGGGTCAATTAGGACCTAGATTAGTGGAGCGCATCTAGTCCTCAATTAATTTCTGGCTCAACCACTCCTAAAATCATGGAACAATTGCCCAAAGCAGGGAATGCACCACCAAATCAAGGAATGTGCCCTCAATCCCAGGAATCCAACTCAAGGTTGAGTCAGGTAGTTAATTTGGATGAGTTTTTCCCACTAGTGTCATCAAATCAAGGTCTACGTAGCTAGGTAGAGGGTTATTTTCTCTAACACCCCCCATATGCTTAACTAGGTGAAAAAGTAAAAATGGGTCCCAGCAATATGGAGCCATATTAGGTACACGTGCACATAAAAAAATTCTTTGAAGACTAGGAAAGTGGGAAAAAAACCACATGGGAAATACCCCCCAAAATTAAAATATAATGTGAAAATCAATCTTTAAAAAGCCTGCTCAAAAGATGCCTTCACTCCCAAGGTAGCTCTCAATTGGGTAAACCTTTCTCGATGAAGGGCTTTGCAACGATCCCTATAAACCTTTGTCAACTCCTCCTTTTAAAGTACATGTGAACCCATTCATGAGATGCAAACACTTTGAAGTGATTAAATGGTGGTTCTTGACCACTCCTTGCTTCTAATGGAGGAAATCCCTTGACGATGTTGTGTGGAGCTTGGTAAACTGTAGGAACAAAGGTTGTAGATGTGAAGAATGAGAAGACATTATGTAGGCCTTCTTTAACAAGAACCTGATTTGGGACAAGTTCTCCAATGGTTTCTTCAACTTGAACTTGATTTGGGACAAGTTATCCATTGGATAGAAGAAATTTGTAGATCACCTCTTCTTCTAGTCCTGTAAAAGGGTCTTCCTCAGCTAAGTGGTGGATCATGGATATGCATATGTCCTTGTAGTCTATATGTTGAGAAGCTTTTGTAACCTCTTTCATCCTCTCAATGTATGTGAATATGTAGTCGCAGGACATGTGTTGTGAAGTTTCAGGGACCTCCTTCAACAATATTGGATTTAGCATACGAACTATGCAGTAATTGAGCTAGGGAGATAGGAGATCCATAACTGCGAATGATCTATATAATGGTTGAAAATGATCTCTTTGATGGATACAAATGAGCTCTTCAATGGCTTCAAATGGGCTCTTTGATGCCTGCAAACTTGTTACAACCTTCAACAAGATTGAATCTAGCATACCAACTATGTAGCAATTGAGTTGGGGAGATAGGAGATCCATGGTTGCAAATGAGCTATCTAATTTGCTGCAAATGATCTCTTTGGTGGATATAAATAATATCTCTAATCACTAAAAATGAGCTCTATTATGGCTACAAAAAGCCTTCTTTAACCTGCAAAAGCTTGATCGCTTACAAAAAATCACTTGAACACTGACTAGTTTAGTACCCATGTAGATTTGATACCATGTAAGATTTGACCATAATGATCTAGGTACATAAACTAAAGAGATATATTGAAAAACTTAAATCAACCAACCAAGCATGTAACAAATGATATATCAAAGATCATTACACAAAAACTAGAAGCATATAAGAAGAAAAAAATAATGTACTATGATGGATGGAGTTCAATACATAACAAGGCAATTCAAATTAGTGCTTGGATATTTTTCGGGAATATATCCTTAGTTATCCATGCACACTCACCTAAATTGAGTTTACCTAACCCAAGACTCCCCAAATACCAGTTCTAACTAAGTGATGTGCAAGCAACTGACTGTATGTGCATGCAAATCCCTAAAATCACCTAATTGTGGTGCTTAGGGTTTGTTAGGGTTGGTTAGGGTCAGTTAGGAGCTATATTAGTGGAGCGCATCATGTCCTTAACTAGTTCCAAGCTCGGCCACTCCTAAAATCAGGGAACAATTCCTTGAATTAGGGAATGCACCCCCAATTCTAGGATTCCAACTCATGGTTGACTCAGGTGGTGAATTTAGATGGGGTTTGGGCCACTAGAGTCATGAGGTGTCTATGTGGCTAGGTAGAGGGTTATTTTCTCTAACAATATTGTTATGATCAAAACAAAAGTAGGATGAAATTCCATAAGGCATGGAAGGAAAAGAAAAAGGAGAAGTTTAAGCAAAGAAACAGGGGGTTCAAACCTCCTCGTTTCATAAATCAGCAAAAGCGACCAACACAGGGTTTGACTAAGCCAACTAAGATGATGGGAGATCAGCCAAGAGAGCCACTTCAATATTGGGGATTTGGAGAGGAACATTTGCTTAGAATTTGTCCACATTGGAGTGGGAGTACCAAGCATGTTCACGACATCCAAGGGACTGAAATTGAAGGTGATGTAGCAAGGATCGTCCCTACAATCTATGTTGCACTAGAGGACCTCCAAGTAGACCATCAATCGATTGTGGTTGAGGTTGAAGGTAAGATTGCTAAGCAATCTATTTCTATTTTGATCGACCCTAGATCTACTCATGGTTCTATCACTCCTAAAGTTGCTAACATTTGTGTTTTTAAGAAAACAAAGCATAGCAACCACGGTCAATCCAACTAACCACTGGAACCAAGAGGAAAGTTAATGAAATGGTGGAGAAATGTCCATTGGAAATGGATGGAATCTTCACGTGGGAAAATCTAAATGTTTTGTCACTTGGTTCTTATGATGTCCTCTTTGGAATGGACTGGACGAAAGCATGTAAAGTTAAACCTGAATTGCTACAACAAGAGCTGTGAATGCATTGATAAAGAAGGGAACCCAAGGATACTAAAGGGAATTCCTACGGTGTTTTCTATTAGAGAGATTTCAGCCTGCAGTTGAAAAAGTTCCTTAGAAAGGTTTCTCAATTGTATGCGGCCCATGTATTGGATAAAAAAAATGGCATTCCCAAGTCAAAGGACTATCTAGTCTTGAAATAATTCAAGGATGTGTTTCTTAATGTAGTATTGGGACTTCCTCCAAAGAGGGATATTGATTTCACAATTGACCTTGTGCCAAAGAGTCGCACTAGTGTCTAAGACACCTTATAGAATGAGTGCACTAGAATCGCTAGAGCTGAAAATGCAATTGCAAGAATTGTTGGAAAAGAAGTACATTCAATCAAGTGTCTCTCCATGGGGAGCGCTCATGTTATTTGTGAAAATGAAAGACGAAAACCTCAGGCTATGTATTGATTAGAGACAGTGAAGAATAACTACATATGTAACATGGGTACCTAAACCCAGGGGTTGGGTTCACATGCACGCACTAGATTTATGTCCCCATGTCTCAACATGGGGTCGGGGACATCCGAAATGTACCCTGTCGAACTGGGTACTCCACCTGCTAACACGAGACGTTTGAGATGAATTTGGGGAACGTTATGGCAAAGGAAACACTTAGGGGCCAATTTTGTACAAGTAACATTAAAGTCGGTTATCTTAAATAGTAAAGTTAAATTCTTAAAGTAAAAGTTGCATTCTCCTTATCTTTATTTTCTATCATTTCACTTAATTTTTTTAGCATTACCATTCATTGTTTCAAAATGTTTAAGAGTGGTTCCAACCTCATCAGACTTCATATGCAAAAAGTAGAATTTTAGATCCATTTCAAAATTCAACAGACTTAACAGTTTTTCAAGTTTTCAGTATTGCAACGTTTCCACTAGATTCTATCATGTATGAGGGTAAGGGATAGGCATTTAATCAAGCACGTTAACCTCTCTATGTACCTTGATGTTGGTGGTATTGATTGTTGAACTCCTTTGTCATGACCTTAATAAAAATGCACCCTTCAACCAAGCAAAACTACTTATTATGCATGGAAAGCTTTTTCTACCTTATTTTAACGCTTGGATTAGGAAGTTTCATCAAAATTATAGGGTGTTGACTAATGTCCTTGGAGATCAACTTTGAGATTCAAGGTAGAGGTAAGGGATAGAACTTACAGGAGGAGGGCACAGGGTGACATTGATTTAGGATCCTAATATAGCCAATGATTTTGATGATATGTAATTATATGTTGTAGCATGAAGTTTTTTGGACTCTACATGCCATTTAGAGCCTCTTCGTTTATGTATTTTGGAGCGGACGTGGATTGCACTCAATGTTTTTTTAGTTGTATGCACCCTTTCTATATACATGAGAAACTTTGCAGGTATTCTCAGATACTGACTTGAGGTCTAGTTACCATTAAGTGATAATCAAGGAAGAAAACATCCACAAGACATCCTCTAGAACAAGGTATGGACACTGTGAGTTCATGGGAGTGCCATTTGGTCTCACAAATGCACCAACTACATTCGTGTGTCTCACAAATAGTGTTTTCAGCAAGTATTTGGACAAGTTTGTGCTTCTTTTTTCTAGATGACATTTTTATTTATTTTAAGAATGAAGAGGAACATGAAGAGCATTTGAGAACAGCTTTGCAAGTGTTAAGGGAGCATCAACTATATGCAAAGGTAAGCAAGCATGACTTATATCATAAGAAAATTTGATATTTAGGTCACACTTTTTCAAAGGAATGCATATATGTGGATCCCAAAAAGATTGAAGTCATTATGAATTGGCTGATTCCAAAGAATGTGACAAATGTAAGATCATTTATAGCTAATTATTACAGAAGGTTCATTGAAGGATTCTCCAAAGTTACACATTCCATCATTTCCTTCCAAAAGAAGGGAATAAAATTTGAGTAGACACAAAAATGTGAAGAAATATTCCAACTATTTGAATAAGTTATTTGAATAAGTTTCATACAAGTGCTCCAATTTTAAAAATTGCAATTCCCAAAAACAATTGTCTAGTGTCTACTGATACACATAAACAGAGAATTGAAGGAGTTCTTATACAAGACAATCATGTGTTATGTTATGAGTAAAAAAATTGAAAAAACATGAAATTAATTATGCTACCCATGATTCAAAGCTTGTTGCCATAATGCACACTTTGAAAACGTGGAAGCATTAGTTGATGGGAATGAAATTTGAGTTGAAGACATACCATTGTGGTTTGAAATATTTGTTTGAACAACCAACATTAAATGCAAAGAAAGCTAGATGGTTGGAGTTCTTATGTGAGTTTGATTTTGAGATCAAGCACATTAAGGGGAAAAAGAACAAATTGGTTGACACACTTAGCAAGAAAATGCATGCAATGCATGTGGAAGCCATTAGCATTTTCCAATCATATGTGAGGCAAAGGATTGTTGACTCAATTTCTGAAGATGAGTGATGTAACCACCCATTATGCATAGGATGCTCAGCATAAAGAAGATACCAATAAGCCAAGGAACCTTCAATTCCTCATCCAGATCAAGCAGTGTTCTGCCTAGTTGTATTATACACTTCATTTGTCATGGTCAAAGGAAGATGATTGCAAAAATTTTGGCATTCATTAAATGTCTAAAAGGGCTATCCCGAGTGATTTTGATTATTATAGCTCGGACAAGAGATTATGCATAGGCTAGGTGTCAACCATACAAAAGTTGTCCATTTAGTCTCTAGGTACTTGCTTAATTATTGAGAAAGTGACTTTCATATCTCTTTCCTAAGTTTAACTTAGGAAAAGCAAATTATTAACTTAATGTTGGTTGATGACTAAAAGTGAACTTAATATTAAGTCACAATCGTTTATCTTAAGTGAGGCTCAAGATCTAATCTTGTCCATCCATCATTTTGGAGATTGAGGCTTAGGGATTTGGTCATTGAGATGCTATAAAAGAAATCTTAAGGAGAGGAGAAAGATACACAATATCATTACATCATTTGAGGGAGATATTTTCTGAAGAGAAGAGTAGGAGACTCAGTGGCTGAGGAGAAGAAAGAAATATTTTGCAAAAAGAGAAGATCCAAAGTAGGGGGTAGGGGGGGGATCTCACATGGACCAATCCGTACAGTGACACAAAGGGTCGAAAAACTGACGTCGAGGTCCATATGAGGTGACACGGGGGTCAATTCATACAGTGATGCAAAGGGCCAAAAGGCTTATGCAAGGGGACATATGAAGTGATGCGAGTGTCATACGTTAAAGCAAAGCGTTGATCCAGTGACACAAAGGGTCAAAAGGATGATGAAGGGTGTCGTACAGGTGACATGGGACCATATGGGTGATGCAAGCAGTCGTGCAAGGTGACGCAAGGTCAATTTGCCTTGTGGGTGATTTCTCCAATGTGTCGATTTTCTTAGGGACTGAATTACATGTTCCTTGTTGTCATTTCTGATTTTCTCTGTGAGCTAATAAAAAAAGAACATTGAATGTTGGTTTTACCCCTTGGGGATTTTCTAGGGTAAATGATTGTCAAATGTGTGAATGATTTCCTACTTTTTATTCCACTCCACTATTAATTAAACATATAATTTTTTCTATTTATATTTTCTGAGTAAAAGAATTATTGAGAGAAGAAATCAAAATTGATATTGAGTAATTAAAATTTAACATGACAGCCATGTCTAATCATGAAAGAATAAAAGAGACAAATAATGGGCATTGATGCCTTAGATAAGAATGCATCCAAGGTTTTATTATGATTAATATGTACAATTTGAGTTGCGAGAAAAAGCCATGAGAGCTCTTGATTATTGGATATGGATATTGTATTCCATTAGAGAATGTTCAACAAGGTATGGAATCGACCTATGGGTAAAAGACATGCAACTTGTAAAGATGATGGGTGAATCATCCATGTGGGCAAGTGCATGCATGCTAAGAGAAGTTGCGGGATATGAGCCAACAACTAATGTGTAAAGAATGGAAATGAGTAAAGAAAATATATTCACATTGAATCTCTCTAATGGAATGAAGCATCCTAGTATGCGGACATATCATGCAATTCATGATGGTGACAACATGGCTCATACAAACGCTGGTAAGAACGGTTGTAGCCGAAATTAGAGAATAATATCCATATGGTAACATGGATTAAGAGAGAAAAATTCTCCCCTGTAACTATTTTTGTTTATAGCATAAGAATTGCAAGCTTGGAAAGTAGCAAGTATAATTGTTATTCATGCGTATATGTATTTAATTGTTGTTTGATGAGAAAATCATAATTAATGATCCCTTGTGTGCTTCACAAGAGGCCATGAATTGGATCAGCTATGATGTGGAAGAGAAATTCCATACCATGATGAGGAATTGGAAAGGGATAATTATTTAACTCTTCCCATGATGTTATAGTTATTTTTATGAGTTTTATATACATAAGATTATGAAATAGGAATGTTAGAAATGCAAGAGATTAGATAGTTGGAATGCATATGCACTAGTGGGTATATTAAGAAATAATGCATAGTGCATGTGAATATGCTTGTGCATGCACATGATATTTCATATTGATAAGAGTGGGATGGTTTTGCATATGCAATGAACCGATGATAATACTATTATGGTTGGTGATGGTTGTATGACCAAAGATTGAGACATCGATGAAGTTGTTGATAATGTTATTGCACATAACCTGCAGCCTTATGAAGAAAGGTTGGGACAATAAATATATGAACAAGAGGTTGGTGGAAGGATTGTGTAATCTTTTGTAAGAGATGAACTGATCAAGTAACATCAGAGATGTTGAAGGAAGACATGCAAGTAATGGTCTATTTATATCGATTACACAAGAGTTGAAAGAGAATTGGATAAGAATCAATTTAGCCATATTTTAATCGTCATAAATTAGTATGCATGTGATATTGAATGCATTTATGTGAATGATATTCCACTAGTTATGGTGAGGTATGGTGCAGTAAGGGAAAGGATCCTTGTACCATATGATTGTTTAAAACTTAGAATGCATTCATATGAAATAATATCATGCCATGTGTGTATGTTAGGTATGAGTTAATAACAAAGGAAAGTGAGGACTTATGGTCCTATTAGGGTAGTAAATACCATGTGAGATAGTCATGGGTAAAGCCATAGTGGGGTTGCATATGGAAATTCTATAGTGCTACACAAGTGTCCAATGGTCTTCCCACTTGTTTCAATTTTCTAGATTGTAACCTTCTTTCCAACACATAGAGACCATTAAAGGGGAAGGGTTTCCTTAGGGAACTATGGAGATGTATAGAGAAATACATTCTAGTATGCCTAAGGGACCATTTCGTGGAGAAATGGTATATCATGGTATTGTGTTGGGAAAAAGAAGAGGGTGTTCAAATGGTCATGCAAGTATTGGGAGGTGATTGGATGTGTCGAGGCATTGGATAGACATTCCAAATCATCATGGTGGAATGCATGACATGACATTATGGTATTCCTGAATCAATGCAAAGGTGCATTGAGTGAATGTGCATTAAAAGATTATGTAAATCTTGTGGTTATGCAAGCATATGTGTGGGTACATATGTTAAGATGCATTGTGTGAATGCATGGTTGTGATATATAGTTCCTTGCAATTAGCTAATAGATGAAATGATAGAATTAATGGTAATTGTGATATCATTTCATGAGCTGCTATGGACGCAATGGAAAGATTGCATGAAAAATATAGTCATGTCCGATGAACTGCATGAATGCTCTGTTGGGAGGACAAAGTTGCATGAAAGGATATAATGGTATAATTATGAGTATTTGAACATATGCTTGATTACATAGATCATGTGGTTGCATTATTCAATTTTTTTATTGTGTTGATGATGCATGTAAAGTGAATGTACTTAATTGCAATTTAGATATTGACAATTGATAATGATTGAATTATTTGTGATATAATTCCAAGATCACTTCAAGGGTTGTCGTAAATGTTACAATGAAAGGATTGTATGCATGGATATTTTGTCTATAGATTGCAGGTAGAATTGTCTTGGATATGGAAATGAGTGTAAGTCCATAATGAAGACTAGATATTACCACTTGCAAAGGCCATACATTATGAGAATCATTTCATGTGAGGACAGATGATGACTACTAAACGCTAGGGAAAAATGTTGTTATAATGACACTGGAACCCTATGATATGCCTTGATCACCATGAGCTATGATATATTAGAGGTTGTTAGTGGGACGCCCTAGCAGTAAGACCTTGTATGTCGACGCTCTTCTTGCATGTGAAAGCCTTGGCAAGAGGGATCACCCAAGGGAACTGTATAGCAAGAAGGGGATGCTTGAGCCTAGAAGGGTGAGTGCAACAAGGAAGGGACAACTAAGATGAATCTAAGTGAGAGATTCATATTATATAGTAGTTGGGATTAAGAAGGCGTTAGAGGTATATGTAGATACCTTGGGTGTATCAGGGAAGATAATGAGTTGAATTTCGCCCATGGCAGCCATATGGAGTGTGACACCCCAGATCATCTGCAGCATGCTTTCCAGGATATACTAGAGTGAAGGGATCTTATTCCATTGTAAAAGGCCAAGTCTGGGCTTGTTTGTGTAAAAAAATTGGTCTAGTTGGGCTCAAGACCCTTAGTCTAGTCATGGTGAGTCCTCTTGGTTTTCATTCCAAGAAGTATTGGTTTAGTGGCATTGTTGACTGCCCCTTGATGGGAGAAAATCCCCTGCCATGTTGGGCCATTTATGCCCTGGGTTTGTGTCTGGTGCTTCTTGGGATGGGACCATCAAGACACATGGCTTAGGAGCTCCTAGCCACACTCATGTTTATGCTATGTAGAAATTTATCATGCATGTAAGGGTTGTCATACCGATTTAGCACACCTCATTTATGCCCACTTGGACCTTCATTTTCTTGTATGACCCCTCCTCTTGGTCTACATGTGCACATTTCATCATGATGCCATCTTCTTCAAGAGAACTTTGCCTTGCTAAAGGGTAGGGCATTAAGGGATCTTCTACATTGTTGGAGTTAGTTGGGGCATGGCGTCCTCCCCCAACTCATCACTTCATCCAGATAAATCCATTTTCACTATTTTATCATTACTTTTAGTCTGATGTGGATTAGTCCCCAGCTTGTGGGTGATAAACCCTAACTTTTTAGTTATTTTATATTTTAGTAAGGTAGGATCTAAAGTTAGATAAGTCTATAAAGCCTCACATAAATAAAAGGATCTTAGCATTCGTTTGTAACAAGAAAAGGGTTCTAATTATGTATCTTTTTCTTTTCCTCTTGGTATAATGGATATTCTAAGTGGTGTGCACCTCTCTCTATGGCAAGTTTTACATGTGATGAACGTTGAATGGTGGAATTTCTAGAGTTGTTATCTTGCAAGAATGTTCCTAAGAATAGTTGTAATAACTCGTGGCTAAGGAGGACCTAAGAACTCTTTATCTTGCTCTTTCCTTGGTTGATGTTAGTAAGATCTCTCTATTTTCTTATTTGATGTTGCTTTTGCACGTTAAGCAAGGTAAATCAAGGTTTTATTGACATCTTGTTAGTCTTTCTTAAGCAAACTTTCATCTTCAAGGACCTCTCCACTATGGGTTTTGGGATTCATTATTTTCCTTAATTAGGGTTTGGCTACTTCGACCTAGTATCGAGTTAATAGCCTTTGCCCTAGTTGGCAAATCTTGAATAACCAAATTGAGTAAGGATGTTGACCTCGATATCTAACTACCTAGGAGTTGTGGACTACAGACATAACCCCTTCTCTTCATATTTTTTATCAAAATTCTCTTGTGTATTTATTATAAAAATCTAAAACTGTATAACCCTGGACAAAATCTAAAACTTATAAAATTTCATATCTCAAAAAATATTTGCAATTTGGAATTTATGTTTGGGTAGAAAAGTGTGCCCCAGCCAATTTTGTGGTGAATCTTCGAGGGCATTTTGATCCTATGGTCTATTAGTGAGATTCTCAATGACCTATGCTTGCTAGGGATTTGTTTTACAGATCTATTATTACAGGTACATTAGGCATATGAATCATTTTAGTCAAATCTAAAGGCTTGAAAAGCAAGGTTTTGGGCCAAGATTGACCACTATGGGGTTGGAGGTTCATGGGCAATGTGATTAGTGGGACCACCATCTATTTGAAAACAATTCTAAGGAATATGTTAGATTTTCTTAAGGTCTGATTAGATTATCTAGGATCTTTATCTGAAAGAATAACAAGTACAGCAAAATGCATAAAATGTAAAAGATACACAAGACACAAAGATTTTTTATCGGGGAAACCATAAAGGAGAAAACCCCGCAAACTTCTTCAGAATAGTAAGATGATCAAAAGCAGTAATAAGAAATGTTCATCAGCTATCTTTCTCTCCTCCCCTGATTGTATCTCTGTCTCATGCGCCTTAGAGAGTATATGAGGTGTGTATAAATGAGGGAGAGTGCCTCCCTATTTATAACCTTTCAAGTCACTGACCAAATATAAGACTCGAGCCTACATGTCATCTCACATGGGACCCACTTCTTCTAGAGAGACCACAATTACATATTACATGATGTTACACTGGGGACTATTGCCCCGACTTACAACGGAGGTTGTACCTCAAGATCTAGACACAATTTTGACANCCCAATGGGGGTACAACAACATACAATGATAATATACATCAAAATATCTTCTGAAGTTACAAATACATCAACACTCCCTCTTAACTAGGAAGGTATTCTTTCTCTGCACAGTCATCAACACATATGGTCAGGCCTTCATTGCATCATCATCATCACAGAGTCATAGAGTCTTCATCATAGCTGCTGCCATCATCTTCTTATAATTTGATCATCATCCCATACTATCTGTCATCAAAAGTTTCTACAGTGCTAGCCCTTTTTCATGCTGGATGTAGGCCTAGCCTCCATGTAGGTCTTTATCGACCTTTTTAATGCTGGATGTAAATCTACAGTGCCAGCCCTTTTTCATGTTGGATGTAGGTCTCTATCTACATAGCCAACCCTTTTTCATGTTGGATGTAGGTCTACAGTACCAGCCCTTTTTCATGTTGGATGTAGATCTCCATCTACAGAGCCAGCCCTTTTTCATGTTGAATGTAGGTCTATAGTGCTAGCCCTTTTTCATGCTGGATGTAGGCCTTCATCTACAGATCCAACCCTTTTTCATGCTGGATGTAGGCCTTCCCCTCTGCAAGGTCTTTCTCTACAGAGCCAGCCCTTTTTCATGCTGGATGTAGGCCTTGCCCTCTGCAAGGTCTTTCTCTACAAAGCCATCCCTTTTTCATGCTGGATGTAGGCCTTTCCCTCTGCAAGGTCTTTCTCTACAGAGCCATCCCTTTTTCATGTTGGATGTAGGCCTAGCCCTCTGCCAGGTCTTTATCATCTCTGCGAGCAAGCCGTCAAGTAGTTACATCTCAGGACTTATTATATGTCTCTTGCAAAACCTGCAAGATCTCCTAGGACTGATTATATGCCACTACAAAACCTGAAGGAGCATCCAAGGACTGATTACATGCCTTGCAACACCTGTTTACCCTACTATTACCTCATCATCTACAGATCATCTCATCGTCACACGGAGCACAGCCCAAATACACATAACACAGCACTTAAATCAACAACCATGGGAGGCCCAGCCTACCACCATGTCGGAAAGGCATATGTGTATCTGCGTCTTCCGGACTCATCACTTCCCCTTGGAAGGAACCTCAATCTGAAGTACACCAAGCTTCTCTCTGAAGTATTCAAACTTCACTCTGGCCATTTCTAGCATAGAATCACATCAGGACTGATTACGTCCAAGTATAACCTGCGAGCTTCATCGGGACGGATTACATCCGAGGACAACCTACAGGACTGATTACATCTGATCAACCTACGAGCTTCACTAAGATTTTATGCTCAGACAACCTGTCTCACTGGCTATGCTAGAACTCACCACTCCCTCTTTCGAGAGATCTCGATCTGAATCACATACTGGAGCTTCACTACTCCTCTCTCGGCTGTACTCAGCTCCATGCAGGACTCCATCCTGTCAAACCAGTAGCCCATACTGGATCTCAGACTAAAGAAGCAACCCAAGGTGCTCTTCTTCTCAATGGCGCTACCAATCCGAATCAACATAACCATGCAGGTTAGTCTTCTGATTTGTATCATACTTGAGCTCATACTCAACTATACCCTTTAAGTACCCCACTGCATGCTTTGCAACCAGGTGAGCATATCTCGGATCCGTTAGAAATTGGCTCAATGTGTTCACAGCAAAGCAAATATCTGGTCTTGTATTTGTCAAGCACATCAAATCATCTAACGATACATCGTGGCATCAACCGTCTCTGATGAAGCATCACTCAATAGCTTCAAGTTCGATGCCATAGGTGTGGCTATGGCCTTGCAATCCATCATCCCGAACCTCTTCAGGATCTCCACTGCATACTTCCCTTATCCAAGGGAGATTCCATCTGCACTCTGCCACACCTCCATGCCTAGAAAGTAGTGCATCATACCCAAGTCCTTCATCTCGAACTCTCCTTCTTGCATCTTTAATGGGTTCATCTTTTCCTATCAAGAACAGGTCATCAACATATAATAGGAGCATCACTGGTCTTCTGCCTTCAACCTTGAAGCAAAGGTTGGAATCTGTTTTACTCTCAGTAAAGCCTAGAGCCATCAGTAATCTGTCCATCTTGTCATACCATGTCGAACCTCAAGATCTTCTGCAATCGCTCCCTCTGAAGCGGAGCATCATTCTCCCTTTGCCTTCCATACTCTATGTATTGAAACATTATGTACTGGAGTGACAAGTAGCTTCCTCTGCTACTAATATTCTATGTATCCATCTAAGGTCACCGGATACCAAGGTCCTCTATCTTTAACCTTTTGATAAGTTCTTCTCGCACCCATCTATGAGCTTGTCATCCTCTATAGGCTTTCATCTTCAACCATGTAGCAAAGGTTAAGATCTTCATCACTCTAGGTGATCTTCAAGCTCCTCATGTATGTGTTATCCCATGGGTGCCTTCTGAGCTCGTACAAAGCCTTCTTTAATTTGCACACATGCGTCTGACTGTCATGTGTCTCAACTCCCAGTGGCTGCAAATGTCTCTTCGTAGTCTATGCATTCTTTCTGTGAGAAACCTCGTGCTACGAATATTGCCTTGTATCCCACGATGTTTCCATCTACTGCATATTGGGTCTTGTAGATCCATTTGGAAGACACTACGGACTTCCCTTCAGGTCTCGATACCGCATCCTAGACATCATTCTTCTTGAACGGGTGCTCTCCTTCCCTTTCTTCTTGGCTACTTCTTCATATATAGAAGGCTCTACATCAATGATGTCGCTCAACAGTGTCACATAACTGGATTGTGTCTGAGGCCTCTTTCTTTCTTTGAAAGTATCATCATACTATTCTTCATCTTGGATTATTTCTCGTGCCCAAGGTGGTCTTCATCTCTCGAGGTGGATCTACCGTTCTCTTTATATTCTTCTGAAGCACTTTCTTTCGCCATGGTGTCTTTGACCCGGGAAGCTTCAGGGTCCTCTTCTGAACTGTCATTACTTGTTCTTTGGCATGATCTACAAGCCAAGTTCATTTGCATGCTTAGAAACATATCATAATTTCCAAAACATATTAGTAGTGACAAATATGTCACATAGCCATGCGACTGTTTTAGTCAATGCTACAACATTCATCCATATCGTGTATACATACAAAAACTTTTAGATGCATTCTACTCTAATGTTATTAAGAGTGTGTACTACTCCTAATATTCCAACAAAGAGGTTTCAATCTATATAAGTAGTATTGGAATGTAGTACAACAACATTGACTTCTCACCCATCATGTGCAATTCGGTAGTATAAATGCAAATACTCAAACATGCATAACACATCAACTGAATATAAACAAATGCATAACCAAATAATTGAATACTCATCTTTATTTGTTTCGTGGGTAGACTCCTTCTTGAGCCTTCGGCTTCATCATCGTCTTCATTCATAATAGCATCATTTATTATCCAAATGCTAAGATGGATAAGAGGTTCTTCAAGAATTGAGTCCTTCATATTCCTCATTGCTTGAGGCATCTTCTTTGAATCATGAGAGCTTGATCTTCAGTTGCTTCTCTTCTCTTATTATGAGTTGACCTTCTTCTTGTGTTCACTCTTCCCAGAGTCTACTAAAGGTAATTATTTTTTTATGGCACACATTCCTCGAATGAATGAATCCCATGATCTTGGGAGGCCATTCAAGGTGGTTATAACAATATCTTATTCTTCTTTGATTGCTTCGTCATAGCATAGAACACTTCCTTTTGGTGTCTTCAAGGATGACACATGAGGGATGAGATGATCTTTAATAGAATCTGCAACTATTCTCTTGACTCTAGCCTTAGCCTCATCTCCCTCTGGCTCCTAGAACTTTCTTACTAAAATACCGATCCAAGTCAATTTCTTCAAGGATCACGGAGGTCTTATACTTCCATACTCGAAAGTTGTCAGCTTCACCAAGCTTGTCATCAAGCTAGTGTGATTAGTCATTTTGAAATGAGAACCTCAAATGTAAATAGCAAAAAAATTAGATCTTACCGATTTGAGGTGTTCATCCTAGTTCTGGAGCTGCTTGATCTAGGGTTTGCCAGAGAAACCCTAAATTTCAAAACTTGAAATTTCAAACTTCTGATTGGATAGAAAGATGGGCCTCTTCAAGGCGAGCTGTACAATGTACTCATTTCCTGAAAATAGTGGAGGGAAGCTCCCGGAACAGGAAGCATAGTTTTCCAATTTCTTCTGTTGACGCGTCCCCACCCCTCATACCGACAATGGAGAGGACGCGACCAATACGCTGCTGTTGTCAAACTGGGCAATCTAGCCCCATGATCATAAGCATAACAAGGAGATGCATTAATATAAAAACATGCACAGATGCATAATGCAATCTATAGCGAAAGCAAACATATTTATTGCATTCATGCATTCATCATGATCATTTTAATTCATAAACAATTCATTGAAGAGATTAAATACACAAGAATACTTATCTGGAAACGAAGTTGGCTCGCAACTAGCTACGTCGCTGCAACATTCCACCAAACCATAGGCCAATGTGCTCATCAATCTCTCAACATCACTGCCACCCCCGAGCTGGGCATGATTCCACAAGGCACTAGAGAAATAACAGGCTCGCACATAGCCCAAAAACCAAAACATCCACAGTCAAGCCAACACACCGTTGGGTTTCACAGACTGCCCAACCAAGCCAATAAGAAATTGGGTTTTACAGGCTACTAAGGAAACTAGCCAACAATACATGGGTTCCTTGGACTTTTCCAGCCAAGCCACGCTTCCATCAAACACACAATCAACCCATTTAATCAAACACAGTCATACACAACTGTTGGATATGAATAAAACGTTATGGGGAACCAAAACGAAAAAGGAAACAAGGGTAAAACAACCCTCTGATAGTAATTTCAATTTCCAGGGTCGTTTTGGCCCTAACGTTGCCAAAACAGACTCAGCAACACCTAAGAAATCGTGGGTCTTCTTCTTCCACTCGTCGGGCATCAAAAGAGAAAACGATTTCCAGCTTGGAAACAATGGAGAAATGCATCCAGATCGTGGGGGAGGGAACCCACCCATTGATCTTTACAAAAAACGAATTCCCAGCCTGGGGAATTTGAAGAAAACGGTTGCCCATGTGAGGGAAAACACACAGCAACCCAAAAACAGGTTTGCAACCAAGAACAAACTAGTAAAAATTAGGGAAAAACACCCTGTGAGTAAAATCTGATCTTCCAAACGTTTATGGGCAAGGTAGAGGCTAAAACGACCCCCATCCATGCCCAAATCATGGGTCTCCCTTGCCCATTCCCTGCACAACTCCAAAAACGAAAATCTAGGCATGGAAAAATAGAGAGACAACATAAAAACGTGGAGGTAATTACTCAGTCAGCTCCTGTTGCGTGAGGAGGACCAAAGCGTCCCTTAGAAAACGCCAAATCATCCATCCTTGCTGCACATTCACTCAGCAAGACCCCAAACCAATTTATAGGCATGCCGAAATGGAGAAACAGCCTCCAAACGTGAGGGAGAGAGCTCCCTCCTCTTCCTGATGCGTGAGAGAGCCTCCATGTGAAGGGGAATGGGTGAGGAAATGAAAGGCATGGGTGCATAATGGCTTGGGCATGCATTCCCAAGCATTTACTTGCCCCACAAGTCAAAAACACACTTTCCAAAAAAATGTGACCACCCAAATTCGAATTTGACCTCCATACCTTTCCCATCCCAAGGAAATAACTTTCTCCACCAACTTAGAGATGATTGGACACAAAAGACAAAAAGGGGTAGGTGACCACTCTATGGGTTTTACCTTAGACATTTGGATTTTCCCCATTGGCTCAAGGTTGAATAATTCCCCCTCCCTGTTCCTTGTGAAATCATGCCCCCATCTCTTTAACGTTGCGGCGTGTAGTTAGTCGTGGTATTTTTATTAATTTGCATTTTACATGATGTCTCAAAAACACATTGTGCCTGGCTAGCACATAAACCTTCGGGATCGATTTTAATCGCCGAAACATTTAACACTAAACCCATGGTGGGGCCTTTGCCTTGAGCTCTACACCATGATTTAATACAATATTTACATCATATGCAATTTAATACCATGGGGTCAAAATCAGGGTGTTACATCTGCAGAAATGACTGATATTGATTATGTTGTATCTTTGAAGTTTCGAATCCTTAAGGTCTGAAACTTCTCACTGTGATAGCCTGATAAGTATTCTTTCCAACCCCACAGGTTAGAGCAGAAATGGATTCTCCAAGTGGGACTTATGTTGAGTTCTCAAGGTGACTATTTTGGGGACTGTTCGGCATAGCGAACTTGTATGGACAGCCACATGTCACCGTTTCACATTCTAGGTCTGAAAAATGTACCACATAAACTACAATCCGTTCCCTACTTGCAACATCTTGCGAAATTTCTTTTGGACCTTCCTAGCCCGAGATATAGCAAATCTCCCTAGGTCACCTGTTTATGACTATATTCTATAGGAGGATGGAAGCCTAATTTGGAGGAACCATATCTCCTGAAGTATAGCAAATCTGAGGCCGAAACTTTTATAGTGTACAACACAAATTTCTCTTCGGCTTGCAAAACTTTCGACTTCTGAACCTTCTCCAATATTGCGTTATAGCGAAAGTGCTAGAATGACTAAATTCAGTCTTTTAGGGTTTTCAGGCTTGAAACCCTAATTTCCATTAGTTGCCATTGTAGTTGCATTTCGGTTGTACAGTGAAACTTCTCTGATTCAGAAACTGATACCACCAATAAATGTGCCCTAGTGAGGCGAGTTAGCCTAGCCCTCCTTGCTTGATGATATGTGGAGAGAACACCTTCAACTAGGAAGCCCTAGTTCCCACTGCTGCACAGTGCATTCTTTCAGAGAGGCTCTGATACCATGTTAGATTCTCTTAAGATCTGATTAGATTATCTAGGATCTTTATCTGGAAGAATAACAAGTACAGCAAAATGCATAAAATGTAAAATATACACAAGACACAAAGATTTTTCATCGGGGATGCCATAAAGGAGAAAACCCTGCAAACTTCTTCAGAATAGTAAGATGATCAAAAGCAGTAATAAGAAATGTTCAGCAGCTATCTTTCTCTCCTCCTCTGACTGTATCTCTCTCTCATGCGCCTTAGAGAATATATGAGGTGTCTATAAATGAGGGAGAGCGCCTCCTTATTTACTTTCAAGTCATTGACCAAATATAAGACTCGAGCCTACATGCCATCTCACATGGGGCCCACTTCTCCTAGAGAGACCACAATTACATATTACATGATGTTACACTGGGGACTATTGCCCCAATTTACAACGGAGGTTGTACCTCAAGATCTAGACAGAATTTAAACATCCAGTAAAGGGGTAACACACATCCCCAATGGGGGTACAACAACATACAATGATAATATACATCAGAATATCTTCCGAAGTTACAAATACATCAACAGAATATACGAGATCTGATTCTAGATTTTAGATTTCAGATCTGATTTAAGGGCCCTTCTTCACCCTATCACACATCCCCCTTGCCCTAATATACAAGGTACATCTTACATGGTAAGGTTGGCATTGTCTTGAGTGATTTTATCAAGTTGCTTGAAGTGTATTAACTACCCCAATCCAATAGTAACATATCGAAGTTATATTTCTTGGAATCTATAGTAAATTGTTAAACTCCTACTTTTATCCAAGCATTGTTTATGCTTCATTGTTTTGACTCCATAAGGCATTGATCTTTGTTGAAAGGATTTTCTTGGAAAAGGTGTTTGTGTGTTGTTTAAGCAACTGCATATATATATCATCGACATCAAGGATTGCCCTTTCGTCTTAGGAGTTGACCTAAAGTGTTAAGCAGCTAGGTTGTGGTGACACTCGGGTTTATCCCCTCCAATGATTACCACTTGTCGCACCTTGGTTCGTGACCTTGGTTGGGGTGTTATTTTGAGCGATAACATGGAGCAAAGATATGTTCATACAGATAAGTATTGAACTTATTGCATACTTTATCTTGTGTTATGAATATATATGCTTCGATTACAAAACTTAAAACTTTATTAATGGATCAAGTGTTGCTTAAAATGGCTATGACAGGCATGGTTTTTTTTTCCTCTGATGATTATAATAGGTATGTGATGAAATGCTAAGGCCTTAGAGGTGTTCCAAGGTAGCCCAAAGGAATGATTGAGCATTGTTATTCAAGATAGCTAGCAACAAGATAAAGTGGCCTTGAAGAGAAAGGCATTGCAAATGTAGCTAAAAAGGACATGGAAGCTTGCTAAAAATAAAGAGAACACCAAGGATGGTATTATTCCAAAAGGGAGGAGAATGTAATACCCCTTGTTTGACCTTTGTAATGTATTGAGTTATATTACATAAAATGATGTAAATGTGCTAGTATGGATTCCTAGTGCAGAACTCAAGGCCAAGGCCCAAATAGTGTATGGCTAGGCATGTATGATATAAATATCTCCATATGGACCATGTGGTTGGCTTGTCATGATGACGTAAAAGAATGGTAAATATTATGTTAGAAAATGATAATAATAAAAAATCCAAGATGGTTATGTAAGGAGCACAAAAGAGGGCTTATGACTCCACAAGAGCGGAAGAGAAAAAGAGGCCTATAGGATATTAAATCCTCTATCACCAAGTGTCGACCTTAGAACTCATCCAATTGTTGGAATGTGCCTTAAATGAGCCATTTACCTATTTTGACTTATTAAAATCCAAGTATTGAATGTTGTGTGAGGTTGATGGGGAGAGTCTTATCATGTAAATATGGAAGCATGGGATGAATATACTTTTATGAAAAAATGTAAGAGTACTTCAACCTATGGTCAAAAGCTATGCCAACTGTCTTATCATCAATTCTTTCATCCTCATTGTAGTTTATCCTTCATTTTCCAAGGGGGAGTTATGCATAGTGGAAGTTGTACATAGCTTCATGTTGTTGAACCATTGTCAATGACCATGTTGGGGGGGAATAAATAGAAATAAGCACTACAAAGAGGAGTTTGCAGGTGTTGGAGTGAAAAGGATGTGTTAGTGAACCTAAAGGCTATGAAGGATGTGAACAATTTTACATATTGTTATGTGTTTCTCACCAGATGCTTGAGAAGACCTCGTTTTAAATCTATATGGAGTTCTCTAAGGCATACAATAGCTTGGACTGCACACATTGGAAGCACTGTAAGAATCAAATTTATTGACGACACTATAGAGCAATGAAAGGAAAATCCTTCCTTTTATTGTGTGGGGCAATGGAAGAGAGTGCCATGGCTATGATAGTTGAGTGAGATTCCTGCAGTGCTATAAGATGAGCAGATTGGCTAAACATGAGAGCAAATGGGTTGGGATGAGAAGAGAGTGTAGCATGTGGTTGTCTCCTACGTCTTGGTGGATTAATAGGCCAACTCAAGGGTGGTATTAGCAACTGATGCCTATGATTGGGTGGAACATGGCCCTTCCACAACTAGTTGCTTGGATCTCTTCATTTAAAAGATAAGTAATCATTGTTGCTTATGAATGTGCAAAGTTAGATTTTCTTTATGTATATGAATATGCTCATTTATGCATGATATATTTGTGGACAAAGTTTTATTTCCGATTTGTTTTACATTTATGTATTTGCACATACATTTCTTATTTATGAATTCATATTATGGCCATGGGGCAAAATTTATAAGCATGAAATTCATAGATACCCCCTCCTGTGATCAGAATGATGGATGGGGATGTGACAAGAGGTGACACATGCAACCTAAAATGTTAGAAGTGAAATGAACTGAAAGTTGAATAAAGATCAAACTGAAGGTCAACATATGCATGCTTGGAGCATTGATGCACCCTCCTAACTCACCCCTACATAACAATAGCTTTCCTCCCAACACAATCGAGTGTTGTGCCAACAATAAATTTGCACAAAACTCAATGTGAAGGTTTTGTTGGCACTAATGTGCCATGAGGAAGGAGAATCAGTTATTGAGCAACTAGGTGAAAAATCTCGCATAAACCCCACCAAGGTTCAAGTCCTATCAAGTGGCATGTTCATGCATGTGCTTGCACTTGTGGATGTGAGTGAATACACACAACAATGGATGGGATCAAGTGCAAGTCCTAGATGACTTTGGAAAAATAGATACCCCCTACTCAAGGCTCCTAAAAACAAATTGAATAGTGTTAATGGTCCCCCCGTATTGCTAAATTTGGGCATGTTAATCTCATCATTATAACAGGAAACTAATTCAAATATATATATTATAGTTTTGTTGCACACTAGAAGAAATGATGCGACACAGACAACGAAACCTTTGAAAGTTGTTATGGAATAACTCCACAGTCACAATTGTAAAATTTATTCAATGAAATGTTCATATAAATACATTGGAGATATAGTTGTGACAGTGAAATTGTCATCAACCATTTATTAAACTACCTAATAAATCTGAAGGATTATCAAGTTAACATTTCACCCCTTGAGCTGAAGGGGTGTTTGTAAGTCCAAGCATCATTTTGAATTTCTCAAATTTCTCCCTTCCAAGCATTTTGGTGAAGATGTTTGCAATTTGCTCACTTGTGGAACAATCTTAAATTAATAGTCTTGGCTTCTACATGATGTCGAACCAAATGATATTGTGTTTATGTGCTTGGTTCGATCATGAAATCTAGGATTCTTAACCAACTTGATTGCAAAAGTAATGTCAACCAAAAGAAGAGTAGAATTCACTTGTTTCTCCTGCAAATCTTCAATTATTTTCCTAAGCCATACAATCTCCTTTGTTACTTCTGTAGTTGCCACCTATATGCCTTTGTTGTGGAATCTGTTGGAACTGACTATTTGTGTGATCTCCAAAAGATAAGTTGTTGATCCAAGATTCATAAGATAGCTTGAAGTTGATACTCCATTTTCTTTATCCCCTTTCAAAGTTTGAATCGAAATATCCAATCAATATAAAGTCACCCACCTTAGAATATTTGAGTCCATAATCTTGTGTTCCCTTCAAGTACTTTAAAACTCTTTTTGCAGCAGGCCAATATCCTTCACAAGGGTTTTGCATGAACCTAGAAAGGATCCCAACAATAAATAAAATATCTGGTCTAGTGGTGGTAAGGTAGATAAGACTTCCCACAAGTCGTCTATGCTTGGTTGCATCCTCAAATTCATTTCCTTCTTTCGATGTAAGCTTTAGATTTTGTTATGTTGAAGTAGAGAGGGTTACATTCAACCATGTTGAATTTGTTCAACAATTCTCCAATGTAATTCTTTTGGGAGATGAATATGTAGTTTGGATCATGAGACACTTTAATGCCCAAGTAGTAGTGAAAATGTCATAAATCTATCATTTCAAAGCCTTCTTCAATTCTTTTAGTATGGATGCAACATAGTCTTCAATATTCCCTGTTATCAACAGATCGTCTGCATACACCACAACATATGCAACAGTGTTTCCAATTTTCTCGAAAAAAAGAGTTGCATCATCAAGATTAAAGTGCTTAAATTTAATTTCAAAAGATGTTCAGTGAGCTTTTCATACCATGCTCACAGTGTTTGTTTCAAGCCATATTAATAATTGATGAGCTTACATACCTTTAGTTCTTGTCCCTTCGCAACAAAACCTGCAGGTTGAGATATGAAAACATTTTCTTTCAACTCTCCATTCAAGAAAGCAATGTTTACATCCATTTAATGAACTTTCCATCTGTTTTGTGTTGCCAAAGCCAATAGAGTACAACTGGTAACCCATTTTGTTGAAGGGGCAAAGTCTCATCATAATCAATGCCTTCTTCATGTGCATAACCGTTTGCCACGATCCTCACCTTATGCTTGTCAAGTGAGCCATTTGATATATATGTGTTCTTATAGACCCACTTACAACCAATTGGTTTGGTTCCAAATGGAGAATCCACCGACTTCCATGTCTCATTCTTAATGAGAGCATCAAATTCTTTATGCATAACTTCTTTCCACTCATCATGAGAAATTGTGTCTTCAAAGGAAGTTAGTTCATAACAAATAGATATATTTAATTCATAATCAATTAGAGATTCCATAACATTTGCATCAGATGTATTTGATTTACCTACATTACCTCCTCCTTATCTTGTTGAGCTCCTAGTTCTCGTCTTTCCAATTTCATCAAGATGAACACTCTCAAGTGTCTTCATGACCCATTTTGGAATCTTATGTGATGATCCAAGTTGTTCAAGTGGTTGAGATGGTGTAGTTTCTCCAAGACAGTCGTCCAATCCCATCAATCACATCATCCATTAGAACTTCCTCTTCTGATGAAGAGGAAGATGAAGATGGCATTTTAAAATAAGATTCCAAAGGTTGATCCAAGATAGGAATCCCCCCTTCAAGATTTGGAATCTCATTATCAAATTCATGATATATCTTTATATGGGTAAATTTGTCAATATAATCAAGCTACCACTTAACAATGTTGTCATTTTTAGAGAATTCAAGAAAACTCACATCTCTAGAAAAAATAAACATTTTATTTACCTCATCATAAAGACGGTATGTCTTGGAGGAGTTTGAGTACCCCAAGAAGATACACTTTTAACTTCTTGCATCCAATTTGTTTTGTTGTTTCCTCGGAATTAAGGCATAACAAGTGGAACCAAAACCAATGAGATGTTTTACCAAAGGAATATTACCATGCCACATTTCATAAGGGGTCTTATTGTCAAGAGCATGTGATGGATTTCTATTTCACAAATATACTGCACAAAAAACCACACCCCAAAACATCAATTTCACATTTTTGAAAAACATCATAGAACAAACCATATTTAAAAGTGTCATGTTCATCATTTCGGCTACATCATTATGTTGAGGATTGTATGGAACTATGGTTTGATGTTTAATTCTATGTTGGCGAAGATAGTTTCAAACTTATTAGATGTATATTTGCCTCCATTATCAATATGTAAAGTGCTTATACGTGATTGAGCTTCATTTTGGATCCATACATGAAAAATTTTAAATGTTTCAAAAGCTTGAGATTTATCTTTCAACAAGCATACCCAAGACATCATGGTGTAATCATTAATGAAAGACAGGATATATTTATTGTCACTACTAGATGGAACAAGCATTAGGCCACACAAGTTTTCTAGATGCTCTAGAAGTGGAATCATAGAAAGGTTGTTTGCTATGTTTTACAAAGATACATGCATCACATTGCTTCAATTGCCTTCGAATAGTAGGCAAACATGAAACACCCTTCTTTTTCAACAAATGAAGGCTATCACAGTTAATGTGTCCAAATCTAGCATGCTATAAGAAACTAGATGACAATATACCTTCATCATTGTGTGATAAGTAGGAAAAATTATGTGCACAAGCAGATGTCCCTTTCAATTTCAACAATCATTCATCTTACATACCTATCATAACAACCATGATGTCGAAAGCCCTCCTTATTTCAACTTTTCCATTGAAAATTTGAATAGAGTGGCCTTGATATCAAATATGCACAAGATGTTGGACACAATGGCCACACTGAGGGGAGGGGGGGGCAGGGGGTGAATCAGTGTGTGAACAATTTAAACATTTTTCAACTTTCATCAATCAATCAGATCATATCAAGCATTATGTTATCAATTACATAATAATATTCATCAAGAGTCATAAGCACAATAAACACATCAAAGAGAGACACATCAGTATACAATCAACACCAACTGATGAAAAGAGAACCAACTCTTATAACAGAACCCAACTTGGTTTTCTTAGATCCAACTAAGAAAGGGTTGAGGAGTCCAATCCTCAAGTGCAAGACTCAACTTGCAAGCAGTTTCATAATCATTTGTTGCATCCACTACTCATTCACCTTTGCTCGTCAACCTCTGCTTGTCAATCTGCTCAAGAAGCCACATGTCATATTCTTCACTTGTCATATCATCATCATGTCTTCAGTTGAAGGTATCACTGCCACATCATCACAGTCATACTGTTGTAGGTGTTAAACTATCATCGTCATCAACAAAAGGTTCATTGGTTGCTGGTCATTTCTTCTTCTTAGAGTACATTCCATACTGAATCAGTCATGCATACGCTATCAAAACTATTTGTCAAGCAGCAGTAACACTTCTTCAAGTCACTCTTCATCTACATAGGACTGTCATCTTCATATACTCATGCATATCACTGTCAAACAGTGGTCATGTCATCATGTCTTTTATCTTGGTCATATGGTCTAGCATATCAACAAGGGTCACAGCCTGTCACACTTCAACTTTGTTGCATCCTCAACAAGTTAGGGTTGTCAGTGGTAGAGTTGTCATCATCATACACTTGGGCTTCAAAAACCTAGGGTTTCATCATCATCCACTGCTTCATCATCATTCACTTCATTAGCCTCTTAACACTTCATCAACAATGTCACCTTCTAGGGTTGTTAAGCTCTACCATATTTCATGCATAGACTATGTATGTGCTTGAACTGTGTATGTCAAGAGCACCAAGCAACGTCCAAAAGGACTGTGTATGCAATGAATAAAGAAACCAAAACACAGTAAAAAAGTTTAACACCAAGTCACATCAACCGAGGAAGAATAAGTGCAGTCAACCTTGGACTTGTATCAAGCTTGGATTGTGCATTCAAACTAAGTATTCAACAGCATCATCTAGTTGTCACCTTCATCAACACATTATAGAGTATTGATTGTGTATAGTTAGACTGTGAAAGAGTCCGATCATCATCCAACTTGGAACAGTGGAAGAAACCCCAAGCAAGTCTAAACAAAATGTTGTAAATAGTGAAGAAGGTCAACTCGAGACTACTTTAGCACTGTGGAAAAATTTGGGACTGAGTAAAAAGGTTAGACCTCAACCTCTGCTGCTGCGAAATTCGGACTGTTTTGAATGCTTCAAAAACTCGAACTATGTGTTGGTAAAACCCTAGACAAAGTCCAAAAATGGATTGTTATATAGCAGCAAGAAAAAGAACATAAATTAAACCCAAAAAATCATCCTTATCCTTGAAAAATTCAGGACTGAGTCTGTTGTCTGAATTTCCTCGGTCCAAATCTCTACCGAAAATCAGAGCCAAACTTGTTATGCAACTCATGCCCCAAGTGAGTGAGGGCGTTAGCCTATTAATACACATTTTTCACAATATTTTGGGGTCAAGGTGTCATTTGTTTAATTTTTATCTTTATTTGCCTAGTCGACTGACCCAAAAGATGGGGTATGGACACCAAACCAACTTCAAGAACTCATATATTTTCAACCGTGAGTTAGAGGACACTCCACAAATCATCGGAAAGGGCTTAATGAGGACTGTCTCCCTATGATGGGCTTGATTGCATTGACAAAGTGCTTCCTTTTATTTTCTTCAAAATGAGCATGACATCAAAAACTGATGTGAAATTTTCTTGATGGCTTCTTCAAGTATTTTGTGGCACCAAGAGCTACAAGGGCACCTTTTATGCAATGCAAGTGCTTCATCATCATTAACAAAGGCTATATGTCCAAATCATCACCAAGTGCACCATATACTCATCATATCAAGGGTATCAAGGACCCCAACACCACCAAGTGTGTCCAAGTGTCCAAGTGCCATCATATAAGTGGGTGTGCCAAGTCTTTATCATGCCCTAGGACCATCTCCAAGGGTTCCAAGACTACATCAAGTCATCAATAACCACATCATCTCCTTCAAGGGTACAAGGACCATTAATTCACCATTTGTGGGTCCAAGAAATTCTCCAAAGGATTCTTCATCAAGCAAGAGGCTTCATGGACTTCCTCAACCACCTCAACCACACAAGAGGACCTCCAAGGGTCAAGATCCATCATGCCACCTCCTGTGGGGTTGCCAAGCATTTTCCTAGGGTACCATGACCCCATCAAAACATAAATGACCACAAAATGGGTCATTAACGCTTCTTCAACCCATCAAGGGTTTATCCATCGTCCACAAGGGATTCAACATCATAACCAAGGTCTTCATCATCAACAGCAGGTTCTCCAACATCATCTATAAGGTGGTGGCTCCAAGATCCAACCTTGTGGGTTCAAGGACCTTGCCAGGCTCCGCAAGGTGCTTCAAAGCACAACTCATCTATGTATGGGCTTTGCACTGCAAGAGGGACTTAGTGGAATCCAACGACTACATGTGGGGTCACTGCAAGTCCCATGTTGACCTCAATGACAATTCAATCAACACAACAGATAACAAGTTCATTCGTAACTCATGAAGATAAATAACATCATGCAAAATAAAATCCGAGAATCCAAACAACTTAAGTCTGACGATGCCAGTCCCCAAAGCCTTGAGACTTGATTTATCTGCAAAATATACTATTCCATCTGCATTGTCATTGAAATCTTCAAAGAAGTCTCTTCCAAAGGTCATGTGGCATGTTGCAACTATATTAAGTAACCAAGCATCTCTCCAAGAAGCAAATGAAGTGAAACACGTCTTCAATTACTCCAATATCGCAATGAGCAACAATGTAATGAACAGAGTCAAGTGCTTTATCTTTCATTAATTTAGTTGTTTTACCTTTGTCTTCTTTTTTCATATTTGTCTTTAATCTATTCCCATGGAGCCCAACAACGTTGTGTGTCATGTCCATTCTTGTTGCAACGAACACAATGACGTTTGAATCTCTCACCTCAATTATGTCTACCCCACTCCCTCTAAAAGTATTCTTTCCACGTCCTCTTATATTGTCTTCTCTTTTGAAAGAATTATGTGATTGTTTCTTCTGAGTAAGGCACATAGTCTCTCCAGCTGTTTGTGTTGCTTTCTTTCCAAAGGCTTTCTCATGTTCTACAACCTTCCCCACCAAGAAGCCAGATGTAATGGACTTCATTTGTCCACCAACTTGCAAGGATACAAGGTAGTGTGAATATGTAGGGTAGAGAGATTTGATAAAAAGTTGTGAGAAGAATGTTGATCTCCACACCAATGGCATGAATGTCATGCTTTATGGCTTTAATCTCAAAAGCTAAAGCCATGGGACCATTATCTTTCAACTCTAGGTTGAAGAGCTTCACCAATAAGTGTATGAGTTCCAATTTTAAATGTGAAGCATACAAATGTTTCAATTTCATTAAAGCAGCATAAGAGTCTATAAAAGGTAAAATATGATTATTTACCTCTTCACTAACAATGACAACAATCAACGCATAGGCTTTCTTATTTTTGTTCTTCCATATAGCTCTTTGTTTGTTGTAGCATTGGTAGATGCAACATTATTCTCTCCTTCACAGATGCCATCCCAAAGATCATTAAAAATTTGAGTGTGTTTGATTTTCCAGGACAATTCCAGATAGTTTTCTTTGCCTTCACCAATGCACTCGTGCTTCTCCCAACACGAACGGGCATTCACTCAAGCTAAAACTCATTCTTAAGCTAACAACATGAAGTTAGAACCCCGTGGCTCTGATATCACTGAAGATCATTACTGAAGAACTCCACAATCATAATTGTAAAATTGAATGAAATATGCATATAAATACATTGGAGATATAGTTGTGACAATTAAATTGCCATCAACCGTTTATTAAACTACGTAATAACCCCGAAGGATTATCTATTAACAACCTTTGCAAGCAATGACTCCAATGCTGTGACACTAGTGGAAGCTCCAAGAAGTCCATGGATGATGAGATCAAAATGATTAGCTGCAATAAGGTTGCAGGGGATCAAAGCCCAAATAGCATCAACGAAAATGGAAAATGGACAATAGCAGCACCTAATGATCATCAGCCCCATCCAAACAACAAGCCTTACAAATTTGACTAGTAATAGGGGAGCTCTCTCCCGATTTTGGTGTCCTAAATTTTGCTGCTATAAATGGTCTTTTTGTAAACAATCTCACCTGCTGCATCAGAGGGAGATTTTTTTCTTGTCTCAATTCTTGAGGGAAGAAACGTGTGGTAGAATTTTAGTGATATGACAGCCTATACAGATAAATCTAGAACGCAGGGCATGGTAGTTANAAGATACTGGAGTTGAGTGCTATAAACCAGAAATCTATGACCAAACAAAAGAGTAAAGTATCTAAATGTCAGTGAAACGATAACTAAAGGTTCCCAAATTAAAGAAAGAAAACTGCTGGGTTTACAACATAAAAACTTCAAAAAAGTGCAAGATATGGAGTTACATAAAGGTAATTCTAATCTTGCAAGATATGGAGTTACATAAAGGTAATTACAATCTCAAGGTAGAGGAACACAAAAACGAATAAGAATTATCGTTTGTACAAGCATACAAGCATACTGCTTTACAAAGGCAAAGACACATTTTACTTGCTAGTCTAAAGAATTTAAACTATACTTCCCTTATACAATGTTTTGCATATACAACATATATTTTAAAACATTTAAGCATTTTACTTGCCGTCATCATGGCCGCTGCCTCGAATGCATTCGTTTCACATGATCTGTAAAAAGCTGATCTCTGTGGCAAAACAAACAACCACCAGATAAATGACACTTATCCTATCCAATACTTTCCATTTACAAGCTACTATTAAACAAGATTACTTATGATATGTGAATGTTATTAAAACGTAATTTATAAGACATGAACGTTTCAAGTGACAAGAGAAGACCAGATGATTCAACTCATAGATGTATCAAAATGCAATGTAAAAATCCAATAGTCACGAAAACCTTTCATAGTCCTTAAACATGGTCTTCTCCTACCTGGAAAAATCCAGACTCTGAACAACGATTCCATTCAATAAAAACTCAGGGGAGTAAACCCTTACACCTGCAGGATGAATAGTTATCTTTAGTTTGTGTCAACATGGATACACAATGCACGTGCTTACATTAAAGTATCAATTTACAATACTATCAATGATTTTAGGTCCGAAGTCCCCAGTAAACAATAGTACCATGTGATAATGCAGTAACCTGACAAAGCTTACACTATGTTTATGTAAATATTCTCAGTGGACCAAATTCTTTCCTTTTAGATCTTCCAACATTTGAAGCTTTTGAATTCCCCTTGATTCCATAAGCTTTTACTGAATTTTAACAATTTAGCATACCTTTCTCAAGCAGAGGGATGCAAACTTCATAGTCTTCTTCACAAGAAATGGCAATTAAGTTCTCCATATTTTCAACTTTCTTACTAAAAGCTCCTTTTGGGCTATTCAAAACCTGTCATAACATTAACATCAAAGACAATCCATTAAATCAAAGTTTATCACAAGATACTTCAAATCTATTCATCCTCTATCTGTCCTTAGTAGTTCATTAAGGATTATTTGGGTTGGATTTAATTAGCATCTAGCAGATACTGCATGAGTTGAAGAACCACTGAAACCTCTTTTCTGGGGAAAACCTGAGAAAAACTTCCAATAGCAGGGGTGTGAACATCAAAATGCAAGTTGCAACACACAATCCCTTGGTCTAAAAAGAATTTTTTCCTAATTTTACATAACCCAAAGAGTACGGAATAATTAAGAAATTGATATCAGAAGATTAATAATCAATCCACCAACAGAAATTCTTGTCTAAGAAACCAAAATCTAGCTCCTGGTCCTTTCCAACTCAGCTACCAGTGCTAATTATGTTTTCAGGGTTTTCTCAAAACATTCAAGCATTTCAAAATCTTCTACTGCTCATTGCAACTTTAGCGTTTCACATGGTTTCCCGTGGCTGAAGGTTGTATCAAACCGTGGAGGAAAATTTATGCAAACTTCAAAAATCATTTGGGCACCTTTATTGCCATGCACCCTGCCTAGTAAACGATAGGTAGTTAACCCAGTTACAACATTTACTCAACTTATTAAAAACACGTACATTACAAATTTTATTTCTTTCATAAAGTTCCATATACATTTAAATCTGCCCTGTATAGTACAAAGTAAAGCAAAATCTTTGTCCTTTACCTGACAACAGAAAGGAATGCCTGCACTCTTATCCACGTCTTCATCAATCTCATTCTCTTGGACTGAGAGACCAAAAGTAATCAAAGATTTTACTAATAAGACAAGGATGCAATTCATTTTACACATCCCATAAAGTATCTCCAAATACAAATGTCCACATCATCTCTGCAGACCACTTGAGTACCCCTTAGATCATGTCTGTGAATTCAATATGGTCCCAAAATTGTAACTGAGATGTAGTGCAAAGTGAATGCTCTTCCATTCATTTAACCATAAAAAGCTATTGTTTATGGGTCCAAAATTTGGGGAACGTTTCAGCAAGTCTAACCCCACATGAGGGGTACAGAAATACAATATTTGGGAAATTTTGGTGCAGTAATGAGAGGGTCAGCGTCCATCTAAACTATGATGACTATTAATTAAGTTCTATATAAAGCAAAGAATTTATATTGATAAATACTAGAGATAAAACACAATCTTCATATTTATTGTATTCCTGAGGAGAGACATATGATGTATTGAGCTCAACAAATAGAAGAGAGATGTGGAAAAGCAAACGTAAGTACGTGATTGATTATGGAAGCCTAGTTAGGATCTAGTATGCATTTAAACCATAAAAGCTTGTCTAACAAAGAGAGTAGACAGCCTTAATTGCTTCAATCAATTATGAAAGTTTGTAGCGGTCTTTTCCCAGACTCTGCATTTCTTCCATAGGAAAATGAACTAGTAATCTATAGGAGAGTATTTAGTTTTGTCCGTTTTTTTATCCTGCAGGAGCTTACTGTTAGGAAACTAAGAAAAATGCCACTGCTACAGAAGAGATGGTGAACAGTAGAAGTACCACAAAAAACTACTATGATATTAGTTTTACTAGTATTATTTTCAGCACAGAGTCTAAGGTGGAAATTTACAATACTCTTCATTAATCTCCCACATCCTTTCTATCATGTCATATTTTCTAAGTGTGCAATCACTGCAATGTGCTGCATATTATCAGGAACGATCCTTGTTTTCCCCCCACAGCAAAGTCCAGTCACATGAAGCCCGAGGTTTGTCACAAGCAATAAACATTGTCATGAAGCCCCTATCAAATATTGCATAAAATTTTACTAACAAATTGTTCTAATTATCTTCACATTGTTAATGCCTTGTTCCATCAATTTGCAGATTCGCTCAATTAGCATTCTTCATGGCTTATTTTTCTCAGCATTCACTTATGAATGAACTATTTTTTTACATATAGTCAAGCACCCCCAGCATCCTGCCCATAAGCAAGGGTAAGATATTCCTCATTGCTCACGAAGATCCTTAGCAATAAGGTTCTTGAAGAATGAAACAAGTCACAAGCGGGATTTGAAACTGGGTGGGGAGGATAACAGTTCTTCCTCTCAACCACCCAAACTAAACCCAATTGACTTTATATTAAAGAACACAGGGATCAACTTTGATGGCTAAAAAAGATAGCAATTAAACTTTATACACAAATCTTAAGGCAGTATGAAATAGACTCTCTATCATCTCACAAACACTTCAGAGTTATCTGCTAGCATAAATTGGATGTCACTGTTACTTCTTTGCACAATCATCAAACTTTGGAGTATAGTCAATGTTGTAAAATAAATGCAACAAAAGACAAAAATAAAAGTTTACAGCTTCAATTCTTTCCTAGGAAAGTCATAAACAAATAAGCGAAGTCAAAACAATGAAAACATTAGTGCAGCTTAACAATCCTTATCAGAAAAATAAACTAGAAGAAGAGAGAGAAAGAACAATACACAATAAGAGAGAGAACCATCCAATATTTTATTATTAGATAGAATAGGTCTTCTTACATTTGTACAAGTGAAGAAGGAAAGAGGTTACATAACATCTTTCCCATTTAACTTCATTTATTAACTTAAAGCACATTTTAACGTACTTTTTATGTATCTAGATATAAGCTCCTATTCACTGAGAATGACCATAACATTAATTACACTAAAATCCTCCCTTAATGGTCATTTCTAGAAAATACACCAAGCTTGTCTCTAAATTTAACAAACTTATCTGAGATTCTGAACCAAGTGGCTTGGTGAAGATGTCTACAGTTTGTTCTTGTGTGGTACTATATTGAAGTTCAACGTCATCATCTTCTAGAAGTTGTTTAATGAAATGACAATGTACATCACTGTGTTTAGTGTACTCATGAAAAACTAGATTCTTTACAAATTGTAGAACACCTTGATTGCCACAAAAAATAACTATTGGCTTGATTTGCTCAAATCTCCAAGTATTCTTCTAAGCCAAACTGCCTCACATACTCCTTTTGTTGCTGCCCTGTATTTGCCTCGGTAGAAGAAAGAGAAACAGCATATTGTTTCTTGCTAACCTGTGTGTTAGCACTAATTTCTGCATTGTAATGATGAGCTAAACTTTTGAAATCTGCAATAAAAATCAGTGTAACCTGGAGGAAAATTCACCCAATTTGTCACCGATGAACCTCCTCTCCATTTGGGCTGGTGCATGCCAACCTCAAGGGGGTGTCCCTAACGTTTGTATGTTGCTGTACAACCTATAAATCTGTCAATAAAATTCCTATAACAGCAATAAAAATGCAATCTTTGACCTGCAAATAAGATGCCAAAGAGATAGTAAAACAATTTGTTGCTTTAACGGTGGAAATTTCCCTCATGCAACAGTTTTAAACGGTAAATGGATAGAAGAAAGGCATTCTAAATAACTGAAAACATTAAAATGTAGGCCATAATAACTTCTACAATCTACACAGATACAACAATGCACCAACAAATTTAAAAGCTAGAGAAATAGCATAGTCAAATTCTGCTTTGCATTAGCCAAAAGGTTGACTATACCATAGAGACAATTACAAAGTTGATCCAGTGATGATACCTGCACAGAAGTGAAGAAGCTAAGAGAGAATGGAGGAGCAATATGCTGCTGCTGCTGCTAAGAAGAAACTCCCACTTGTATCCTTTGCCCAAGCCTAACTAAATAGATGAGCAATAAACCCTAATGCACTCTCTCAGTGACTATCCAAGCATGCATGAGAGAGTGCACCCCCTTCTAACTATTGTCTTCAACATGCATGAACTAATGCACCTCCTTATACAATTGTCTATCCATAATCCACGAGTGAAGTGCCCAGTTTAACTGTACTTCTCTTCGTGCACTTCACCCTCAATTGAGTCTTAACTAGCTTGCATGCATGAGCTAAGTGAAGGCGCCCTCTTCAAGGTTAAGTTAAGTGGAGGTCTCATGCATGCACCCTGTTCAAGTCTAGTTCACTCCAATCCCAAGCTTGCACCCTCTTCCTCATGCATGCGCCCATGCATGCTACCACATGTAATACATGCATGAATGCCACATGTCACACATGCACAGATACCACAAGTCACGCATGCATGACCTATTGCTAAAAATAGAAAAACGTTTGCGTGTTTGAATATTTAGCACAAAAACATGCAAGTCCATGCATGTCCCTAAAAATGTCATGCAAATCAAACCCAAACTGCTAAAATAGAAGTGTCATACATGTCATCCAAAATAGACTCAATGGAATCTTGAGCTTGCAAGAATGCCAAAAATGTGGTCACTTCTGCTATGCAAACCTCTGCACCCTATCTTCTAAAAAGTAGGAAAATTGCTAAAAATAGAAATCTCCTCCAAGACTGATGAAAAACCTGTGCAATGTCCCTGAATCTAAACCTGGATCATATCACTGAACCAACCTGTAGCTGAAGCCTGTGGGAACCAACCTCTAACTATGAAAGTCGTCTCTATGGAACACAAGTCTAAATACCAGCCTGATGAAATAAGCTGCCTCTTAACCCTCCAATTTGCATATGGGCAAATCTGGGGAATAACAAGGGCAACTCAAGGATACAGGATCCCAAGGGAAACCAAGAACCTCAGGACCTCTATACTTTGCAACTCTGAAAATATGATCTCTATATCTTTGGTCTATAGATCAATTATGTTTGTCCTATGGGCTATGGTGTAAAGCCCCGTTTTTGGCCCCAGTATGTAAATATGTAAATATTGATGAAATGGCTACAAGCCAAATATGCATGGCCCAACATGACCAAATTATGTAAATATGTACATTTTCACCTTTAATATAAAATCCATGACTACTGCACACTAAAGGACGAAGAGATGAGAGGCTATCATTCCACAAGAGGGGGAGTGACAGGGGAGTTAGAAGGGAGATGAACCTAGTAACTTAAGAGTTAAGTTATTATCCTTAATATTCATTTTATCCTAAGTTTTATCAATCCCTCTTTACAAGAGTTCATTGAGCATAATCTTGGGGTAATTATCTTAAGCTTGGGATTAGAGGGAAGAAAGGTGTCCAACTCCATGTAAGTCATTTGTCTAGTTCCTATCATCCTTCATGCTACTTGGCTAATTCTCAACATATATATAATTATTGAGAACTAGTCCATTTTTCTATCATTCTCCCATGATTGAGCCATCAGTTGTTATCAGATCCGAACCACCCTCACCCATACCACCATCACTCGTGTTTTAGACTGGAGCCATACCGAGAACAGCGAAATTCCCTGAAATCTTGGCACGGAGAGTTCTTTGTCGGCCTGTGCTGGAGCTCTAGAAGGGCATTGGGGTAAGAAACCTGAGGGACTGCTAACTCAAAGAAGGGAGCCCGAGGGACTACTAACTCAAAGAAGGCAGCCACATTCCTTGGGTTGTGCAGGCTGATGGGGAAGGATGTCTAATGAATTGGGATAGCTTTAGCAGGAAAACTCGGTACCTTCTTGTGGTCTAATAGCCCCAGCTCGACGGTGGCCTGTCAAAGAAAGATATGGTTTGACAGAGCCTACGCCTAAGAGGAACAACATCCTTGGTTTGCAGTAAGTCGAATTATATTTTCAAATAAATATTCGCCTATGTATAATATGTGTTGTGTTTGTCTTTGATATGTGCTTAGCGTAATTATTGTTATATAATGATTTAATCGCATGAAATTAATGACATTATGTGACTCAATTCATGTAGAAATTACTTGCAATAACTTCATATATGCATATATAAATTATGAGTAATCATTTATGCATTTCGATTGGAGAGGGATTTAGGCGGCGTCTGCAGTGCTAGGGTTCAGGTTTTGCTGAGGGCTTCGGCCTCCTGCCGCACCTCCAGCCTCTCTCGCGACCTCCAGATCGTCGCGCAGCCTGCTTCCCTCCTGTTCGGGCCACTCTCATCAACCATGGAGTCCGAGGTAGCCCGCGGAGGCGCCTCCCCTGCGCGGGCTGTTGCAGCTGCCATTTCCGTGACTGTCCCGATCAACGCCGGCCCTCCTCCTCCAGATCCGGCTTCCTCCAATGGCATCTCTCTCAAGGACGCGGCCTCTCAACGCAGGGACTGCCCTTCCTTCAAAGATGTGGCCTCTCGACGGGGGGAGCCCGCTGTTCAGCCCTCTGCGATTCCGGAAGCCCCAGCGATCTCCATCCAGATGCCGAAAGAAGCCCTGGAGTTTGCTTCTGAGTTGAGCAAGACGTCCTTGGTTTGCAGATTCAATGGCTTCTGGCCTAGCCTGGCAGACCTCCGTTCCTGGATCTCTTCTGCTTGGTCCCCTATGATTGTTGGTGAGGTTGTTGCTTGCCCTTGTGCAAAGGGTTTCTTCGTGGCTATTTTCGATTCCGCTGAAGATAGATTCAAGGTTTCTAGCTCCGGGCCATGGTTCTGGGGCAGAGCAGGGCTGTCCATGAAGCCATGGACCCCTGACTTTGACCCAACCACGGCCTCCATCTCCTCTACTCCGGTCTGGGTGAGACTCCCCTCTCTTCCCCTGCATTTTTGGGAGGATAAATCTCTTAAGTCTATTGGAAACGGTCTCAGAAAATTTCTTTGCAATAGTCTAGATGAGAGTATAGACCGAACCACGTTTGCAAGGATTTGTGTAGAAATGGACTTCAAAAATGGATTCCCAGCAGAAATCAATCTCCTCGGCAAGGGCTACTCTTGGATCCAGAAGGTCGACTACGAGAATCTCTGCTTCAGATGCAGGGTCTGCTTTGAAACAGGGCATATAGCCCGTAACTGCGAGAAATCATCCGGAAAAAGAAGACTGCCTCGAAGCCAAAGGCCCACTTGGTGGAAAGAAGCTCCTCCGGAGAAGCAAGCTGAAGGGAAGACCTCGGCATCAGTCCCAGAAGAGGAAGCCGAATCCGACCCCAAAGAACTTACTCAGGGGACAGACCCAGTAGAAATGCCTCCGCCCACGTCGCCAAAGCCAACCCAGCGAGTCTCAAGCTGGGCTGATCTTGCCGATGCCGAAGAAACACAAGGCCAGACGGAAAACCATGATCAAGGCCAAAGCAGCGAATGGCAGACAGTATCAAAAAAAAAAAAAAAACCTAACCAACATCGGACAGATGTAATGACACGAAGCCGAACAGGCTCCCTGAAATAGCTACCTTCAAGTAGCAATTAAGTTTGTTGCAAGTTTGCACGGTTATTGAATTACTGAGTGACAGAAGCTGTCTCTTTTGATGTAATGAACCCAGTGGCTTGCCACTGTTTTTAATACAAAATCTTCCCAATGTTATGGTCAAAAAAAAATCATTTATGCATTTCATTTCGTTGTAAATATTTAATTTAAACAATGGAAAAATGAAATGAATATCAAAGGTGTTTTCAGTTAATAACTTGGGTGTTCCATGGCCCTAATGGCCTCGTGAGGACACTGGGTACATGACAGATTGTTATCAGAGCCGAAGATGCAACACTAGGACTACATGGGTCATATTTTAATTTTTATAAATAGAATGGCAAGTTGTGCAAAAGGTATTTAACGAAATGCATCAGGGAAAATATTGGGGAAACCATGTTTAATACTTCCATGGTTTAACTCAAAAGGAATCTGTATTGAAAATTATGAATTTCAGTTGAATCAGGGTGAAATTCTGCATCAGTATTAATAGTTTGTCCATTCTGTTAACTGACGAAAAAACCAGCATAAGCAAAGAAACAGGAATTCAGAGTTATGTTGGTTGACAAAATGATTTTCCAAAACTGGAAATGGCCAGCTGTAAATTCGGGTTGGCCACCTATTTATGATAAAAGTGCCAAGTGCAATTATCTTGGAACCACCTGTCGAAAATTCAAAATTTTTTAATTTTTTCTGAAAATTCTTTTGTGGACCCCACAAGTGCCATGTGGGAAGTGTGATGTAGAGGTGCCACGTGGGTCTAGGGCAATGTGAAGTTGTTGCTTGGGTGGAGGTAACATGGAATCGTCACCTCGATCGAGTGTTAGCGTACGGGCTAGGCGTTGAAAACAGTAGCACCCAAGTGCTAGAATCCTATTTAAGGGTTCACTGGAGCCTCGCACCTAAGTGCCAGATTGATGAACCATGTGATTTGGGGCAAGAACCGAAGGCTTTGCGGAAAGGGGGCTAAGCATCATCGGCAGACAAGATCAGGCGGAGGCACCCACGATCGACGACTGTAGCTCATAGCACATCGTCAACTTGCACACGCGTTAATGGTTGTTGGGCAACGGCTCTAAAAATATTTTTTTGAAAACTGCTTCTTCGCAAGCGGTTACCACATTTGGTAATGGAATACTGTCAAGCTATTTCCACCCAAGGGCAAGTGGCATAGTGATCAGGTGGACAATGGAGGGTGACCTGTCCGCATCACAAGATGACACATAGGATCGTCTAACACATCAGCAGACCCATGTCATGACACTTTAGCAGCATGCCACGTCAACATCATGCCACGTCGACAGAAAAATTTGAAAAGCTACAAAAAAAGTCTGGAATCAAAATTTTGTTTTAACCATAACAGGAGCAAATTAACTCGGACATTGATGAGACTTGCGCCATTTCGACACCATTTATGGAGGCTACAAGATTTTCAGTGAGGGGTAGGGACCCATTCTACTTCAATTTTGCAAAAATCTTGGTTTAATGGGCTTTGAAGATGTCTATCCTGAGGATGGATGGGGACCCGATTGAGGCCCAAATTGTCATGGAGTAGTCGTGATCCAGGCACACAAACAACTCTGGAGCCTTGAGGCCAAATTCAAAAAGATGTGAAATCAAGAGATAAAAGAAGGCCAAAATCCACTATTTGGGCACGCAAAACATCAAGTTTTGAAAACTTGAAGGAGGCAAAAGTGGCCCAAGAACTCATAATCAAAAAAAAAATTCCGACATTTTGTCTACTCATCGAGCAAAACAACTTTGCTTAGAGGCGATTTCTCCAGAAATGCTTTGTTTGTAAAATAGCAATGCCAATTTTCAGTGAAAATTCCAAGTCTGAAAGAATTGCAGAAATTAAAAGTTGGTGATTCCATAATTTTAGAAAATTTGATGGAAATATGAGATTTGAACATTGAAGGTGTCTGGGTACTCACCATCATATCAGCACCCAATATCATGTTTTTCTAGTTCCTTATTGATTTTATTCTATAGCTCTCAAAAGTTGGTCCTTTGGAATAAGTGCAATTACAGAAACATCGTAAAATTGGACAAAAAAACTATGATTTCAAATAGATATAACTTTCAGCAGTGAAATCAAAATTGAACAAGGGTATAGTCACTAGAAAGAGTATCAATAGGAGAATAAGAATAATGGCCCTGATTATGAATCAGTATTTCCTATTTTTCCAGAAATCTAACAGAAATGGGGCATATAGCTTAATTTGACAAAAGTTGTCAAAATGACATTTTCCAAGATTCTTTTTGTTTTTTACATAAAATTATCATGAATTTTGAAAAGATTTATCTAATAGATTTTGATGACTTGAACACATTGCAAATTTTGTTATAGCAGGTTGTTACAAGTTACAGGTTTATAGCTAAGTGCAAGCAGCAACATAAAGAAAAACTGGAAAATAAAGATGGAAGGAATGGAAATTTCATACAATTTGAAAGAAGAAGCAAAAGGGCAAAATATCAGTGTGGGCAATAAAAATAATGTAGAATCAATAGAGTTGGTGGAAACTATGAGAAGCTTGAGGATGGAAGTACAAAGTTGTAGAGCTGATAATGCAAGAATGTTGAGAGCTCAGGAGCAGCAGAATCAATTAAATACTCAAACTTATGCAAAGCTTGAACATGTTACAGAGGCAAATGCAGGTCAGATCAGTTTCATGCCTTGAGAAAAAAGACACGGACAGTTCAAAGAAGAGATCTCATGAAAAATCTAGACACTCTAGGAGCATTACAAGGCGTCATAAGCCTCATTATTCACCACTTCATGCAAACAGAAAATAGTTTACATCAATGGATTCTAGCAGAAGCCCAGAAATATCTCCAAGGAGGCATCATAAAAGAAAACAAGAGGAAGAAGTGTTGCAAGGGGATCTTAGAAAGATTAAGCCACCTACTTTGTTGTTGAGAACAGGAAAAAAGAAGATGTTGAAGCCTAGTTGTTAAAGATGAGGAAATACCTGTGATTACATAATTACTCTTCAAATATGGAGGCCAGAATTGCCATTTATAACTTGCAGAGAAAAGCTTCCCTGTGGTGAGATCAATTAGTGAAAGAGAAGAATACCAATGAATAAAGAGTTTCATGGAAACAGTTCAAAAAGTATTTTCAGCAGAAATACTTACCTGAACATTATTATAAGAAGAAAAATGAGGAGTTCTTTGAGCTCAAGTTGGGAGCTACGAGTATGGAAGAATATGACAGAAATTCTGGAGTTGTTGAGGTATGGTTTTTTAAGGAAGAAAAAAGTAAAAATACATAGGTTTCTAAGTGGATTGCCTACACTTTAAAACAAAAAATCCAATATGACAAACCCAAATCCTTTAAAGAGACAAATTGAAAGGCTAAGCATCTATATGATCAGAACAAAGGAAGAAAAGATAACAAAAATCTTGGAGGGATAAGCAAAGAAACAAGCAGGAAGAAAGGAAGAAAGGATTCCAGTTGTTACTGGGCAAACTAGCAGGGTAGCCCAGTAAGCATGTATAAAGGAGATGTGACCCAATGTCACCTCAGTCACGCTCGTTTGACTTCTTCTAAGTGTCATAACCTCCAAGGGGAGAGCCCTTTGTGTATTCTGCAAGACACTTGGATAAAAACACTACCTATTCTATACAAGGATATTAGTGACCAGTGCCTTGATTCAACTAATTTGAGAATGAAGAAGACATACTAGATATAGATTTATGAACACGATAGGTGCAACAAATATATCAACTCATTCATAAAGACATTCTATCATCATAAGTATTAAGACATTGAATCAATTCCACATTTGGAGAAGTGATTCTCATCACTTCAAGAAATCTGGAATATCATCTAAATCTAATACCTTGTGTTGCCCACCCATTTCGACTAGGTGGCAACTTCATGTACATGAAGATGTACATAATTGTACAAATTGTACCTTGGAAAAATCTGAGGATTTTTCCATTTCTGCAGGGCAATTGCCCCTTTGTAAAACGAAATGTCCGCTCCCCTGCGTGGAAAAATTAATGTAATTATATGTGCTAGTGTGGGTCATATGATATGGACGCCACACCATGGAACTGGTTATTAGGGAAGTCCCCTCATCGAGTGTTTTTTCTCTTTCCAATTAATCTTGTTGTTTAAACGATTTTAATTGGTTTGGTTTTTCACTCAAAATCCTCCAAAGTGGTGACGGGCGTTCTAATAGTCAAGTCCATGGGGTGGCTAAGGGTTCAAAATGTTCTTCGTGACCATGCTAGACATTTGTATAGAGTCTTGCAGAGTTTCGTTATGTTGTTGTGTTTTTATTTATTTGTTCTAGTTAATTAATGTCACCCCTTGGTGGTTAATTAACTAAGTTTTGATGTAATAATGTAATTGCTCAAGCACTGGCACTTTGTAATAGGGGCTATGAATGCAAGGTAAATTGCTATGAAACCCCCTAAGCCACTGCTTCGAGTCCCATGTCATTCTGATAAGGGGTTAAGGAGATAGACCATTTTTGGCTAAGCAAGGTCTATTTTTCTTAGGGAATTAATTAATTTCCCTAAGTCAAATATTTAAATTATTTGATTTTGAAGGAAAAAATCAAATAAGGCCATGGTAATTAAGTTTGGGGGATGGCTAAGCATAGCCAAAATTTCATTTAAATAAACCCTCCATGGTCAAAATAAATGTCTGAAGATCTCCTAAGTGGGGCGTCTCTTTTGTCTTAATAAAATAAAACATTAAAAATAAAAATATAAGATTAAAATTTAAAAGTAAAAAGATAAAATAAAAAATAAAAGATTAAAAGATTTAAAAGTAAAAAGATAAAAATAAAAAGTAAAAGATTAAAAGATTTAAAAGTAAAAAGATAAAAATAAAAAATAAAAGATTAAAAGATTTAAAAGTAAAAAGATAAAATAAAAAATAAAAGATTAAAAGATTTAAAAATAAAAAGATAAAAATAAAAAGTAAAAGATTAAAAGATTTAAAAGTAAAAAAAAGATTTAAAAATATAAAAGATAAAATTAAAGATAAAAATTAAAATAATAAAAATTAAAATTTGAGTCAAAGGGGGCCCCCACTTGGTCAAAAACCCTAGATCTAAGGGTGGAGAATGATTAAGACATGGATCAAGCACTCAAGCCATGGATTAAAAAACAATCTAAGGGTGTAGATTGGTTAAGAGTGGTAAAAAGTCAAATACCTAGATCTAGTGGTGGAGATCTAATCTTGGCCGTTGATCTTCAAGGGGTTGGGGTCTGACTCAACTATATAATGAGGGTCTCACTCCCTCATTAGACAGGTTCTCTCATGCTATTGTTATGCTGCCGGAATATTTCTCCACTATTTTCTCAAGCTCTTGTGCTATTGTAATCGTCTTGCCCTAGTTGGGCCATTTTAATCAAGTAATCTTTGGAGGAAGTTTTGGTGTCTCTTCTACATTTTATGCTTCTTATGTGAGGTAACCTGTTGTTTATTTATTTGATTTGTACTTGTATTTACTTAGATAGCTCTCCACAAAGTATTTTGTGGAGAGACTTGTAGATAGAAGTATTTCTATCTGCATTTGTGAGTAGATTAGTAAAATTTTACAAAGTATTTTGTAGAATTTATTATTGTGCTCACCTCTTGGTTTACATTGTGCAGCTCTTATAAGTTTATTTGCAGGGAACTAGAGCAAAGGAGTACATTTTCCATTGGTTTAAAAACTCAGATATCATTTTCGCACTTTTGGAAAAAAGGGTTTTAAAACTCAGTTTTTATCACTGTATAGTGATAAAAACCTTGGTTTTAAGGCCCTAACCCTTAGTATATCAGTATAGGCTTTAAATTCTGCTATTTATATATTGTTTTCACCTTAAAAAACAATCATTTCCAGCCATTTATATTTCCGTTTTCATTTTCGCACTTTCTGTTAAAAGGGTTTTAAAACTCAGTTTTTATCACTGTATAGTGATAAAAACCTTGGTTTTAAAGCCCCAACCCTTAGTACATTAGTATAGGCTTTTATTTCTGCAATTTGAGCATCATTTAGGTGGCTGGAAACTCTGTTTTCAGCCCTCTAAACTTCATATTTCTGTTATATGTTCACTCAGATTTTTTTACTGTAATATAGTGATTTTTGGTACTAACTTTTCCTAACAAATTCTTTGAGTTTTCTGTGATTTCCAGCAAGTAAAGCTTGCTGGTTTGTGACAGGTTTTGCACAGGTGAAGGGGAGGTGCTGCCCGAATAGGCCCAGAATTACCTCAACTTTCATCCGGTTTAAAAAAGGGGTTCAAACCCTCACCTGTATCTCTTCATTTTTCTGTTATTTGTAAACCCCAACGAGGAGTCCTCTTAAGGTATTCTGCAAAATTTATAAAGCATCTGTAATATACATGTAAATAGATTAGGAAGTAGAAACTAGCTTTATTTTCTGTTCACCCACCTCTCTTTGTGACAGACCATCATCTCTGTCACAAAGATTGAATTGAGGTTAGTTTACTGTTTTAAGTTCTATTTCCCTTTCAAGTTTATTTCATTCACCCACCTATCTCTGTTACAGACCACCATCTCTGTAACAGAGATTGTTGTGAGGTTAGCGTAGTCAGATTTATTTTTCCTGTTACCCACCTATCTCTGTGACAGACCACCATCTATGTCACAGAGATTGTTGT
>LPNX010254174.1:117645-152066 GCA_001517045.1 Pseudotsuga menziesii | reverse complement strand
TTTCCTTTTTAATTTACTGTTGGTTTAATAATTTTCACTTAAAGCACTTTTCTGCTATCTTGTAAGTCTTGTTCATTTGTTTATATTGATAAATCATCTGTATACTGCTTAATATCTTGGTTCCTTATTGTTTATAATTGTATCATTCATTCATCTCGTTGTACAACACCTAAGCTGTAGTTTAATTATAACTTAAAATCTCAAATTCATTTGTAAGTTTATAAAGTTGTAATCCACCTTTAGACTCCATTTGTAATAGGAACTGGTCTTTATTTATCTCAAGGTCTGCTTGTCATTAAAGGAAATCTGTGCATTTGCATGCTGCTTGTCATTCCTTAGATATTATAAAGTCTTAGCCTTAGTCTTAATAAAAGATCCCTTTAATTAATTTGTAATTAATTGATAAATCTGGAACTTAGCTTTCCTGTAGGGACTATCCCCCTTGGCTCTGTTGGGATCTTGCCTAAACGGAGGAGTTGTGGACTGTGGTGACAGTGGTCCCCAGCTCTCACTTGCCCCCAAGGACACACATAGCAGGTTGTGACTTTCCTGTGTCTTAAAGTGTGAATTAGGTGGCAACACCTTGAGTGACACCTTGCTTTAGAAATCTTCTCAAACAAGGCCTCACCTTGGGCCACAACTTCATATAATTTAAAGTATAAATTGGGCAACATACTTCACCGTTGATGTCAATTTCAGGATGTGTTTAACTTTATACTGCAGCAAATGAACCCATTGTTTAAACATTGTGAGTTATATTTCTGCAAATATCTTTAAATTTCCAGAATTGATGATCTAAATGTCCATATGTTTATTGTTGTTCAAATAATATCTTGAGTATTTCTAGTCAAGTGTTTCATATATTTGGCATTTCTACTTTACATGTTAAAACACTATTTGGGGAATTAACTTGATCTGACGCACACACATCACTAAGTTATATTCCAATCCCCTTAGCCAGCTTCATTCCTCCAAACAAGAATCCAAGCTACCACATGCCAACTAGGGCTTAATGTAGTTCTCCATGATGCATAATGCTCATCTTCCCATGTAGGGTACTCTCCTAGAAAGTGGCTCCTCTGTGCCCATTGGGCCCCAATGAAAATCGTACACCAGACTACTAAGAGATCTCTACAGCCTAAGGGAAGAACATGTTGATGTTCTCATGGTTCCGGCATTGGACAAACATTCTGCAAATCATTCTCTTAGAGGTTCGGGATCCATGGAGAAAATGGCCCCCTCGTAGCCCTTATTAGTCTTGTGTTAACTATATGTGTAGAGGGCTCAGATGCTTATTAGCCTAGTCCAGTCATGTGTTGATTGGAGTGGCAGTAGGCTAGAGGTCACATTGCATACTCAGTGTGTGGGAGTGCTCCGTAGCCGGAATGATCTATTCTTAATAGAGTGAAATGACTTGTCTATGTTAGAAGGAGATCTTATCTCCGATCTCCTTGTATATTAGACAAAGTCTAATCTAATGTTGAAGTTGACAATTCACTCTAAGAAGTGTCAAAGACTTCTTAGAGTATGGTCAAATCAACATTAGAGCTCTTGGGGAAGAATATGACCGCATGTGATGAGACATCAACAAAGAGAATTTTTCCATGATGAAGAAATATCCAAAGAAGCCAAGACAATCCATTGAAGAAGTACCAAAAAAAGCGGAAGACAAGAAAGGGCAAAATACCCCAATGAAAGGGGGAACTTGGACCACAAAGACAAAAGTGCAACAGAGTGAAAATCAAGTCAATTGAAGAATATAACTAGAAGTGTTCTTATACTTCACTTGACACATTCAAGCAAGCTCATGTCTCTCAATTGGTGTGCACTTCTCAAGGAGGACACGTGAAGATCACTTGAAGTAATGTCTGTGGTTATCTTTTTATATCTATATCTCTCAAGGTTTGCTAGGGTTTCTTCTAGACGAAGAGCACACTCTTGTGCTAGGGCTTAATCTTTATGTTTGGTATTATACTTGGAATTTGGATTGATTTCTTCAGAGAAAAGTTTGTTGGGTTTTCTCCCGTTTGGGTTTCCCAAGATAAAATCTTTGTCTCTGTTGTGCATGGTTATCTTTTAGTGATCCTTTCCTTTATTTCTATTGTATATGAATAATGCTATAGTTGCGGGATGAAGTGAATAATGAAATAAAGCTGAAAGAAATGAAAATTATACTGCTAAGTTATAAAACACTAATAGAACACCAAGCTAGAAATCAACTGAGGTTAATCATCTACTGAGTAAGTTATCTCAACTATACAAATCCATCACAAATTATATCTCATGTGCCAACCCATCTCAGACCATTAGGAGGTTGAACATACACCATGTACCCCAAATCTCATTCAGTACCCCAAACATGGTGTACACTGTAAACACTTTCTAAGTAAACTGAAAAACTAACACTAAATAAAGTGTTTACACCAACACCTATCGACTCCCTTTACAATTCCACCAATCCTGTTATCTGCAAATCAAGATTGGTTGGTCCTAGAATCAACCTCTATCATCTATAAAGAAATTGTAATCGGTAAAGAATCTATCAACCATGCAATCAGAGCATCTTGATCCTATAATGAATAATGGCCACATGTGAATATGAAGGAATATCTCCCTGGAGCAAAAGCTATCTGCCAACCTCCGTCATCCTCCAAATCAACATCACCAGCCAACATCAATGGATGTCACATCATGAACTCTCCAAGACATTCTACAAAGATAACCATATCTCTATACAAGATCAAGACAACTAGATAACATTTATGAAAGTCATTGAGATAGAAATCCGCACAAGTAAACTCCTCGATCAAGGGATACCAAGTTCATGGCATTGGTAATCATTAACTTGTTAAAATGAGAATCCCTATCATGCACCTCAAATCCTCTAGCAACTAAACCATCAACTTAAACTAGGTCAACTCCCTCATCCCAAGAGAATCCTAAAGCAAGAGTATCATCATGGTCAACTCCCTCTGTCTAAGAGAATCCATGATCCCCAGCAAGAGTATCATCATGGGCAACTCCCTCTATGTGAGAGACTCGATCCCTAGCTTTGTACTCTATAATACTACCATCAACTGCAATTCCAAAATCAATCTTAGCATCATCCTCCATCAAGGCATCACACCTCCCCTCCAACGAACAACTAGAAGTCTCACAGATGGAAGAAACTAATGCAATCTAACAAGCATATCTCCTAGGAGGCATACTCTGCCTCATTGAAGATCTGGGTGTTTATGTATACTCTTGAGCCTCTAAATCTAGAATAGAAATCTCTGCATTCTCCTCGAACACTAAAGAAAAACCCAGCAAACCAAAAGATATCACATCCTCATCAACATGAGATATAATTAGAGTAATCTACAATCGATGGTGTACTTGGCTCTATGACATCACGCCACACATGTGCATCTAAAAGCTAAAAGGCCCTACCAACCTCTTGTCGGAATGTACAAGTGCCATTGGACAAGCAAGTTGTAAAAGCCACCCTCTCTCACCCCTCTAGCCAGAGTCCTCATACCCACTAGACTATAGTCACTGATGGTGCACTGTTGTCCGTCAAAGGAAACTCTCTAGTGGATATCTATCATACAAGACACTGAAAGGAGATTCTTCTCAACCTAGGAACAAACAAAGCATGATCCAACTCAAGAACATCACATGATGGCATATGAAGAGAAATGTAACAAGCTCCTCTCACGAGATAAGTGGAATCATCACCAAGCTCCATGTTCATGCCTCCATCTAGCACTGAAATATGTTACATAATAACCTAACATATGTCATATGTCTCGAAGCTCCATTTTCCACAAACCATCCAACACTAGACACAGTATTAGAGGACAAGCAACCCGCCAAAGCCATATCCATCCTGGAAAATCTGCAATATGCACAAGATCGTCCACCTATCACAAGTGAAAAATACTGGCATCTATTCAAACAAAACCAGTGTAATAAACATCGGCGATTTTTTGCAAAAAAAGAGCAATTTTTCCCTCAAGCCGATTTTTCGACGAGGACAAAATCGCGATTTTTTCTACCACGATGGAAAAAATCGCCCATCTTGAGGGATCCGCTGCATAAAGAGGTAAAGGGGCTTTTTTCTGCGTTTTGCTTGCATTTTCTTGTTGGAGAAGGAGGGAGAAGGGTAAGAGGAGACCAACAACCATTGTGGAGGCATCCAAACACCATTTTGCATCACCATCAAGGATTTTTGTGGAGCAAGGGTTCAAGATTCCAACCAACCAAGTCAATCTTCCTCTCACAGGTATGTACATTGTATCCCATTGTTTTTTCTATCTTTTCCATGGATTGTTTGCATGCTTGCTTGCATTTTTTCTTGCATTTTTCTCTGCCTAGATTTCTCTATTTTTTTGTCATTTTGACAATGATTTCCATGCCCATAAATATGAAAAACAGTCAGAATGTAAGGGATTTTTTCAATGGAATGGCAGGCTTGTTTTCTTAGGTTTTTAGCCACCCTCTTGTTCTCATTTTTTATGGCTAAAATATATAAAAATTTAGAGGTCTAATTTTTTAACCCAGACTGCTACTATTTTTTTCAAAAGGGTTTAATGTATTTTTTTGTGTTTTTTGTGCCCTAGGCTTGCATTTTGATTCTTGAAAGTTGAGGCTGACATTCCCTTTGCAAAAATGCCAAAGCCTTTGGACCCTTTCTGGCAGTATGGTGAACTAGAGGATGGAACAAACAGGCAGAATTTGAAATGTAAATTGTGTGGGCATCACATGACGGGAGGGATTAGCAAGTTGAAGTACCATCTAGCTAAACTCCCTGGGCATGATGTTAGCCTATGTACTGGAGTGACCCCGGAGATCATGAGATTTGCACATGACTCGATCCATGAAAAGAACAAAAAGAAGGATGAGATTGCAACAAACAGAGTTGAGCTTGCAGCTTTTGGCTTAACAAGAGGTCCAGGGGTATCAATGTCTACCAATGTCGATGTGTGTAGTGGGAGTGGCTCCATTGATTCACCTATCGGGAGGGAGGGGTCCTCATCCCATTTTGTTGCACGAGCAGGAGTTGGAGAACAACCTTCTATCAGTTCAATTAAAAAGAAAAGTGAAAAGGTACAAGCAGACTATGTCACAGGGTTCAGCGAATCTGAACCTCCAGATTCAGAATTCAGCGAACCTAAAAAAGTTTAAAAAAACCGTCTAGGTTCGCCGAACCTGATAGAGGAACCTCATTCCGAACCTGAAAGCCGAACCGGTTCGTTGAGGTTTGTCTATCAGGTTCGTCGAACCTGATAAAACGAACCCGAAGCAAAACTAAAATGTGGGTTAAAGTATCGGGCAAGGTTTTTTTGGGTGGTTTTTCTCTCCACGAGGGTTTTTTTTGGTGGTTTTTCTCTCCGCGACCGACCACACCGACACCAGAATCCTCGTCCGCAAGCTATCCTCGCCACTCAGAGCTCGATTGCAATCTATAACTGCATGAAACCAACAGAGCTGCGACTGTGACTCGTTGCTCGGCACTCAGAGCTGTGACTGCGACTGTATCATGAGTCTAGGCTGCCAACAGAGCCACGGCCTACCAAGTTCCAACTTCCAACAGAGCCGCCTTCCAAGTTCCAACAAACAACTGCGACTGTGACTCACGAGTGGGTGACTTCAAAGTTCAACGCTTGGAGGGCTCAAGCCGCGGCCCGCAAGCAAACGTTAGAAGGTAATAAGGGGTAAAGTCCATAGTTGAGTTAAGCATGCCTCTCTATTTAGTTATTTCTTCAGCTTTTGTTTGTATTAGTGCGGGAAAATAGATATGTATTAATTTATAGAGAAGGTTGTCTATATTTCTAGAGGTAAAGCAAACGTTTTGTGAGGGAGGATAATATATATATATATATATATATATATATAATTTATTCATTTTTTTGGAAAAATGTATATGCCGAACCCCATCAAAAAATTCAAACCTGGAGCTTGTCGAACCCGAACCTTGTGACATAGCAAGTAGACAGGGTTATGGGGAGGTGTCTTTACTAGAGTAACATACCTCTCACCATTGTCAGAAACAATCCATTTTGGCAGCAGATGTGTGATGCCATTGCAGTAGTTGGCCCAGTGTATAAAAGTGCCACCTTTGAGGAGTTGTGAGAGCCAATCCTTCAAGCATAAAAGAAGGACATCAGTTCTAGATTGGAGGATTTCAAGAAGTCATGGAAGACCATTGGTTGCACAATCATGTATGATGGTTGGACAGATGGTAAGGGTAGAACCCTTATCAACTTCTTGGTATATTGTCCTAGAGGTACGATGTTTATTAAATCAATAGATGCATCAGCATATGTAAAAGATGTAGCACTCTTATGTGATTTGATGGGGGGGGTTCATACAGGATATCAAGGTGCACAATGTTGTGCAAATTATTACAAATAATGCAGCCAATTATATGGCTGCAGCCTGCTGGTAAGATGCTTATGGAGAGGCACTCCACTTTGTTTTGGACTCCATGCGTTGCTCATTGTATTGATTTGATGCTAGAGGATATGGGGAAAATTCCCTTCATCAAGGAGGTGATTGATCAAGCTAGAAGCATCCCCAAATTCATATACAACCATGCTTTTGTTCTCAGCCTCATGAGGAGGCACACTAAAAACACTGAGTTGAAGCATCCTACAATCACGTGTTTTTCCACCAACTTCATTACGCGTCAGTCTTTGCTTCAATGTCAGTTTGACTTGAAGCAAAAGTTTGTTTGTGGTGAGTGTCGTGATTGTGCATATAGTAGGAGAGAGGATGGGAGAACCATTGCTAAGTTGGTGTACATTGACTCCTTCTAGGGAGGAGTAGAGGAAGTGTGTGTGGTGAGTGAACATTTGGTAAAGGTTCTAAGACTTGTTGATGGTGATAAGCCTGCAATGGGCTATTTGTATGAGGCCATGGATAGGGCCAAAGAAACCATCTGGAATTATTATGTGGGCAAGGGTACCCCTGGGCACAACAAGCACATGTTGTTGTGGGATTTGATTGATAGTCGATGGACCGAGATGCTTCATCGACCCATTCATGCAGCAGCACTCTTCCTGAACCCCACATTTGCCTACAAATGCAATTTTGATTTTGATGACAAGGTGTTGGAAGGGCTCCTCAATTGTATTCAAAGGATGGTACCTGAATATGACACTCGCAATGCAATCAATCGCGATATAGAAGTGATGGTATTGGAGCATTTGACTTCGGTGATGCTATTCATGACAGGACCATTTTCATGCCAGGTGTGTTATTAATTTATTAGAGTGTTTTAACTTTTAACTTTTATAATTTTATTTGAAAGTTGAACAGTTTGAACTTTGAGCTATGATTTATCATTTAATTATTTCTTATTTCAGTTTTCCAATGCAATGAAATGTAATTTAGTTCTCTTTCATTCTTATTTGTTGCAGCTACTTGGTGGCGAACCTATGGTGTAAGGACACCAAATTTATTAAAATTTGCCATTAGAATCCTAAGCCAAGCTTGTACCGCTTCAAGATGTGAGTGAAATTGGAGTGTTTATGAAAAGATACATGCAAAGAAACACAAAAGGTAATAATTTCAATAAAGCAATTGCATTTAATTTAATTTATGAATCTATGATCCTTTAACATATTATAATTTATTAACTTTTGAGTCTTTGACCCTCCATAGCCCAAACTCATAAAAAATTTATTACCCTCTTACAGGTTGGAGTTCACACGTCTCAATGACTTGGTGTATGTCCATTAAAATCTTCGCTTGTGGATGAGACAAATAGAGAAAGAACCAAATGTTGATGCCATCTCCTTGGACAATATTGATATATTGTCTAAGTGGAGGTTGGAGATTGAAACTCCTGCCATGGAGGAGTCACCTACATGGTTAGAACCATCTAGCCCTCCATCCATCACTCATTGTCAGATATTGGATCAGGGAGCAAGGCCCCTACAAGAACATTGTCGAATCCCCAAGCATCCTCAAGCCATCTCCAATCCTCCTACTAGGAATCCAAAACTGCCACATGCCAACTAGGGCATGACGCCCTCCTTCATGATGCAAAACATTTGTCATCCCATGTAAGGTATTCTCCTAGCAAGTGGCTCCTCCATGGGACCCCACTAAAGGGCATCCACCAAACTACCAAAAGATCTCCAACGCCTAAGGGAAAACACCAAGCCAAAAATCAACTCAGGTCAAGCATTCACTTAGCAAAGCTATCTCAACTGTGCCAATCCATCATGGCCTATCCTTCATGTGCCAATCCATCTCAGACCACCAAGGTGCTAAACATACACCATCTACCCTAGATCTCATAAATCACCTCAAACATGGTGTAAACACTTTCAGAATAACATGGAAAACTAACATACGAGTCCATTTGATCACCTATCCTATAAATGGGGCAGACTTGTCAAGTGTGCCATGTATAGGACAATGAGACTAAGGAGCACTCCATCTTCATGTGTCCAATGTATTATGAGATCTAAGGGAGATCTCATAATTCCATATAATGATTATGGAGGACCCCTTACTAACTTCTCTAATTATTCAAATCAATAAGTGTTTTGCTCTCTACATACACAAGGTCATTACTCACATGCAGAAAACCTTATGAGGGTGTATCTAGACCCTACTCCATTAGAATGATCGACTCATTCCAACCTATCTCGCTCATTGGAGGCACTAAGCAGCATGCAAATCATGTAACCTTGAATGAAGATAATACTAGGTCGATTAGACAACACACATCCTCTCATTTTGTTGATAGACAACCCACTTTTAGAAGGCCTCAAAGATGTGCATGCTTTTAGCACAAAATAGAGCCTAGATTGAGGAGTTAAATGCCCATCACAAGATTTCTCTCTCTAGCCTTATATGGTAGGGAACTTCTATAGGACACCACCAAGATCACCCAACCAAGCCCTTTCAACACCAAGCACTCCCTAAAGGACATTATCAAACTTAGCAATAGCACTTTCAAAATCATTAATGGAGACAAAAATAGCTCTATTCCCTCCTCTACATCTACCTCTATACCCAATGCTAAGTATGGCTTGAAGGTTTCCCTCTTGGTTCACCCTTCCATCTATTGAAATTTCATTTGCACCAAGTAATTAATGCAAATTTGAAAATTAACTTTCTTTTGAGAAGGTTTAGATCTTAACCCTAGAATTATCGACCTTTAGAACTAATATAAATTCATGTGTAAGACAACAACAGAACAATCGCAATGATTCAATTCTAGTAGCCCAAAAATTCACAACAATTCCAAGAGGAAAGATACAAATCATTCCAATGAGTTTCCAAGCCTCTAGAGGCAACTTCCCATGCATAAACCAGATTTGAAAACTCTTCTTATACAGCAAATATAACAATAAACACAACAGCAATAGATGGTTGTACTATTATCTTCAATTTTAGTGTTAAGTCCCTTAATAGTTTTCTCTTAAATGTGTCAAATCAGCAACACAGTTAAAAGCTAGAAATAACCATCCCAAGAAAATAAAATGTTGAAATCAAATCTACAATATACACAATATGTGGACAGTTGGAAATCTCGTACTCAATGAATGAAAAACATACATACCATACCCAATATGCCCTAGCTAGGGTTAGTCAACAAAACCTAGCTCCTCAGAGTGCGAGAATCCCACCAACACTGTCTCCAAGGCAAGACAATATCTTCCTCTTTTCCCTCAATTACATCCAAGGGTCTCTAAACCCTAATCTCTAGCCTTCGGGGGATGAAACCCTAACCCTAGAATCCAAGATGCTCCAAGAGACCAAGAAACCCTAGCACCCAAGACAAAGGCATCAAATGTACATAGAAGAATCTCAAGAGATAAATTGTCCACCTCCTCATATGCTCCTCTAGGGTTTCCTCATGAACCCTAGCACATCATTAAGAGAGCACTCCAAAGAAGAGATACAAATGAATCTGTGATGTGATGTGTTGTTTGGAAAGACTCTCTCCTTCCTCTATTTATATGAAAGGTAAGGGAAGACAACAATATAAGATAGGTCAACCAAAGCCTTACAAGCAAGCCTACTAAACATAAAGTAAGCCACACACAAGTGAAGCACTCCACACCTAGAGTACAGGTATCAAGCTCCAATGATAATGTCGTGCACAATAGTGACCCAAGGTGATATAGTTATGCAAGGCAAGTCCACACTACTCCATCCTAAGCCTCCACAAATTCCATTCATCCTCTAAATCAAAGTACTCCACTAGGGTAGCTATCCCCTACAAAAACGTTGTCAAAGCTCCGAGCATCCCTGAGGCATCTCCAATCCTTCAAACTAGAAACCAAGCTCCCACATGCCATCTAGGGTTGTATCCCTCCACAGTGCAGAACGATCTTCATATCCTGTAGAACTTTCTATCACTAGGTGAATCCTCCATGTGGGTATCATTCAAAGCATCCACCATCTAGGCAAGGGATCTCCAACACCCTAGGGAAGAACAAGCCAATGACCATCTAAGGTTTGGCATTCACTGAGCAAGCTATAATAAATTTGCATATCCATCACAAACCATCTCTCATGCTACTATACATCTAGAACCATCCAAGGGTTGAACATACACCACATACCCCAAATCTCACAAAGCACCCCAAACATGTTGCATGCACTTTCGAAGTAACCCAAAAGTCTAACACTCCTTTACAAGGAATGTTTACACCATCACCTATCAACTCCCTCTGCAACTGCACCAAACCTACTATATATGCAAATCAATACTAGTTGGGGTCCCGAAATCTGTCATCTCATGAAGCACCCCAAACATGGTGTATACATTTTCAAAGTAACCCAAAAGTCCAACACTCCTTTACAAGGAAAGTGTTTACACCAACACCTATTAACTCCCTCTACAACTCCACTAAATCTAGTATATATGCAAACCAATACTAGTTGAGGTATTGAAATCAACCACTATCATCTACAACAAAGTTGTCAACCCATGCCATCACAACAATTCAATCATCCAATGAATAATGACCTCCTGTGAATATATAGGAATGTCTCCATAGAGCAACAATCGACTACCACCCTCCATCATCCTCGACATCATAGGTCAACTTCAATGGTTACCACATCATAAGTTGACCAAAACAACCTGCAAAGATAATCATATCTTCATGCAAGATCAAATCGATCATGGAACACAAAGATCATGGTATAGCCATTGAACTATGCAAGGCCATCATCAAACTGTCATCATGAAAATCCCTCTCATGCACCACAAATCCTTTAGCAATGGAACCATCCTAAACTAGGCCAATTTGCTCATCAAGAGAACGTTGAAGTAAGAGTATCGTCAAGAGCAACTCCCTTTGTCTAAGAGAATCCATAATCCTTGGCTCTGTACTCTATAATACTCCCATTAGCTATAACTCTAGAATTAATCTCGGCAACATCCTCCATCAAGGCATCACACCTTCAAATGAATAACTAGAAGGCTCATGGATGAAATGAATCTCATCATCGCACCTCTCTTTAATACAACTGGAAGCCTCATGAAGGGAAGAAACTGATGCTATATACATCTTAGGTGGTACACTCAACCCTACATGCTCCTGATCCATTGTATCAACAATCTCCACATTCTCCCTAATCAAGGGAGGAGAACCCCACGTTCTAAAAGATCTCATAAGCGGAGTGCAAGGATCAAAACCTAGCTCTACATGTGCCTTTTGAGACATAGAAGGCCCTACCAACCCCTTGTTGGAATGTGTGAGTACTACTAGATCAACTAGAAATCTATAAAGGCCGCCTTCTCTAACCCCTCTAGCCAAATTCATCGGACTTGCCAAACTACAGTCAACAATGGCGCGTTATTGTCCCTCAAAAGCAACTCTCCAATGGATATCTTTCGTACAAGAAACTAAAATGAGGTTTTTCCTCGAACTTGAAACAAATAAATATCAAACAGCTCAAGAACATAACCTAAGGGCATTTAGAATGAAATGGAGCCAACTCCTCTCACAAGGTATGTGGCATCATCACCAAGCTCCACAGTCGTATCTCTCTTTTGATCATAATCTTGCTAACCTATTTCGAACCCTTTCCTCCCTTCTTCAATGGACATCGTCTTGCAAAATGTCCCATCTCATGACATCGAAAGCACATAACCTTACTGAGGTCCTTCTTCCATGTATCTATCCCATTCTTCTTCTTGAAGCCTTTCTTTTCACCCTTCTTCGTCTTTCTAATGAGATCGATGGCATCTACTTCCCCATGTTGTTCTGAACATGACTGCAATCTAATTTCTTCCTCCACATGAACAACCCAAAGCTTTGGGAAATCTAGTAGCTTCTCCCTAGCACAAATACCTTAAACAAAAGGTGTCCAAGAAGTAGCAAGCCCTTTAAGAGAGATAGAAACTATCTCTTGATCCTCTATCTTAGTTCCAATGGCACCCAATTGATCCTTCAATTCATTTATCATAGTCAAGTAGTGAACCATAATATTTGTCTTTCTCACGTAAATAGTTGAAAGCTGGGTTTTGCAAGAGAATCTGTTGAGAGGCACAAGAATTTTGAAATAACTTAACCAAAGCATCAAACAAGCTCTTGCCTGACATCTTATCAGCAATGTGAGATAAAGTGATCCTTCACAGAATCAAGAATGATTCTCTTCACTTTGGCTTCTTTCTTTCGATGAGCATCCAACTGTGTTGGATTGATAGGTATTGGAATGTTCTTTTTCGACGTGCTCCCAAAGATCAACCTCTTCCATAAGAATCTGAAGCCTGAGCTTCCATAGAACAAAATTTGAAGCTCCATCCAACCTGTCACACTCTCTTAGATCGAGCGTAACCAACACATCCTGAAAAAAGTCTCAAGTGAAAAATCAAAAGTAAATGATGTAGAGAAAATAACCCTTCCAAGGTGGTCATGCTTATCTCGAGCAACCTAGGGTTTCACACACAATGACTTGAACTAGGTCAAGCACCTATCCTAGGTAATAACTAGTTGAAATACAAATCCCTCTTACTCAAAATTGATCTTAACTACAACCACTCTGATACCATGTTGAAATTTCATTTGCACCAGGCAATTAATGCAAATCTGAAACTTCATCTTCTAATAAAGGTTCCTCGGATCTTAACCCTAGAATTTTCAGCCTTTAAGACTATTGTAAATTAATGTGTAAAATAGAAGCAAAACAATCACAATAATTCACGTCTAGTAGCCCCAAAATTCATGGCAATTCAAGAAGAAAAAATATGAATCTTTCCAATGAGTTTCCAAGCCTTTGAGGCAACTTCACATGCATAAACCAGATCTAAGAACTTTTCTTCCACAACAAATATAACAGCAAACACAACGGCAATAGATAGTTGAACTATTACCTTTAATCTTAGTGTTAAGTCCCTTAGCAGTTTTCTCTCAAGCATGTCAAGTCAACAAGACAATTAAAAGCTGGAAATATCCATCTGAAGAAGATAAAATACTGAAATCAACTCTACTATATACAGTGTACACTATGTAGACAACTAGCAATCTCTTCTATATTTGTTCAATGAATGAAGTACATACATACTATAGCCTCCTCTCAAGGCTAAGACAAAATCCAACCACCCAAGATGCCCTAACTAGGATTAGTTAACAAACCCTAGATCCTCCAAATGCAAAAATCCCTCCAACATTATCTCCAAGGCAAGACATCATCCTCCTCTTCTTCTCCAAATACATCCAAAGGCTTCCAAACCCTAATCTCTAGCCTCTAAGGGATGAAACCCTAACCATTGAATCCAAGATGCTCAAAGAGACCAAGAAACCCTAGATCCCAAGAGAAAGAGATCATATGTACAAAGAAGAATCTCAAGAGATAAATCATCCATCTCCTCCTTGTATGCTTCACTAAGGTTTCCTCATGAACCCTAGTGCATTGCTAAGAGAGCACTCCAAAGAAGAAATACAAATAAATGTGTGATGTGATGTGTTGTTTGGAAAGACTCTCTTCCTCTATTTTTATGAGAGGTAAGGGAGACCAACAATATAACATAGGTCAACCTAATCCTTACAAGCAAGCCTACTAAACATAAGTAAGCCACACACAAGTGAAGCACTCCACTCCTAAAGTACAAGCATCAAGCTCCAATGATGATGTTATGGACAATTGCCACAAGGTGATGTAGCGATGCAAGGCAAGTCCACACCACTCCATGTTGAGCCTCCACGGACTTCATCCATCCTCCAAAGCCAGGTACTCCACTGGGGCAGCTACCCCGTACAAGAACATTGTCAAAGCTCCTAGCATCCCCAAGCTATCTCCAATCCTCCAAACAGGAAACCAAGTTGTCACATGTCATCTAGGCTTGTAGCTCCTTCACAATGCACAACACTCCTAATATCCTATAGTACGTTCTACCACAAGGTGAATCCTCCATGTGACCATCATGCAAGGCATCCACCATCTAGGCAAGAGATCTCCAACACCCTAGGGAAGAACGTTAAGGCAATGATCCTCTGAGGTCTAGCATCCACTAAGCAAGCTATCACAAGTATGCATATCCATCATGAATCATCTCTCATACTACAATCCATCTCGGACCATACAGGGGCTGAACATACACCACGTAACCCAAATCTCTTGAAGCACCCCAAACATGGTGTAAATGGAATAACCCGAATGTCTACCACCATCCTCACTTTTCTTTCATTTTTACATGTATCTCTTTATCTTTTAGCTTTCAAGAGTCACTCCCACATTGCATGTGTCTTGCTGCATTATCTAGTCCCACTAAGCTACTTTTTTGGTTACCTGTGGACATTAATAAAATTATCTTATCTTATCTGGCATGACAATTTCTCATGTGTGATTGGTACAATTCTGAGTATACTGTTCACTATTCACTAAATGTTTAACCTTCTTAAGCACTCGTGTGGAACTGTTAAGCACAGTTTGGTTCTGAGTAGGCATTGTCTGCAAGAGACTAGTGCAGATCTTCTAGCAGCACTAATCTGCAAAAGGGGCATGTTGTTTTGCAGAGTGATTCTGCAAGCCAAAAATCTGCAGTGATATCAGAGAGGTTGGGTATGATTAGTGGGCCTTTAAGATTGTTGTTAATCCTTTGCCTAGAAGATCCGTGACTTCTGAGAAGTTTCCCATAAGCACAATGTTTTCAACAAAAAACACTTAGGTGTGTAGATGTAACCACCAATATTTTTTGCTTTTGGATTTCAGTTATGTTATTTGAGCTTAAATTCTATCATATTTTCTGCTACTATTTTCAATTACATCAGTAGTTTTTGTAGTATTAGCAGTAGTAGCAACAATTTACATACATGAGCACTGCAATTCCATTTCCAAATAAAAGAAAACATGCCTTTACAATCTTTCCTAGTTTCATAAACGGATGAAAGTAACTATAGAATGCATTCCGTTCCTGATTACAATTAGCCACTTTTAAAGGTTTAAATGGTTTATTGCAGCATCTTTCTACCTCAAAGCCGAGTATTCTTTCCCATAACTATTTCTGGTTTTAGATATCCTTCAGAAAGGATCACCACAAGCTACACTTATCTAGGCTCTGACAAAGACGTGCATTAAAGAAGGTCTTCGAAAATAAATTCTGCACCCAACCAAAATCTAATGTTCTAGTTCTTCCATCGGTACTATTCTTCTCTTGCTTGCACCTTGGGAAAGTATCTCCCAATTTTGGACGGAAACTTTTGTATTTACCAGAATTATCTTCTGTTTTTTAAAATTTCTCCATTCTAGACTCTATCATGGAAGATAATTTCCAAGTCAACAAACTTTCAAGGCCATAATTTCATAATTGTATATTTTCCATTTCCAATTTTCCTCCATCCTTTTAGCCCCTTCAATAACGAATCTTAGAATCGTCTCTTTTTATCTGAGTCTACATAGAAATAGCTGCTCCTTTTAGTCTTGTCAAGGAAGTTATAAGTGAGCAGACAGTAAGATTTACCTGCCCGTTAGCTGCCTTGACCATAGATACAATTGAATCCCGCTCAGGCTTTGTATTTGGGGTGATAAATACTCTTTTATTCTGCACAATAAGGTAGAGCTCATAAATACTATATGTAAGTTTGAAAAGAAGGAATTAAAAATATGCATACATATTGTCGGTACAGGAAAGTAAAAAGCTAATGCACTATAGCAGAAAATTGGTATACTGAAAATTCTTTAAGAAGGCTTAGAAGTATTCAGCTGATACCCATCTGTCTTAACTCTTAGATAGTCTTACAATTATTTTCCTAATCTGAAAGAAAGTTCTCATAACCACCGCACCTGCAAGAGAGGCCTTTGTTGTGCACTCGCCAAAGAAGCAGACATGCTGAAACCAATCTCTTTCTCCTTCTTGGCATCCTCTAAAATGTATTTCTTTTCATCGATAAAATAGCTTGCTTGGCCAGAGTTCTCCAACCATAAGTGTGTGACAACGGGTTTGCCAGCAGCCATTGCTTCTAGCATGTTCCTTGTCCGAACAAACTTATCTGTGACAAAGTGAGTACAATCTGCAGGTGAAGTTGTGGCCTGACCTCCAAGCCTTGTCAATATCTGCCAACCAATGTCCCTTTTGTAAGAATGACTAGACCAATATTTCTAAAATCATAAAAGTACTTAACACTCAAAAAATACCTTCCGCTGCTGCTTTACTAGATCATCATCCAATCCATGGCTAAACAAAACATGGACACTCCCTGGCTCTCGTTTCTTTCGGGTAGAATCTTTCAAGATAGACGATTGGCCTGTCTCAGATGCATCCAACCTGCCAAGTTCTCTTTTAAGAGTTGATCTTGGTGTCCCTTTCTTCTTCAGTCCTTTTTTAGATGAATCTGCTGTCTCTAGACCATGTCCAGTAGAAGCAGGGGTTTTGACATCAATGTCATGTGCAGGAATCTGGAATGTAGAGGGAGACCCAACATCTGCGAAAGTACCATTAACTTGCACCTCAGCTTTACTAGGACTTATTAAACTAGCACCATCTGTAAGTTTTTCCCCGTTTGGAGTAGCAGAAGTTGCCTTTATTCTCCCAGATTTTCGTCTTTGAGACCTTGATTCTGTAACCGTGTGCTTAAGGGCAGAGTTATCTCTCTCAATGTCAGTTGATGCACAATTAGCAGAATCCATATCTGCTCCCAAGTTGCGCATAGATTGCCTGGTAATACGTACTTCTGCTTCTTGTACTTTCTCATGGATGACTTCTTCACCTGCTCCAGCAGGTAAGTCCTCTCCAGCTGATATTGGCTTGCTTGGCTTGCAGTAATTCTCATCTTTATTTTTCTGGCTTCTTTTACTCCTGACAGCCTTTGCAACACTGCACAACGTATCTGTGTTCTCATCTTGGATTGCAGGGTTCTTGGAACCAATTTGTTTATCAACCAGAGTCTTTGTTTGTCTGGTTGAGTGAATTGCTACTTCTCCTACCTTCAGGAATGTCCCTTCCCCGTCTGCTCCAGCTACTTTTGATTTTGATGACTGATCAATACTTCGAGAATTGCTTACCTTATGTGATATATCTTCTACATCTGCCTGCTTTCTTTTTCTGCCAACACTCTTTTCCACATTCTTTGACGTTAACAAATCCTGAGCCTCTTCTTTTGTATTGGGACTCTTTGAATCTCTATGTGCTTTAAGTTTCTGCCCCTCCATTTGCTTTTGATTTCTTTGCCTGGCTGAATGTCTTGCTAATGCCCCAGCCATTGACTGCATCCCTTCCAAATCTGCCCAGGCTGGCTGTATTTCTCCAGTGGCTTTTGATAACTGGTCAGTTTTCAAACTTCTTTTCTTCTTGAAATCATTTACAGAACCCTTCTGTATATCCCCCTCTTCATCATTTTTTGCTTCAGAACTTCCAGAACTAACTTTTGTTCCGTGCATTTCCCCGGGGTTCATATTGCCTGTTCGCCTAGTAAAGCGTCCTACTCCTATGTCTACTCTAGCTGACTGAAGTTCTCCATCTGGCGTTGATGTGACCTCCACATTTCCCCCTTCTCTTTTCCTCCTAACAACCTTTGTAAAGTTCTGAATTCTATCTTGGTTCTCTCCATTAATTTCAAAACCCTTGGATTCAACTTTCTCTAATCCATCTTGTTTGGAAATTCTTGGTATTCCCTGTCTCCTTCTCTCACCCTTCTGTTGGACTTGTCCTTCATCTTCTGCCCAATGGACTCTCCTGCTGTTTCCCTGAGCAGGCAAACTATTGCCAGCCTTCATTTGCTTTGCAAATGTTTCACCATTTTCAGAGTGGGTATTTGGTGATGTCTCCTTTCTAAACACACCAGATAGTCTAGTCTTCCTCTTTCTTGATTCTCCAGATTTGGTACAGCCTTTTTGTTCTACTGTCTGTGCATTTTCCTCGGTTGCTTGATTAGGGGGAATCTCTACTGGCATTGACTGCATCATTTCAGCAGCCAATTTGGCGCCATTGTCAATATCAGACATGCTTAATGACTCTCTGCAACTGGGAATTTTTTCCAGTTGTTCAGAAACTTCTCCTAACCTTGCTGAACGCCTGGAGACCTTAGCAGATTCTGACTTGCTAACCCCTTTAGATAAGGTAGCCTTTGCTCCTTGGACTTTGGTCCCCACTTTAATTTCTCGTCCATGTAGTGCACCAGAAATGGTTATGTTAGATTCTGAGCCACCTGAGTTAGTTAGCTTTAGCAAGCCCTGTGACAGAAGTTTGCTTTTGTCTTTTCCAATCTTTACATCCTTACTATTTGGAACTGAAGCATCCTTCTTACCCTTAAAAGATCTTCGGCTGATTTGCTTGGATTCTGTTTTGACTTTATCTTCCCCAGTTCTAGATGACGGAACAGCCAAGCCAGTCTTACGAAAAAACTGGCACCCACCTTCATCATGTTGGCTGTCAACCCAATCAAAGACTCCAGTTTTTTCCTTTGGACTTTTGCATTCCACCAAGTGAGCAAGATTTTGAGTTCCCCTTGCACTCAGAGGCCTAGAGTATGTCATTTTAGTCAATTTTTCAGGCTCAGGTTCTTGTGACAACCCAGTTGTATTGAGCCATACCAATTTGTCAACCATATTCAATGCATCAGCTTGGGATTGTTCACCTGGTTCCAGAGAATCAAGATAGTTTAAACCAGAAGAGATAGGGTGGTTATGTGATTTTTTATCAAACCCAAGATCATATAGTCCTGCTGACTTAAGGTTCTTCATATTTACAATGTCGGAATTCTCTTGATCTTTGGGGATGCCACCTTTGTAATTCTTGACTCTGGCATGCAGTTCAGCATCTTCCTTGTCACCAACCTGGGCTGCCAATTTCTCACTTTCACCATTACAACTAATGACCCTTTGTTCATCTTGCTCATTTCTGCCTATTGTTCTTGGTTCATCACCTTCCTCCTCACTGCCCATGTACTTTCTTTCATCAGCTTCATCAAGCCCATCACTGGGTTTAGGTTTATCAACTTCCATAGCTTCAGTGTAGAAAAGTTTCCTTGCTGTCAGATTTTCAGCCCTTGGTTGTGCAGACTGTACAATGTCTGACCGTCCTTCACAGTATATGTTTGTCATTTCTTTATAATCGTCCGCATCATTTGGTCCTGTGGATTTCCGGGACTTGTACTTCAATGAAGGTTTATCCCCAGACAGATGGCCTATTGTATCTCTTGCAACTAGAACAGATTGAGCCATGCTACTGGAATCATGTTTTCCAACATCACTTTTGGCATCTTTGACAGAAGTTACTTCCTTCGTTGTAGATAGCATCCTTGAAGCTCGCAATCCAGATGCACGCAAAGATGCAACCCGAACAGAAGCAATGCTTCTAGGTCCAGATGTGGGAGTTGAAGAAATGACACTAGAATCACCAATGCTTGCCCTGGTGATACAGGTAGGAGTGACACCTATTTCTATCTTCTGGCCTATACCAACAGTCTTAAAAGTTTTGGGACTGTTCAGACCATCTGAATTTAAATCCTCCTTTGGTTTACGGCCATCTTTTGTTCTCTTTGGATCACAATTCTGGTAGACAGACGCGATGTTTTCCAGCTGATTATTAACCTTGGAAGCTTCTTGGCTTAACTTTGACCTTGATGGAGCTCTCCTTGATGTGTGACGAAGAAAACCTTGTGCAGAACTTTGATAGTCGCTGATAGCATGTACAGAGTCATCAGGATTCAAATCTCCTGATTTTTGGGGCTCACCCACATCACTTTCATCTTCAGTTGAAGCATCTGAGTCCACTACAGTTTGGTGCTCATGTTGACGACATGAATTGATACTGTTGAACGAAGCCCTTTTTACCGGAAACTGATTGCCTTTCAATTCATCCACTCTGCAAGGACTAGACCTGCCATCAGATTCATCTTCATCTTCACTCAAAAGTTCGGTGTTCCCGCAACCTCCATCGTCACTATCAACTACTACATCAAGATCCTTCTTATCTCTTGAACTGATAATGGTGTTATCTTCTTGGAAATCTTCTACTAATTGAGTCTTTGCTTCTGTGTAGCCTTCTAAATTACCAACATCAACTGTATCTTCAGTGTCATTATCTCTGTCACTCTCTTTCAATAACAATCCTTTTTCTTCTTTATTTTTATCCTCCCGCAACAACTGTGTTTCAAGTGGCACAGTGTCTTCAAGAGGCACTATACTCTCCAGCATCTGAGTGTTTTCAAGAACCAAAGTATTTTCAAGCGGCACAGTGTTTTCAAGCTCCAATGTACTTTCAAATGGTATAGTGTTCCCCCCATCATTTTCCTCTGAGTTTTCTCCTGAATCAATGAAAATTCATTTTTAATTTATTATCTCCACATCACCTCCCAAATTAACAACTTGAAGATAGAGCTTCTTAGGGTTCAGCTATTATTTCGTCACCAGAAACTATTAAGGTTCGGCTACTATTTTATCACCATAAACAAGCATAAGATGGGTGAGGAATACTAGATATCTTCACGTAGCTTATTGCAACACCCGAAGATACTAGGACACAACAGGATTCAGACTTCTGTGGGTGGTCTCATCAAACAATGGTTGCTAGTTTAGCCTCCATCAAGTCACGTTACTTTCAGAAGCCTCAAGACATTCGATCAACATACAAAACAAGCATGACAGAAACGTTAAAACATTCAGCTGATCTCGCACACGCACATATAACAGAGAACTTAAAAGCATTTGCCTGATATATAAGGCAACATAAAGAGGCTTTAATGCATTCAGCCCCTACTTTGGGACCGGGAAGCCAGGTTGTCCACAACCTCAGGGGCTTAAAATGCCAAGGCTTCCTTTGCAATCTTGTCTAAAGAAAAAAAGGATTAATCGGGTCTGATGATTCAACAAAATCCAACTAGTAAGCAGGGAAGGCAGATTGGGACATTGATACACATGGGAGCTTTACAAGATATGGCTTGGGACCTTAAGCAACATGGGAACTTGAGAAGGTATGGTTTACTTTTATTAAACATGTGATCTATTTTTTAATTACTTTGAGAAAGAAGCCTCAAGGGCTGGATTGCATAGAGTGGACTTCCTTCAGCTTAGATACCGAGGTCTGAGAGGTAACTAAGAAATAACTATTCTGCCAAAATCATCTGGGAATTGCACATGCCTCATCGTTACATATACTCCTTTACTTAAATAAATTTACTGTATTTAAAATAAAATAAAATAAATCTCTTACCAATAAGAGTTGATTCGATGAGTTGAGTCTCGGAGCCATCAGAGGGGCTTGAATGCTTGGCCTGTGCTCGTCTCCCTCTGCGACGCATTTTTCCCTTCATTATGACTACAATTCAAATTGGTAGTCTCAAAATTCAACTAAGAACTTCCCTCCATAAATTCTACATCAGAAAACAGCAGGTCATGAATGCCCAAACACAATCTACAAATTCAAACTTTGCAGGGTTTTGGTTCGCCATACTATAAAACCCATGAACATATATGTAAGGTGCCAAAACACTGGGAAGTGAAACTAAAATTAGGAACAAAAAGTCAAACGGATTCAAACAATGAGAGGCATGATGCATGGTTTACTTACCCCGTTCTTCTTTTGGTTTAATTCGGATTAATACAGGCCTAATTATAGAAACAGGTATAGGTATTGGCGGGTAATCGGCTAATGGGCATAAATTACCTCAGTGAAAGCATGAAATCTTACAGACGAGAATGATTTCGAGGGCTTGCAACAGAAATGATATGTGTTTGTGATTTATGCAGCAAAGCGTAGCGCACAAGGATTCATAGCATGTTTTATTTTTTATTTAATGAAAAACCCATCATATGTCCTTGTTGATGTGTTTACAAGCAGCGCCCCTATGTCGGAGACTTCTGTGTGTAAATGTTTATTTTAAAAAACCTTCATCTAATAATACATGGGCAGAGACTACATTTCACAATCAATGGGATTAATATGAGGAGTATAGAATTGTCTTTCTTTGAAATTAATCCCCATTGAAATAGTTATGTTATTGAAAGTAAGATTAAATGAAAAATTATTTTAAAATTAATTACAGTAAGATTATTATATTAATTATAATGTAATTAATAATAATAATAATATCAATAACAAAATATATAGCTAAGGAGTTCTATTCCAACTTGTTAAACAAAAAATAATCAAGCTAAGGCAAGGTCTAACCATAGCCATAGCCATTCACAATAAGTAGATGCATTAGTTATATATCAAGGACTCTCCATAATAAAGGATTACGGTATTCTCAAAATAACAATCATACGGGATTCAACCATTTTCATTTGATCACTTTTGATGGGCAAGCCACCCTCAAAGCCTCACCACCTACCATGACCTTTGCATGGAGTGGGAAGGTAGGGTTAAATGCCCTCAACATTTGACCTCTCCACATTTCATGTGGCTAGTGGTATTCGCTCTTTTTACCATCTCATTTCATCATCATATGTGTGAGATTTTATGTTATGTTCAAGGATCAATGTATGTCCAATCTTACATGAAAATTCATTATGGGTTTGGTGATATTAAGAGAATGAAGCTAGTTCTCATTGACTCGAGGTGGAGCTATGAGTTTTGATTAAATGTCTATGGGAAGATTCTCACTCTAGGATGACTATGGTTCTTGGTAGAATTTGGTGTATGTTGGGAGGTTTCAATGTTCTCGAAGGCACACAGTACAAGGAAAGCTCCCCCCTAGTGGAGGCTTTTAGTGTTTGGACAAATTTATCAAAAGAAACTCTAATAGAGGTGTTGATAGAGGTGGCAATGATTATTCATCATAACTAAAAATTATAGGCGACCAAAGGTTATAGCAAATGTTTTTTTATTCAACACATACATATCGCCCATATGCATCAGTGCGCCTAAAACCAAGTTGCATCTATGCATAAAATTTAAATACAACACACTTATGCATTAAATTTATATACAACTACTTGATGTATGTTTTATGTTTTCAAAGTTGATTATCTTTATTAACACACATGTGCTTTTATCTCGCATACACCCTAGTGTGCATAGTTTACCAAAAATCACTTGAAACCATTGGTGCATATTGTATATAAATATGCACTTGTGACTATGTCATTGTGCACACCAAAGTGTCTTGTAAAGTTAATGGTGACGATGACAGCAATGATGTTGTTGTTGTCTATAAATACATCAGGGCAATCTATAATTAGATTGTTTCTTAGTGTATTGTAACAATTGTGATAACAATAATGATAGTGGTAACAATATCAATAACGGGAATGTTGTTGTTGTGGTCGTTAAAATCATTGGTGTGTTAATAACAAGTATAAACACAAAAAATATATAATGCATATGCACATATGTGTGATTAACTCATTTTAAAACATAGGTGTGTAATAGCAATTTGAATACATTGTTTACTATTTGCATATGCCCCACGTCGTTTAGTGAGTTTAAAAAAAATACAATGCACCAATATGTCAATATTTTAATTAATTGTTTTTAAAAAATCAATTAATCGTTAGAAAGACAAAGATCTTTTATAATAATATTGATTTTTTAATTTTAATTATTTTGTTTGTTTGTGATGGTTGTAATAATGTGTTATACCATGGGACTAGACATATGTTCATTGTAACAATGTAAATCACCCTTATATTTAATAAACAGAGTTACATTTTACAACATTGGACAAAGCAATAGAATAAGAAAATCATTTTATTATGTATGATTAAGAGACCCTTAGTCATACAAAATGAGACAATGTAAAGGTCCACAATAATTAAAATGTCAATATGTAATATGTGCACTTATTGGAACGTGTCGTTGTCCAATTGGGTCAATATATCCAATGCATTGAGCAAAATGTCTCATTTTCAAAGGGAAACATTTCAAAACATACAACTTGCAATAACATTCATTTTTATCGATCGTCATTCTTCACTCAATTTGGTAACATTGCTAAGTTGCCTGCATACTTCGTTTCTTCATCACTTGTAGGTGCTATTGTACTTGGGTTATTTAGCCAAATTTGTTGTTGATTGGCTTGATTTTGTTCCTCCTGTTCAAGTTCCACCTACAAGCATAGAAATAAAATGTAATCATGTATATTTACATCTATAGTGTAATATGCATGATTGTGTAAATAGAAAACATACCATAGCAAGAAATGATTCACAAAGAGTTAGGTCTGGGAGACGAGGATGGAAGACTTGATGGATTTCTCAGAGGATCCTCTTGATGGAGTATGCATTTAAAGGTCCCCTTTGGAACTTGGAGGCACAAGATCTCTGAGGCTTGATATGGTTGTTACTAGTCTCGTGGTTAGTCTACAAGAGGGTGATGGGACTTTAGGTTTTGATACAAATTTGGGTAATGCCACCAATGATGGGGAATGTGCCAATTTTGTCATTCCTTCCTCTAACACACATAAAGCTTTGTATGTACTTACAAGCAGGGGAGTGACTAAAATCGAAAGATCTAACTTGGAAGGACAAAACACAAAGGAGGGATTTTAATAATTGGCAGAAGGCGTGTGTGTTGAACAATTTCTCAATTCTAGAAGCGTATCATTGTTTTCTTTGGAGCCTTCATCATAAACTAGATGGTTGTTTTTTTATGTTGTTCTATGTAGTGAGGTTTTGTGGGCTTATCGAAGCATTTTAGGAGTTGGTTTCATCAACCATTTGATTGAGCTCTTAAAATTGTGTGGTATCCCCACTATTAATGTGAGTGTTGGATCTCCTAATCATGTTAATGATATCAATCTCATGGCATATGATTGTTCAGTGAAGAATTGTGATAGGGGGGACAAAAGGAGGAAAATGTGTGTAAAATAGTGAGCATCACCTATGGACCTTGTTTTGGGCAAGGAGGTTAAAATACATGAACACATGGAAATGGGTGATATGTTGTTAATGGGTTGGTTCCTTGGTTATAGCTTGGATACTGTTAAGTTTTTAATGTTTATATCAAATCTTAAAACATTTAGCATCATAACGGCAGAACCATAAGCCAAAAGATCACTGAAAGATAGACAAGCACAACCACACAAAAAGGAACACAAAGATTTATCTTGGGAAAAACCCAGCAAAAGCTTCCTCGATATAGATGCCCCAAAAAGGTAAAACCCAAAAGACTAATCCTCCTCCTTCTCCAACTACAACTCTTTCTCTCTCTCTCTCTAATGCGCTACACAAGTGAGTGTGAGTGTGTTCAAATGAGAAGCACCTCACCTCTATTTATATTCGTTCGTTCACTTAATATTTAATTTAGTTATGTAGGCTTGAGTAATCCTAATTTAATTATGTAGGCTCGAGTAACCACAACTGGGGTACTAATGACCCGTCTTACAACGGAGGGGACTTCCTCATGACTCTTAGTAATTCTCCTGATTAGGAACATCGGGGTATAAATAAATACAAGTGATTCTTCTGATAGGAACATCGGGGACCACTAAAAAATACATATAGAATATTCTTCGAAGTTACAATAATTCAACACTCCCCCTTAACGAGAAGGGTATTATACAACATCATCAACAACAACAACAATAGGAGAGAGAGGACATCATCAACATCATCAAGGTGACACATCTATAAATCATTGGAAGTTTTTCATCATCTTTAACATATAGCCTTCATCTTCAATCTTCACCAGCAGCAAGAATTTGACTGCTCGATTGACAACATCATCATCAACACTTTGACCTTTCGATCAGCAACATCATCATCAACAACACTTTGACCTTTCGATCATCAACATCATCATCAGCAGCACTTTGATCTTTCGATCAACAACATCATCATCAACAGCACTTTGATCTTTCAATCAGCAACAACACTTTGACCTTTCGATCAAAATCATCGTCATCATCATACGCTGAACTTTCGATCAGCATCGTCATCATCATACACTGAACTTTCGATCAGCATCATCATCATCATCATACTCTGATCTTGCGATCAATACATCATCGTCATCACACTCTGATCTTTCGATCATCATCATCATCACACTCTGATCTTTCGATCAGTAACATCATCATCATCACACCCTGATCTTTCGATCAGTAACATCATCATCATCACACTCTGGTCTTTCGATCAGTAACATCATCGTCATCATCAGCAACAACCTGCAATCCATAACACGAAGACGAGAGTTTTCGGATCACTTTTGGACTTAAAGTGCAAGGATGATACAATCCTACAACATTCACAAGGACCAAAGTATCCGATTACATTATGAACAAAATTTCAGGGATGATGCAATCCCACCACATTCATGGGGACCGAAGCCTCCGAATACATTTTGAACAAAAGTTCAGAGATGATGCAATCCCACCACATTCACGGGGACCGAAGCCTCCAGATACATTTTGAATAGAAGTTCAGGGATGATGCAATCCCACCACATTCACGGGGACCAAATCCTCTAGATACATTTTGAACAGAATTTCAGGGATGATGCAATCCCACCACATTCACGGGGACCGAAGCCTCCAGATACATTTTGAACAGAAGTTTAGGGATGATGCAATCCCACCACATTCACAGGGACTGAAGCCTCCAGATACATTTTGAACAAAAGTTTAGGGATGATGCAATCCCACCACATTCATGGGGAGCGAAGCCTCCGGATACATTTTGAACAGAAGTTCAGGGATGATGCAATCCCACCACATTCTCGAGGACCGAAGTCACCGGATCATTTCTGGACAAATGTCCCGGGATGATACAATCCCTCTTCATTCTTGAAGACCGAAGTCATCGGATCACTTTAGGGCAACTACCCACGGATGATACAATCCCGCTTCATTCTCGAAGACCAAAGTCACCGGATCACTTTAGGGAAAGTGCCTAGGGATGATACAATCCCACGGCAACATCACTGCTCTTTCGAGGAAGGTCTTTCCGAACAACACCAAGATTGTCTCGAAAGTGTTCGAACTTTACCCGAGACAGAGGCTTCGTCAACACATCAGTGTTGAATCATCATCTTGTAACGTCATCATTTGAACCATCATCATCTACATCTTCAGTATGTGAATACTGAACTATCATTACTTGTATCTCTAGTATGTGAATACTGAACTATCATCATCTATATCTCTAGTATGTGAATACTGAACTATCATCATCTATATCTCTAGTATGTGAATATTGAAAGCATCATCATCTATATCTTCAGTATAGAAATATTGAAAGCATCATCATCTGTATCTTCAATATAGAAATACTGAAAGCATCATCATCTGTATCTTCAGTATATAAATACTGAAAGCATCATCATCTGTATCTTCAGTATAGAAATATTGAAAGCATCATCATCTACATTTACAGTATGCAAATACTGAAACATCATCTATATCGTATCTCGTATGTAGAAATACCGGATTTCTATGTGCTTCGATGGAACACTGGGTTCTCTGTCATCTTTATACAACTATGGTTTCACATAGAATCAATGTGGTATCCAATAAACCTGACATCACCTTCTGAATCCATATGGCTTCGCAACTAGCAGAGCAAGTTGCTATGTATTCTACTTCAACCGTGCTAAGAGCAATACTAGATTGTTTCCTACTAAACCATGAAATCATAGCAGACCCCAAACAAAAGCATCCACCTGATGTGCTTTTCCTATATGAGACACTTCCAACCCAATCTGCATCTGTATAGCCATACAATCTGTAATCATGGTTTTCATCATAGTATAGACCAAAGACTATAGTCCCTTTCAGATATCTCATTACATGTTTTGCAGCTATCAGGTGAACACATCTAGGTTGAACTTGATACTGATTCAAGGTGTTCACATCAAAACAAATGTCTGGTCTGGTATTTGTTAGATACATCAACGACCTAATAATCTGTATGTATTGAGTCACATCCACTAACTCTGACTTGTCATCAGCTAGCAACTTTAGGTTGGAATCCATGGGTGTGGCCATGGCTTTACATTCCAACATATCAAATCTTTTCAAAACTTCCACTGTATACTTTCCATGATTAAGAAATATTCCTTCTGAGTTCTTCCATACTTCTAGATCTATGAAGTAATGCATTAAACCAAGGTCTTTCATCTCAAATTATTCAGCGAGCTTCTTCTTACATTCTGCAATCTGCTTCTCAGTCCCTGTCAGAAATAGATCATCCACATACAGTTATAGTATGACAGGTTCATCTTCTGTAACCTTGAAGTAAAGGTTAGGATCGAATTTACTCTTGGCAAAGTCCGTGCTCATCAGGAAACTATCTATCCTTCCATACCAAGCTCTGGGAGCTTGCTTCAGGCCATACAGTGCCTTCTTCAACTTGCATACATGATTTCGTCTGTCTTCAACTTCAAATCCTTGTGGTTGTTCTATGTATACTTCTTCTTCAATCACACCATTTAGGAAGGCTGTTTTTACATCCATCTGGTGTAAGTCCCACTTCATCATGGATGCAAGTGCCATGATGGCTCTAATCGAAGAACACTTTGCTACTGGTGCAAATGTTTATTCGTAATCAATTCCCTCTTTCTGAGAGAACCCTCTAGCTACAAATCTAGCCTTGTACTTCTCTATACTTCCATTAGCTGCATGTTTTATCTTGTGGATCCATTTGGAGGATACCACACTCTTGCTTTCTAGTTTGGTTACTATATCCCAAAACAACATTCTGGTATTCTTCCATCATCCTGTTAGGTCATCAGCATATCCTAGTCTTCTGCATTCAACCTTGAAGGTTGGAACCCACTTTACTCTTGGTAAAGTCTCGATCCATTAGGAAGATGTCCATCATGTCGTACTATGTCGAACTCATATATCTTCTGTGGTCACTCCCCCTGAAGCGGAGCATCATCTTCCCTCTTCATTCTATACTGGCGTGATAGGTAGCATTCTCTGCTACTATGTATCTATCTCAGTTTACCAAGATACCTTTATCTTGAACTTTGTCGAAAAGTTCCTCATGCACCCATCTGTGAGATTGTTGTCTTCTGTAGGTTTCCATCTTCAACCTTGTAGCAAAGGTTAAAATATTCATCACTCTAGGTGATCTGTCAAGCTCCTGGATGTGCTTCTGATCTCGTACAAAACATACAGGTGGTTCTTTGCTCGATATATACCTCTACTGAAGAAGTGTGTCTGGTCAATAGAGTATATCATGCCATAGTCTATTCTTTCTGAGACAAACCACGAACCTTGCTTTGTACACTTGTTCTTGTAAATTCATATGGAAGACACTACGGACTTCCCTTCAGGTCTCAGAACCATATTGTAGACATCATTCCTCATGATCAACTGTTACTCTTTGATCATAGATTCTTTCATAGCCGGAAAGGTTAGCATCAATGATGTCACCCAACCGTGTTACACAACTAGAGTGTGTTCGAGGCCTCTTGGAAGTCTCTCCATACTTTTCTTCATCTTGAGTTATCTCTTGTACCCAAGGTCTTCATCTTTCGAGGTGGATTTACCTCTCTCTAAAGCTCTTTCTTCTGTCACAGTGTCTCTGACCCTGGGAGCTTCAAATTAATGTTTATTGGAGTGAATATTGAATCGTCGTCACTTGTTCTTTGGAACAAGTCTCATCCTTCTTTTCTTGTAGGCGGTTGTACAGGACCTTTCCTACAATTCAAATGCACCAGTTGCATGGTTAGAACTATTTCATAAAACATATGCATAACGACAAATTCTTATGCATCATGCAACTGTTTAGCCAATACAACATTCATCCATATCTCACGAAAACTTTCTAGATGCCTTCCATCTCTACCATGACATCATTGTGCATTAATCCAATATGTCAGCAAAGAGGTTTCATTCTAGATAAGTAGCAATGGAGAATTGTATAGCACCATGAGCTACTTACCCATCACATGCATATTAATAGTATACTATCATTAATGCAAACATTCTATCATGCATAACACATCAACTGAATATAAAACAATATCATGAAATGACAATTGAATACTTATCTTTTATTCGTTTCATGGGTAGACTCCTTCTTAATCCTTCAGCTTCATCATCTTCTTCATTCATGACATCATCATTTCTTATCCAAATGCTAAGATGGATAAGAGGTTCTTCATATTCCTCATCGCTTGAGGGATCTTCTTTGAATCGTGAGCGCTTGATATTCAGTTGCTCCCATCTTCTCTTCTCTTATTATGAGTCGAGTTTCTTCTTGTGTAAGGCTTTAGCCTCATCTCCATTTGGAACTGGAACCTCACTTATGTAGATGTCCAATTCATTTTCTTCAAGAACCAGTGAAATCCTATGCTTTCATGCTTGGAATTTTTTCAACTTTACCAAGCTTGTCATCAAGCTCGGGTGTTAGGTCATTTTGAAATGAGAACCTCAAATGTAAATGGCAAAAGATTAGTTCTTATCGGTTTGAGGTGTTCATCCTAGTTTCGGACCTAGCTGGTCTAGGGTTTGTTAAAGAAACCCTAATTTTCAAAACTTGGAATATTTCAGATCTGATTGGATAGAAATATGTGTCTCCTAAAGGCGAGTTGAGCAGCGTATTCATTTTCCCAAAACTGTGATCAGAATTCCAAAATATTTGATGCCCTAATTTTCTTCAGTTTCTTATGCAGATTACCTGATATTTCTTCTACGGTATCTATGAAATTACTGCTCCTCTGTGTCTAAAATTTCGTACGGAGGTAGACTCGCATGTTCTCTTTCCAGCACTGCAGGTTAGAGCAGAATTGGTTTTACCAATTGGAACTTATGCACGTTTTCCCAAGGTGACTCATTTCAGGACTGTTCAGAAGAGCGAACTTGTATGGACTACCACGTGTCACTGTTTCATCTTCAGAGTCCAAAATTTTTACCACATAAAGTACAATCAGTACCCTTTGTAGAACATATTTCGAAATGTCATTTGGACCTTCGTAGCCCGATATATAGAAATTCTTCCTAGGTTGCATGTTTAAGGCTGAATCCTGAGAGAGGCTGGAATCCTAACTTGGAGGAATCATATCTCCTAGAATATAGAGAATCTGATGCTGAAACTTTTACATAGTGCACATTAGGAATTTATCTTCGACCTGTGAAAGTTTAGATTGCTGAGCCTTCTCCAATCTCAAGAAATAACGAATCTACCAAAACTACTATTTTTAGTATTTTAGGGTTTTCAAGAATGAAACCCTAGTCTTCAATAGTTGTAGTTGTAGGATTGTTTTGGCTGCACAATTACTTCTTTCAGGGTGGCTCTGATACCATGTTGATATTTTAAGGGCTATGTCAGATCTTAAAACATTTAGCATCATAACAGCATAACCATAAGCCAAAAGATCACTGAAAGATAGACAAGCACAACCACACAAAAAGGAACACAAAGATTTATCGTGGGAAAACCCTAAAAGGAAAAACCCAGCAAAAGCTTCCTCAATATAGATGCCCCAAAAAGGTAAAACCCAAAAGACTGATCCTCCTCCTTCTCCAGCTACAGCTCTTTGTCTATCTCTCTCTAATGCGCTACACAAGTGAGTGTGAGTGTGTTTAAATGAGAAGCACCTTACCTCTATTTATATTCGTTCGTTCACTTAATATTTAATTCAGTTATATAGGATCGAGTAATCCTAATTTAATTATGTAGGCTCAAGTAACCACAACTGGGGTACTAATGACCCGACTTACAATGGAGGGGACTTCCTCATGACTCTTATTAATTCTCCCGATTAGGAACATCGGGGTATAAAGAAATAGAAGTGATTCTCCCGATAGGAACATCGGGGACCACTAAAAAATACATATAGAATATTCTTCGAAGTTACAATAATTCAACAAATAATGGGGGCTTAAAGGAGTGGGTTTCTTTTTCTTGGAGCTTATTACTTGGATATACACAAATTTATTTATCCTCACCAAAGGATGGCTTTCAAATAGATTTTTCATTGTTGAGGATGAGACTAAAATCTTAACTAGCTCTAGGAAGTGGAACACAAACCCCCTATAACTAAAGAGGTGGATGCCTTTATTTGATGTTAAATGTAGAATATTGGACTTGATTACTATCTAGGTTAAATTGTTGAATTTATCCACTGAATCTTGGTCCCTAGCAGTATTTCAATCAATTGGGAATACCTTGGGGTGTTTCGAGAAGGTGGATATGTCTTTCATGGAGTCTATCTTAACGAGGGTAGCCCATATTTTGGTCATGGTGAATTTTAGAGATGAGTTTCCAAAGAGTATTGTCTTTCAAAAGGGGGTTCAAAAACATACACTAACATTAAATTATGTAGATGTGCCATTCAAGTGCAATCGATGTCATAAGCATGGTCATCTTGTTGTGGATTACACTTTGTTTTTATAAGGAAGACATGTGTTATGAAAAATGCATCGTTGGCTCAAAAAGGTTAGTTTGGGGAATGCATTAGGGTCCCCTATGTCTAGTCAAATGATCATAATGATGATACATTAGTCCTAGGTATAGATATGGGTCTGATTCATTGCTATGTTATTAGTGGGGTGGAGAATCCTCTTGTATGAGTTCTACAAGGTTCCTTCATGTTTCAATGAATCCTTCATCTTTTGATATTCATATTATCTTTAGTGGGAAAGGTTATGAGATCCAACCTATAGGTTATATTGGTGCATGGTATCCTCGAGATGTCATGGATTCTAGAGGTAAGCTCCTCAAGAACTTAATGCCTTTGAATTTCGTCCCATCACTAAAAAAAAAAATCTCCAGGGTGTTGGCCTTTTGTGGGTGATAGAAATGTTTGTGTGGGGGGGAATGGGGAACTCATGTAAGGTCCTTTTTTGAATAGTATAAGCCTCTGATCCTCATTTTTTTATGAGGGTCCCTTGGTACAAAATCCAGTGGGTTTTGGTCTGAAGCTTGTGGAAGAGGGATGGGGGGTGTTATGTCAGTAATTTTTTCTCTCCATTTTGGTTTGTTTTCTTCAATTTTGGTTTGTTTTTTCACTTTCAATCATAGGTTTGATTACTTCTCAGTTTTGGTCTTTTTGAAGAGTTTATTGATGATTTATTAGTTTTTAATGGTGTGTGAGCATTTTTTCTTTAGACTTTATTTGTCTTTTTATAGTCTTTTAGATTTTTTGAAAAGGGTAAAGAAGGTCTATTTTCAATGTTGATTCAGTGATATGTTTAGAGAGCAAAAATACACTTGTTAATGACCCCAAAAATCCTCTAAACATCCGACAGTTTGGTTAAAAGCTGTAAAAGTGCGATAAAAGGGCACAGGAAGATTCTTGTAGCGCTGACAGGAAAATTAATGAAGACAGCGCTACAAGAAAATCGCGCTTCTCAATTTTTCAAATTTTTGGGCAAATTTTCGACATGGGTGTCAGCTAGTAATGATTAATGGTATTTTGCAGTATGATTTAACATGTGTGGTTGCAGATTAGACGTGTCTTTAGCAGATTTTAATCACGCATACGAGCCAAAATCCATCATTGCTAAAATCGTGGGAGCAGTTGAGAAGACGAGCTAATCTTGGCTTAACCGTCAAATTCTTCATTCCATATGCATTATTGTAGGGGATACGAGTTCGTGGAGGAGAACTAAGGCGCTGAAGAACCGGGTAGTGTTCCCATAGAGAAAAGACAGCGTTCGGTAAATTAGGGCAAGTGGTTTCTTTCATTTACGGTTGAAGAGGTGAGCTGGAGGCAGTTGTGTATTTGAGAAAAGACCGTTGCCACTGCAAACTGAAGCTTTAAGTCACGGGATTTAAAGAATTTTGGTATGTACAGCGCTGCAAAGCCCTTTAGCTAAAAATTTGGGTTTTTATGGTTTCTAAGTGATTTGCAGAAATTGATTGTTCAGAATGATAAAATGGTGCATAAGATTGAATTTCCAGCTCTCAAATAATCACTAGGCTCCATTACAAACCATTGGAAGGAACAGAGCAGCCATGAAGTCTTGAATTCAAAACATTTTCCTGTAGAGTTCAGTCATTGATTGAGAGAAGAATTTTTATAATTGAACCTCCCGTTTATGTGATACTTTGCTGATGAGCTTTTGGTGGTAAGAAGCTGACTGAAGGGTTTTTCCTAAAGACCTAATAATACAAGAAATTGCATA
>LPNX010254174.1:0-115722 GCA_001517045.1 Pseudotsuga menziesii | reverse complement strand
TAAAACAAAAACCCTAAACCCTAGTTTGAATTGAATTTATTCTTGAGATTGTGTTAGCATGTTTCCTTAGCCTTAGAAACAGTTTCTGACACAAACAGGGGGAAGTGGGGTTTATCCACAGTCTTGATTCCTCTTTGGATTTTGAAGGTTTCAAAATAAAATACAATTTGATATGTAAAGGTTCCATTATCGGTTCAACCATTTTTTGTTTTGGGGGTTTACGGTTGAAACTTGGCAAGGGACCAAAACCCTTGGGCAGAGGGAGAAAGTATTATATCCATCATTCTCAAGAGAAATATGCACGTGAAATTGTAGTTGGTAGCCCTGTCTTTAGATGAGGTTCTTATAAAAATAAATACCCCTATGAGGGTTTCTAAGTGATTTGTTTATCCTTTAGTTATAGAGGGTTGGTTATCCCCTCCAAGAAGCTAGAATTGAAAAGGACTGTGGAAATTCACAAACATGATGTATTGTCATTACAAGAGTTAATGATTGAAGGTGGCCATATTCTGTGAGAGTTGGAAATTTTGCTGGGAAGTTGGGAATTTTGTTTTGTTGATGCTTGGGGAATATTTGGAGGTTTAATCTGTAGTTGACACAATATATTTCATAAATGTTATATATGTTGTTTTGTTGGCTAAGCTTTGGGGCCATAGCTCCACTCTTAAGAATTGAGAAGAGAGTTGTTGATTGGGAATGTTTATGCTTCATACATTGATAGGGTTTTGTTATAGGAAAATTTATTCTTGAAGGAATTTATTAAGAAGGATTTATTATCTTGGGAGGATATTAGAATTCTCCTCTTTGAAGATGAGAGATATGGGGCCCAAATGCTTAGGTGGATTGTTTGTTTGATTTATTTTTGAGAAAATTGGAGGAAGTAGGTTTTTTTATTCGAAACCCAACAAGCTAAAACCTACATGGAGAAATAAGAGAATGCGTTTGGATAAGATTTATAAAAGGACAATAAATTCATACTATCATAAGCCTTGTTGGATGATGCTTGTAGAATAAGGTAGCAGGTCAATACTTGTGCACACTTAGATCATGTCTTATTCTTATAGAAATGGATGATAATGGGACAAGACTACATAGTCCCTTCAAGTTTATCCCTGGGTGGTTAGCAGAAGAAGAATTTTTATAGTTAGTAAAATATTTTTGGGGTGATTGAATATGCTTCCATCTAGTTTGAAGCAAACTTAAAAAGGATAAAAAAATGCTTGTTGGCTGGGATCATACAAAAAGATAAAAAGATGAAAAGGATGTGAAGGAGGTCAAAGCTAGTTTAGAGGGATGGTATGATTCTAAGGGTCATAATTATCTTTCAGAAGGATCAATGGTTGAAATTGTTGTTATAGAGTTAAAAAGGAGAAATTCGATGAAAGGGAAGAAACATAGAGAATAAAGAGTAGGTGTAAGGCCATATCCTTTAATAGCTTCATACACCTTCATCGCATGATCACCTTGGTGGTCCCTCGTCGGTATTAACAAACACAACATAAAGTTAATGGCTAGATGAGTTAGTTTTGTAGTGCCTTAGCCCATTTTCAAGGTACATGACAAAAATGTCTTCCACCCTTACTCAAACGTTGGTTGCACTGTAGACACTGGTTGTTCTCATTCGTTGGTCAGAACAAGAAAATATTTAGGGGGAAATTAGCAAGGCGAAGAAGGTTATCACAAGGAACCTCATTTATAGACATGTACTATGCATGGCATATAAAGACACAAGAATCATTAACTAGCTTATATGTGACTTGAGTACACTTGGACAAGCACACTTGGTTGGGCATATTAGTTGGGTGGACTATGTTGTGCACACTTGGTTGGAAACATGCTGGCTTAGAGCACTTGGATGCATGTCACATGGATGGATGTTGGCTTGGTGCATTTGTTGGGTGTACCTTCTAGGAACACTTGGGCACAAGACAACTGGGCACACTTGAAGGCACCTTGTTGGAAACACATGGGTGAAATTTGCCAAATGCACTACTAGGTGCACCTTGCCAGGAAATTGGGTGCACTTCTAAGAGCACTTAGATTAATGACATTAGATGCATTGATGGGAACACCTAGACATTGAACTCATCCCTTGGATGTTGCAATTAAATGGCACTATGGGAATGACATCACTGGAGATGGGTTCCAATGGGCAAGTCATGTTGACATGAAACCATTTGAGTTGAATGTCAATAGACAAGTCATGCAACCATAATTGAGTTTGTGATGTGGGCACTTGGGTCCATTTAGACTTAAAGGGGATTGAAGCAACTTGGAGGTGCAAGCTAAGTATTATATATACAGTGGATGCCTACAAGTTGCTAAGGTATCATCAATGGTCATTCACATAGGTGAAAAGGAGTTCACATATGTGAAAAGGACTCCAAATTATTATTATTTTCAAAATATTTGGCATCCAAAAGTATATAAAGACTGATAAATGGGAATACATTATGGATCCAATATATTAATCAAAATTCATATTAAGGCCTATATATATATGGTGACATTACATTTCTATTACTATATTAGTAATGTCTTTGTTGGTTGGATTGGATCTTAATTATAATTCAACCATTTGTTTGTTATGTATACCAATGACCTAGTTTTAGAGACCATCTCGACTTGTGCATTTGATATAGTGTAAAAGGAGGTTTCCCCCTAGAAGAGGCTTCTTATCATATATTTATTTCATTCTCAAGGCATTGGGATTTGTCTTTCTTTTTATTTTTCTGCTATTTCGGGAAATTGGTCCCTAACATTAGGTACCAGAGCCATTTCCACTATAATGTTCTTTTGGGGAAGTTTCATACCACAAAATTTTTAAGGAGCCTTAGGAAACATTTCTATGTACATGTGGTAAGAATTTTAGGTATTGGTTGCTATAAGTTTCGATTTACAATTTGTGGAAGTTAAGGTTTTTTACTAGTCTCAAAAATATGTCTTGGATAAAAATGTTGTATCTGAAGTTTTTGAGATCAAATTTGAGTGTCACTAGTTGCATGGGATAATAAGACAAAATATTTTAGGTTAAAAAAATATAATAAGATATGAAAAAGTAGGCATGTGTCAAGCAATACAACTTCACTTTCTTGGAAGGGCCAAAAACAACAAGTTGTACAAAAGTTACCATGACTTTCCCTTGGAAATTCAGAATTTGGTAAAACCCATGGCATTTCAAAGAAGCCATACCAATATATTGACAAAAAAAAATCCATAGAACAAATGGAATTTCATATATACCTCAAGTGGAAATTCAACCAGTAAGAAATGCTCCAAAATAAGGTTTCAAAAGGTATGTAACTTACAATTGACATATTTTTTATTGAAGGATTTGTTTGGGGTGTTTCAAAAATTGTGGTGAAGTTCAAATATAGAAGAACTATAGATTAATATTATTGTGAGCCCACATGGAAAAGGTAGTGCAAAAAAATTATACACCAATTAAACCTCTAAAGAGCTCAACAATGACCTGGGGAAAAAGTGAAGATATATATATATATATGGAACAAATGTAATGAGCTAAACTATATGTCAACAAAAAAGGTGGATTTGGCACATATAAACAATGGAATAGAAAGTAAAAAGGAAAATATGGAACAAGACAATCTTAGAGGATTCTTAGGATTCACAAGTTATCACCGCAAGTTTATTAAGAATTATATTCAAATGAAACACTTCTAACAATGCTATTCAAAAAATAAGGCATTTTTTATACTCGAGAAGAAACCAAATATTTTGAAAACATTTTTTTTTATCAGTAAGAGGTGTTCCGTCTATTGCATAGTGAAAAAAAGATAAATACATAGTTGTGGCTGACTCCAGAAGCATGGAGTCAGGCGACGGTCATGGAACCACATGAGAGAGGTGTGCAAAAGGGCCCTGACCAAATATCTAACCATAGTTATTGCTGCCCAGCATTTATACATTGGCAACTGCATACATGTAAAGAGGTTAAAGAAGAAAAAAGTGTTGAGAAAGATCATCAAAAGAGAAAAATTGCATTGCCAGGAGGAGCTGCTAGATTTTTCTGGAAGATTCAGCTTCATCCTCATTAGCATTATTGGTGTTTTCTTCTTTGATTCCCTTGTTGGAATGCTGGAAGGGCGGTTCTGAGAGATGCATGAGATTTTTCATATGGACCAGACCTCGCTCAACGTCCTCCTTGAAGGTGTTGACATTGAGCTTCACATAATCCCCAAAGATTTCTCGTTCACTCATTGCTCTATCTAGAATGAATTTCAACCTCCAATTGTTCAATATGGTGACTTCAGGCCCAATCCCAAGCTTGAATTCCCTGTATATCTCAACCTCCATGGTTGTGATGGATTCGTGAATGTGGTATGGATTTTCCTCCCGAAAAAGAGCCTCCCAGTCTGCTTCGTTCACGCCTTTCCCAAGACGTCACCGAGGAGGAGGGTGAAGGCAAAGCAAGGCTGGTGTTGTCCAAGGAGTTTGCTTAGAAGGGATCCCAATATGCCAGTCACAATGGAAGCGACTCGTAATGAGCATGAGTGATGAAACTTTTGTTGTGAAAACCCGATGACCAAACCCTTGCAATGGAGCCTCTGCAGTTGAACCTCTGTGTCTGTGCGATGACATAGTAGATAATATTCAGATTGTAGAGCTACAGGTCTCGCTTGTTATAGCCAATTCACTGTGGACGAAGAATCCACTGGCATCCAAGCTAAGTACGATTCGGTATGACGCGGAGACCAGGACGAGTAGGCTGGTATAGGGACAAAGTTATGGGTGCCATGGTAGAGCTATGTCAGATCATATTGGCAGTAGGGGGGAGGTATTTCAATGCATCCCAAGTACACCAAGTGCTTGTTTCAGGACTAGCATGTCGGTACAGAGACAAAGTAATGGACACCATAACGGAGCAGAAACAAATCAAATTAGCAAAGTGAGGGAAGTCTTTCACCGCAACCAAAGGACATTGAGTGCAGGTTTTAAACATGGAGGTGGGTAGGGTAGGGGCTTCCACCAACAGTGGAATGTTCCCTCTCTCCTCTGTGCCAACTGTCCTCGTTCACATGGGCACCCACATCTGGGAAAATTTTTCGAAAACTTTAAAGAGGCTATTGTTATGAATTAAAACACAAAATAAGCAAGTACACACAATCAAAAAGTATATTTTTACCTTGGAAACCTACAACTGGGAAAACCAAAAACAATATATCTATTTCCCTTGACCACTCTAGCCAGGCATGGCCAGTCCCTTATCACCGACCATCGTTAGGTGCTTTACAATGGAGTTACTCAAGCCTTTAAGATGGCTTCATAACATGAAATACCATGGGTTACCCCAAAACCATGGGCTCATAAACCTATATTTGACTCTTTAACCAAGTCAATATTAACCTAAAATTCCCCCCTCTAAACTTGAATTGGGGTAAATACCAACCTCCCTCAAAGTTTTAACCAAGTATATGGGAATACAACATGCTACCCCTTCTTCGGTCTTCCGAAATATACATCTAGATTTTTCATAGGTTACCATTAAACAAGGGGTATGTATACCAAAACAGGTCTTACAGTTGTATGCCCACTTCCTTTTGGTTGAATCCAACTCCAGACAAAACACTTATAATGAACTCATCACTTCTTCATATGCATTTTCTGTGTGTTCATCTTCAATTGTCCTCATGCCTTTCTAGTTGTAATTTACCATGGTTCACATACCCATGAACCATCACTTTAGTTTGTGAGATTTACCATACTCTTTTAGTTTTCCATGGACCAATTATGATTAGCTTGTGTTTAATGCAAGCAACCATAACTTCCAAGACATTTCCACCAATTATGCAGGTCTTTCAAGATTAATCCAAGCAATGAATTCCAAGACAATCACATTTTCCTTCAAACAACTCTAATATCTCTTGTTACAAATTAAAACACATAATAAGGAAACACACATAATGTAGAATAAGATTTTTACACTGGAAACCCAATACCGATAAAACCAACAATAATATATATATTAGTGTTGACCACTCTAGCCAAGGCACGACCAACCTAACCATCACCAACCACTCTCAAGCACTTTCCAATGGGGTTACTCAAGCCTTTAAGTAGGCTTTATCGCATTCAACACCATGGGCCCATAAACCATAAAACCTAAACCCGTCTTTAAATATTTAACCAATCAAGAGTAACCTAACAACTATGTGTACAACTCCTATATTGGCCATGCATGTCTTCACAAAAAACTTTATTGTGGATGTGATGCCCTAGGGCATGGCATTAATGCAATTTTGATGCGAGAAGGAAGGCCCTTTTCCTTTAAAAGTTGCCAACTTAAAGGGGAAAATTTACTCAAACCAATTTATAAAAAGGAAATGTTGGTCATATTTCGCGTGATGAAGAAATGACGCCCTTACCTAATATAAAGACATTTCAAGGTATGAACATATCACAATAGTCTTAATCACTTCTTGTAGCAATGATTATCTTTATAAGAGCAATAAAAATGGGTTACAAAGATGTTATGTCATGAATTTGAAATTATCTACAAAAACAGAAAACAAAATGTGGTGAAGTATGAGCTTTTGAGGAAAGAAGAAGACATAGATGACTGACTTTGTGATGTTTCCATTCAACAATTTGATTGGGTGGAAGAAGTAATAATAGAATGGAAGTAGGATAAAAAAACATGTAAATTAACTAAACAAATACAAGAGGACCTGAGTGCATCATATAAATTTGCATGGAACAATGATTCCATGTCGTATAAGGATTTCCTATATTTATGTAAGAATTACCAACTCAAACAAAGGGTCCTATGCAATTTCACACTTCACCTATTGGATCACATTTAGAGATCTTGAAAATTTACCATATGATCAAGAAGGTTTTTTGTGTGGAAAGGTCATAAAACTAATGTCCAAAAAATTGTGGTAAAATGACACTAAGGTTTCTACAACCATTAGCCATACAAAGTGATAATTAGAAAGAGGACTCAATGGATTTTATCACAAGTTTACCAATGTCTAAAGGAAAGAACTTCATCATGGTAGTGATGGATCGACTCACAAAGTATGCCCATTAATGCTCTCTTTCTCATCCTTCCAAAGAAAGTACAATAATTGCAACATTCGCGGAAACAGTTTAGCAACTACATGGAATCCCCAAGATTATTGTAAGTGATAGAGATCCAATTTTCACTAATAATTTTTGGAAGGAAATATTTTATTCTTTGGGCACTCAATTGGATCACAACTCCTCTTACCATCCTCCATCTGATGAGAAAATTGATACTGTGAATAAATGTATAGAAGGGTATCTTCATTGCATTACATCCAGTAAATAAACATACTTGGTAAAGTGGTTTCCCTTGATAGAATAGCGGTACATGTCCTTCCATACTTTATCAAGAATGTTCCCATTTTATGGAACTTTTTGGCTATCATCCTCCATCCATCATCACATCATCATTGAAAGGGAAATCTTAGGTTCAAGCAGTGGAGGATCACATAGAAAAATAACAAGAGGTTTTCCAAATTTTTAAAGACAAATTAGCTATAACATAAAATAGGATGAAGCAACAAGTAGATCAACATCGTAGTGAAATGAAATTTGAAGTGGGAGATTGGTATTTTTGAGGTTACATATATACAAATAGTTGTCCCCCAAGCAACAATAAAAGGACGATAAAATAACACCCAAGTACTATGGTCCCTATAAGGTGTTGTAGAGGATTGGAACTATGACTTACAAAATGGAGTTGCCTCCATGTGCATGTGTACATCCAATCTTTTGTGTTTCTTTCCTAAACAAGACAATCATCGACAAGATCCCAATTCAAAATATCTTATCAGAGAGTAATGAAGAAGGGAAAATCATACCAGGACCTGAAACAATAATCGAAACATGGCTCAAGCAACTATGAAATCGAGTAATTATTGAGTACCTTATAAATTGGAAGAACTTTATAATAGAAGAGGCAAAATGGGAAGATGAGTTCTTCATACAAAAACATCCACAATTAATTAAGTGTTGAGAACAAAACTTGTTTGAAGGTGATGGGCATGTTAAACCCTATATATGGTGACATTACATTTCTATTTATCATATTAGTATTGTCTTTATTGGTTGGCTAGGACCTTAACTATAATTGTATGATCATATAGGACCTCAATTGTATTTGTACCTTGTGTCTCCTATATATACCGATGAGATATAGTTTTAGAGATATTCTCATCTTATGCATTTGATATATTGTAAAAGGAGGTTGCTCCTTTGAAGAGGATTCTCATTCATCTCTTTATTTCATTATTAAGGTATTGGTATTACTCTTTCTTTATATTTTTATGCTATTTTGGGAATTTGGTCCCTAATAGGTGCATTATTCCCAATTTCATTGAGGATTGAATTATACGACCTCAAAAAAAATCGCATAATGTTTTAATGATGTGGAAAGCTATTGTATTGTATTTACCCTTAGTTGGAAAGGGTTTAGTTTTGAGAGTTAGGGATGACTCAATGGTAAGACTAGGGTAAGACCCTTGGGTAAAAAGTAATGGGGATCATACTCTTATTGAGATGTTGACCCAATCATTAAGAGACAAAGGTCTGCTTACACTTTCCCAAATTATTGATCCAGTATTGACAAATATTCGGGGTTAAGAGTGGTTCTCATATGATTTTCTAGGATTTAGAGGGAAAGAAGCCCAGGCCTTGAGTTCTTTTATTGCTCGGTTAAAGACAAAACATGTAAGGATATAGGAGAAATAAGATATGTTGATTTGGGATAAAACTCCTCTGAGAATGTTTTTATATCCCAAATCGACACTTCTTTGTTAGTGACGACACTGAGACTATCACTCACACAAAAGGACACCATGGATTGAAGAGCCTTGATTTAGGGTTTGATTCCATGGACTTGATCATTCACCAATTCCTCAGCACACACAATTTTTGTAACCTTATGATAAGTAAAAAATGCAGTTGGTGGTGAAGCAACTTGTGCATTACACCCCGGTTGACTTTGTTTCACTAGTGTTTTCAACAAAAGGTTGTACACACATCTTTCTCTTGCATGAAATTCGTGTTACACACATGTTTCCCCTTTCTATACTGTGTGTTTCCCCCCAAAAAATAAAAGAATAAAGTAAAAATGAAATTTGGGTAATTGGGGGGGGGTGGGGGGCAGGGTTGGTAACTTCCCCATCAGTTACAACCTTCTCTCATTTGACTATGACTATCCATTCCTACTATAAAAACAAGAATGGTTGGCCATGAGAGGGACCTTTTTTCAACAAGTAATATTATGTCGGAGGAATTGTGTTATCTCCATCCCCTATTTCTTTGTGCACATGTGATCCTATCCCTGAGATACCGAGAGATTGTTTGGGTGTGTTGGAGAAGAGAAGCAAGGATATCTAGATTCAGGGTTTCACGAGGTGCCAAAATAGTCTTAAGGAAATAATTTACTTGCTACTTGTACTAATAAAAGAGTTGAAACCTTTCCCTTCCCTATTACAGTGTTTATGATCTAATTGATGGAATGATTGATCTTCTTGAAAGTATTTTATAAATTTATGGTTTTGTTTTCCTTTCAATTTTCATCAATCGTATCATGGTTGAAAGCTTTTGAGGAAGGTATTATATTGGTTTTTCACGTTATTGGAGAAAAGGTTTTGTAATGAACCTAAGGCATAATTGAGGTCCACCAACTCTATGCAATAACATTTTAAAACAAACTTTAAGACACTGGTTAACAGGTGGGCAATTTAGAAAACCGAGGAGGGAATAAAGTGCGATTTGCAGGTGAAATCAAAATACAAGGGATGATACATAAAGTTCAAATTCCTAAGCACCTATATGTTGGGCCGTTTTAGGTTTTGAATATCATTCAGGATGAATTCTACTACCAAGCTTTTGGGAGTCCCAACCAATGCAAACTGGAATCTTTACAAGCAGTTTCCAATCAACAAATGGCTAAGAGGAACTTAGGAGGGTTTTAGAAATATGTTTAGTACGTTAAAATATTTATTTTTAGTTTTATAATATATCTGAACAGTGAAAAGGAATTTTGAAAGTTGCATTAGAAAAACTAGTCACCAGGACTATGCAGCAAGCTAAACTTCTAATATTTCCAAACACGGGAAGGGGGACTCTAATATTCAGTTTTAGACATGGAATATCACCATTAATATGTTATTTAATTTTCATAATATAAAGGAAATAAAATTTATAAGTTTAGACTGACTATTTAACTCAAACTTAAAAACTAGTCCATTTTTCATTGAAATCTAGGCAGGGTGTGAAAGATCTTTATGAAACTTGATAAAAAAAGTTCTGAATACTGTGAAATTTTAAAATACATTAAAATGCATCATAATAGATCAGTGATGGTCTAAATGCATCTCATTGTAATCTTATAGATAGCCTCTTATAGTAAAAAACCCCATAGAATGGCTCTGGAGCTAGGAAACTAAGTAGAATAAAATCATGAGCCTCTAAAACTATGTAAGTGGGATGAAAGTGATATGAAATTGATATTAAATTTTAAATTGGATATAATTACATGAAATACATATGAGTGGGGTCGAAATGCCTATTACAATGCTCCAAAATTTTCAGAATAACATAGAATAGAGAGGACGCAGAGAGAAGAGTGAATATCACTGAAAGGAGGCCTCCAAAATCTATTGAATGATATGGAGATTAGATGAAGGAGACATGAGAACCTGCAATTAAACTTCTTCAATGGATTCACTTACATTATAAGCCAAAACATGAAATCCATTGGCTAAGGAGCACAACACCCAAAGCATAAGTTGAGGCACATCACTCAACTACTGAGAGCAACTCTCAAACTCAAAAACACAATGACCAAAGGTTGTGTCTTTTTTTTGACAGAAACGGTTATGTTTATATTAAGATCAGAAAGGAGAAAAAGGAAAAATTACAACCATTTGATTTTTTAGAGAAACCATATCTTAGAGGTCAGCCCCATCTCCTACAAACACGTCTGTACCATCCTTCAGACAAGAGAGCAGTAGAGATAAAGAAAAGCTTCATAAGGTGGAAAATCGATGGATACAAGAAGATTTATCGACATCACATTCTTACTTAACACCATTGATTTATTAACCGCTTGATCAACCAGGTCATTATGCTCACGGAGAATATGGAAGAACTCTATTCTTCGAAAGGATTTTGAGACAGACTTAATTATTTTAATTAGTCTAGTCATCCTTGAATTACGACTCTAACTTTCTCCCTTCATTGCCTGAATTATTAGTCAAGAATCTCCAAAGACATAGGATTCCTCAACTCCATTTTCTTCCAGCTGCTTGATTCCTTGCCATAATCCATATGCTTCAGCCATGTTATTTGAGTCAAGTCCTATATTCCAGGAATATTCTACTTCTATTTTCCCCTCAGGACAAATGACGACTCTTCCGCCTCTCGCCATCCCTAGATTCCCCTTTGAGGCTCCATTAAAGAATAGTTTGAACATCTTCCTCTCCTTCAACCAATTCGTGAACTAAGATTTATCAAGTCTAATTTCCCATATTTCCATTTTCTTCAAGGTTAGATCTATGTCAATAGTTGAAATATTAAAGGAATGCATCCACTCCATCTCATTGGGTGAGAGCTTGGTTTTATTTTTGGAAACATGATTGGTTTTTATAATCTCTCCCATGAGGGCTTGCATCTTAGAGACAATTTTCTCTGGCGATTGTTCCTTGTTCTGGAAAATTCTTTTATTACGTTCCAACCAAAGATGCCAACAGACAATCCTTGGTAGCATCTTCCAACACTCTCTGAGTCCCTTTTTGTTAGTCAAGTCCCCATTGAATGATTTTTCCTAGTTAATAAACCAGAGCTGAGAGTTACCCAGAAGCATAAGCTTACCGAACCAGAGAATCGTGAGTTGATCCCACACATCTCTGGCGTAGGGGAAAGAAAAGAATAAATGCAGAATAGTTTTAGTGCTTTCAAAGCACACAGGGAATCTGAATGGACCTTCAAACCCACGCTTCTCCAAATTTTCACCTGTGAGGATTTGTCCAGGCAGCACCGTCTAGCAAAAAAGATTAATTTTTGGTAACGTGGATGTGTCCCGCATATTTTTCCAAATCGCAGGATTTATAGGAGCATTCGAGACTATTAAGAATGTTCTGTATCCTTACACATAGGTGTACACGCTCGAGCTTCCCCATCCTCGATGGTCCTTTGTTGCTCTTACCACCGGCGCTATACTTGCCAGACAATCCATGAATTGTGATTTTTCCTCTGCCAACTCCACAGGACAATCTGACAAAATCCAACCTGGCCATCTATGTGGTGGCACATTTTCCCATTGAGCAATGTCCCAGATCATTCTTATTTTCTGCCTTTCGATCCACCTTCTGAGTTCTGGAAGCGGTGGGGGAAGCAGGTTCCCCATGATTGAATCATGCCAAAGCTTAATTTCCTTTCCATTGCTCAGTATCTAGTGAAGGTTTTCTTTGAACTTGGGTAGCGCCTTCTGGCACAGAGAAAAAAAACGGGGGAGCCATGCTTGATCCTGGGGATGGAGTCTAGACACCTGAGTCTCAGACCAGAAAAAATATTTGCTCCAGATCACCTTGCTACTCTAGGAAGGCTTTTGGTCAACCAGGTTCCATAACAACTTAACACCCATTTCCAAGTTCTGATACTTCAGGTCTCTAATCTGGAGACCTCCTTCCATCCAGGACATTTTTATTTTTCTCCAACTTATAAGGGCAAATTTTTTCCCTTCACCTTTTTTCCCTCCCTGCTAAAGGAAGGACCTCAGCATATTTTATATTTTTGCTAAAACATTGGAAGTGGCCAACAGAATAGAGCATTGATAGATCGGGTAGGTGTTTAGTACAACTTTTATCAGTACCAATTTCCTGGCCAAATTCAACCATACAGCTCCCAAAGCAATAATTATTTTTTTAAGTTTCTTAATCAGGGGGTTCCAATCCAAACTTTTTGGCTTATTTCTGAAGATCAGGATCCCCAGATATTTAAATGAATGCCAGGTTGTTACTCCTTCGGTCTCTAGTATTCGTCCTATTCTAGACATCTCCTTTGGATTGATATTCCAGCTGTGGATCATACTCTTTATAAGATTTAGCTTGCTCCCCGAGGCATGGTAATATTGATCAAGTTCATCTTTGAATCTTCGTGCTATGAGCTAACTTGCCCCTCCAAGTAGAATAGTCTCATCTGAAAACTGAGCATGATTGATGTATTTTGTTCCTTGAGCCATACGAATGCCAATTAAATATTGATCCCTCCTAGCTTGTTAGTTGGAGACTAAAAAAAGAGGCTTAGATTGCATAGAGCAGGGGCAAGAGCGGGCAGCCTTACCTCAATCCTTGCGTGGCTTGGAAGAAACCAACCGCTTTTCCGTTAATAAGAGGGGCAATCTAGGGCGAACTAATGCAAGCTTTGACCCAGTTGATGAAGCTTGGGTCAAATCCATATCTTACCAATACATTGAGGAGAAATGGATGGGAGACCCTGTCAAACGCATTGGCTAAATCTATCTTCACCACCATACTTTTTTCGCCATTCTTCAGTCTTAAATGAATTGCCTCTTGAACAAGCATTATGTTATCAAAGATTCTCCTGCCCTTAATGAAGTCTCCTTGGTTCTCTAAGATAATATGAGGCAAGATTCCTTTTAGCCTCCTATCCATAATTTTGGTAATTATCTTGTACCCGATATTAAACAGGGATATTGGGTGAAACCTGTCAAAGGATATCACATCTTTCTCTTTGGGAATTATAGTAAGAAAGGCTGAATTCGTGCTTCCACCTATTTTTTCACAATTCCGAGATTTTCTCACCATTTTGAATAAATCTGTTTGTACTACTTCGCGGCAAGCTTTGATGAAGGTTGCATTGAACCCATTCGGGCCAGGTGCCTTATCATCCTGCATTTCATCCACGACATCCTCTAGCTCTTCCATCATGATCTTTTTAATCAGCTTGTCATTTTTCTTTTTATTAACTATATTTGGAACTAAATCCATGATTTTACTGTCATCAATGATGTCAACCTATGCAGTGTAAATTGTCTTGAAGTGGCTAATGGATTCAGCTTTGGTCTCTTCGAAATCAAGGATAACCTGATTCTGTACATTAATCTCACTCACAGTTTTAAAATTCTTCCTAGATTCAGCCAGTTTATGGAAGAATCCAGAGTTACGATCCCCTGCATGGAGCCATATACATCTGGCTTTTAGCCTCCCAAGCTCATTTTCTTGTCTGCTTGCAGCGAGTAACTCTTGTTGCAATTTAATTTCTTCTTTATGCCCTCTGTAGTTTGCTGCGATTCCATGGCAATTTGGTGGTCCTCAAGTTTCTTCACGGCGTTGTCGTTCCTTTGAGTAGGCGTTTCTAATAACTTTTCCCAGTTCTTAAGCGCCCTCTTAACTATGCACAATTTTTCCTCCAAAATGTAAAAAGGAGAGCCTGTAACTGGGACAGTCCATGCATCGACAACAATCTTCTGAAAGTTTTTGTGTGAGATCCACAACGGACTGAATCGAAAAGGAATAGGGACGAGAATCTGGTCTTTCTTCATCTCAAGCAAGATAGGTTTATGGTATGAGCCTCCATACACTAGGATTTTGGAAGATGGGTTCACTCCTAGGAGGAGAAACGAGTCTTGGATGAAAAACCAATCCAGCCTGGCAACAATGTGTCTTGGCCCCAATCTGTTATTATTCCAAGTGTACTTCCATTTGGTTGGTTTGATGTCTGATAGACCCCATTCTAAGATTAAATCATCGACTTGTTCCCTAATAGGATCTCTGACCACCAAACCTCCTCTTTTTTCTTCTTGATTTAATATGATATTTAGGTCTCTGGCGAGGATGACATTGCCCAACATATTGCTTCTTTCATCTTGAATTAGATTCCAACATATTTTTTTTTCAACATAGGTAGCAGGCACATAAATGTTAAAAAGTCTTACCTGGACGTTAGAATCCTTCTGCAACATAGTATTCAGAATCCAGTGAGAGCTATGCTTGGCATCGACAAGGTCATATTTCTAGTCATCCCAGAGCATGCCTATACCTCCGGAGGCCCCTCTTGAGCTGCTTGCAGTTCTTCCTCCTTTCTTCCAAAATTTTTCACTTACCTAGAGAAATGTGTCTTTCTCCATCTTGATCTCCTGGATCAGTAAGATGTCTGGTTGGACGAGTTTTATCAACTCCTTCATAGCTTCTTCCTTGGCTTTGCTTCCTAGGCCTTTATAGTTCTAGGAGAGGACCTTCATTACTTACTTTTAGTGATTGAGGGCATCCCTTTCTGGGAATGCCCTTGATTCCGAGTGTTTCTAGTGTTTCAGAGGCGTTTTTCTAGGGTTAATTGAGAGCCTTGCAATTTATCTTTATAGGTGGCTTGCTATCGTACTTCCTTGGTTGACTTCCTTCCTCTTGCCTTCTTCATACTTGGGGTAGCCATCTCGATTTCCCCTTCCTCTTCTTCATCCTCCTCAGAATCTGATCCCCCCTTTGACTGAACTTGGTTTCCTTCTATTGCGACCTCTACATCTGCTGAGTCTGACTGTTTCTCAGACAGATCTGATATAGCAACTTCTTTTTCTAGTTCCTTCTCCTCCTCATTGGAGGAATTCTCCTTTGTAGCATTGGATCCACTTATGTTCTCAATGGTTTTATCTTCCGAGGGTTCTTTCCTTTACCCCCCCCCTCTTTTCTTTGCTCTTCCCCACCTTTTGATTTAGTCTTGCTCCTCTTTGTTGTTTGCCATCCTTCTTCTTTTTCCTGTTGATCCACTTGCTTTTGCGAGAAATTCCGGAAGAAATGCCCATATTCATGGTACCCTCTGCTTTTGAAGGGAAGTTGTTCGTAGTCCAACTTTTGGAAATGATACCAGTTCCCTACTATGAGCTTGATTGCCTCCGATAGTCCGGATTTTAGATCCACCTCCACGCAGATGCGGGCACATGCATATTGGTCTTTTGGGCTTGCCATATCAACATACTTTCCAAGTTTATTCCCATTTTCTTTGAGCGCTTTTGGATTCCAGCAATGCATTGGGAGGTTTGGGAGCCTAACCCAAACTAGGAAATTCTTAGGAATATCAGCCTTGGGATCGAAATCCAGAGTCCAACTGTTCAACTAGAGGCCTTGTGGTCCCATGAAGTAGGGTCTATTTCAAAAGATTAGCTCCTTGTCCTCCTTGGCTTCAAAGTCAAACAAAAAATAACCTCTCCCGACTGAATACGAAGCTACATTTTTCTAGATCAAGGGTCTCCAATTCCTTTGGACCCAACTCTTAGTGGTTTTTGAAGATGGCTAGAGTCCCGTGAATTATCTAATCAACGCTCGATCTGCTAGCAAAAGAGACACACGGATTGTGTCCTCCGACAGCAAGGCAAAAACTGGCACATCTTCAATCTATTTGACGAACTTCAGAGGGGCTTCCTCAGCGATCTTTTTATTTGTTCGGCAACCAGCTTATCAAACACTTTTGAAAATGAGACAGGGGGCACCTCCTCAGTCCCCATTGATATGCCACCTCCTTTCAAACCTAGATTTGATTCACATAATTCATGCAGATCTTGCATGAACTCTGCCTTCTGATGAACAGGTCATGCAGGCATGGGGAGGAGATCGAGAGTGGCTCTAACTTTCTGATAGCTTAGAGCCCACGTAGTCCGATCCAAACTGCCTGGGAGATCCAGGCACGCTAGCCTTGACCCACATGCAACGCCCCTGCTGATCTTGCATGTAAACGCAACCTTCAACATGCAGACACTCCCACACTTCGAAAAATATCATGACCAAAAGTTGTGTTAGTGATGTGATATCATTGTTTTATAGCAATATTAGGCTTCAAGGTCGAATTGGCTCCATAGATGGCCCACTTCCCTTGCCAAATGCACATTCATGAAGAAATTAGGAACTTCCTTGCTTTGTCTCCTAGCTTTTATGTCTTGCCAATTATATTGCTTTTCCTTTATTGGAAACTGTGCCCTCTTTGTGCCTGCTTTTATGGTTGGCATGCCTTAGTCCTTTTAGCAATTGCGTCGTCTTTTATTTTCGAAAATTTTCCTGCTTGCTACTGACATGCTTTTCCTGCAGTTTCCCTTCTTGTGCATGCTTTTTCTGACTTACTGCTTTTGTCTTCTCTTTCTTTATTTGTACACAAGATTCCTTGGCCCACCTCATTATCCTATGCGCCCTACTTGGCTCAATATTTATTTTTTTAAACTTAAAATTAATTTAATTCATGAAATACATACTTTGGATAAAAATACAATTTCCTCATACAAAATTTAATCCCTTTTTTAATTAATATAGTCCTCTACTAGGAATCATGGGGTTGTATGGGGCTAGGGGTTTCTCCATGGTTTTAACAAGAAAAATGGGGGCATTCTAGTCCTCCCCTACCAAAATTTATTGTCCTCAAGTAATGAACCAACTCCAACCATCTATGAAGCCAACTAGTGACTTTAATCCTCATAATATGTTGTGGTCTGTTTAGAATTGGCATCCTCAATTCCAAGCTCAATACCAAAATCCACAATGTTTCTACTGCACCAATCTGGTTATAGTCATACCCCAATAACTAACCCCTTTTCAACAAAAATTTCAACCCAATTAATATAACTAAGTAGAATGCTTGGATCCCACTAACTTCTCTTCAAGGATCCAAATGTTGCTTCCCTTTTTGGAAAGTTTTCATTCTAAAGAATGTCAGTGTCCCATGGTATCATCTACACCCTTCCAAACATTAGTAACAACAACAAAATTTCCTCGTCATAGAAAATGAAAATGAGGATGTGAAAATCATACCACCACACTGAAAGATGGAAACTCCCAATGCAGAACTGAATATTTGCGATACTTCCCCACCCAGCATGAAACTCCTCAATGTGGGGCCAAATCATATCAATGGTTTCCAAAATATGTGACTCCATGTGCAAGATAGCACTGAAACACACATCATTTATGTTCTGAAGGCATAGGTTGTGACCCCATGTACATCCATGTATATTGGGAGCATCATATAGAAAATATAAATGCTCAGGCCACTGCTCATGTGAAATACGTGTTGTACATGATGAAACTTCACTAATGCAAGAAATAAATTTACCTTTGGGTTTTTTCAACTCCAACATGTATACACTCACCCAATCAATGGAGGAATCCCAATTCCAACTTAGAGATCCCAATGGAGAACATGTAACCTCCCTGTGTGCAAGGTTCGCTCTAATCAAAGATCACAATTTTTTATTTATTCTTCCACTAAAATGACTCAAGTGGACCTCCCATGCATCACTGTACATGATGGAAAAATTAGTGAGATGCCTTTGCTGCTGCTCAAAAATTTGGTAAGGGAATAGTTCTCTTTTCAAACCCCAGGGGTTGATCAATAGGTCATCAGAATAAGGGGGGGCCTCCTGCTCCTCATGTGGCACCAATAAGAAAAATCCCTTCACCCAATTTTCAATCCCACCTGATATGGATGAATTAAAAGTGTGGGGTGAATAACTATGAACCAACTCTTTGCAATACTCCTCCATCAAGGTAATGGATGTGCAAATTCTTCCGTTGGTTAGCTTAGTGAAAGTGTGATCATGTGCCTCGTCCAAAATTGTGCAACAGTCTTCTAAAGGCAATTCATAATCTATCTGGCGATGAATAAGTGCTTGGTCTTCATTTCTCTTGGCCTCAAACTCCTAAAGCAAAATAAAATCAAAATGCACTTCATTCACATGTGTATGGGAGGTATCTAATGGTTGCAAAATAATTCTTTGTTGCTGCTCACCAGTTAGGACAATGTCAGTTATAACAAAAAATTCCTTTACCTCCCAAAATGTTCATTTCAATAATGTCTCTATCCACCCAATTAATGGATGAATAAGGACTTTTATTTGTTGATCCATATGGAATGTGATTAGCTGACTCCTTTAGGGAAGAATCTACCACCCATAATGACACTTCATGAGGTTTCCCCTTCAAGGTATGCATGTCAAACAACCCTCTACTAATGCAAGCAATACTAGTTCATCCTTGATCATCCATTTCAGTGATATATTTACCAGCCCATTCCATGAATGGATAATAAATTTTGCTTGTTGATTCAAATGGCATATCCTTGGCTACATTTCCCATATATAAGAACTCTTCATCCTTCCTCTCAATCTCAATAAGTGTCTGTCCAAGATTTTCACAAGCATCTACAAATCCGCACCTTCCTCATGTTTTTCCTCCACATGAGGTTCCTCTAGTACATCCAAAGTACCTCCTACCATGTGCAAATGATCATTTTCCATGCAAGATGGAGGGTGTGGTACATTCAAATCCTTTCGAAGTTGATCAATATACAATCTTGACTCTTGAATAGTTTATTGTGTTCTCTTCAAGGAATCATATGTAGCCTCCCATTTGTTATGGAACCTTTTAGACTATTCTACTTCCTTCTTGAATGCATAATGGTACATTTAAGCCACCATGAGGATATTATCTTTGTCATATAGTAAGTTCATGTAGCTCTCCTGCATCTTGACCATGCCTTCTTTAAGTGCTATGAAATCTTCCAGACGACTTCTCCTTCGAACTCTCCAAAATCTTTCCAACAACATCTTGCCACCAAGGAATTGGTGTCAACAAAGTTCTTCATGGCTTCTATAAGCTTCTCTATGTCCTCCTTTAGTGATCCACTAAAAAGAACACCCTCCACCAAATTTTCTCCTTCCAATGGATGACACATAAGATCATCTTGCTTGTGGCATGGATCCACAACACAAATCTCATTCTCAACATACCAGTCAACTTTAGAATCTTTCGCAAAATCAGTTTTATGATATGAAGTGGAGGGTATTTCTAAAGGTTGCAATGAGATGTGATCTTTGCAAAATTCAGAAAGTACATCTTACCTTGGCATTTCATCTTCATCATCTTCATGTAGGGACACTATGGTGGTCTTCTCTTCCACCAAATTCTCGGGTTCACACCCAAGTGGTGTGGCCTTGTCTTCTTCTTCATTATGAGGCTCAAGAGGTGACTATAAATATGGTTTATAATCTTGTTTTAGTTTTGAGCCAAGATATGTCTCACTATCCTCACATGAATGAACATCCTTAGGAGTGATCTGGAAATCACCCACAGAAAAGTTGGAAGTGCATTCATCTTCACTTTCTTCCTTTCTACAATCCTCATCATTAAGGAGTGGATTTCCAACCCTTTCAAATACACCTTGGAGTGACTTATGATCCTCCTTATGGAGTTATCCTTCTACTTGATCACTTGAATAACTAAGTGGATCATGGCCCTTTTTAGCGATTGTGAATGGATTTAGGGCCTCCTCCTCCTCCTCCTTACTTTTGCTAGAACCAAAAGAACTTTCGATCTCTTCTTTTCCCTCTTTACTCAGAGAGGTGGAACAACTTGGTTCCTCCATGGATGGTTTGTTGCTATTGAAATATTTCTCATCAACATGCTTGGGCCAGAGTCCATGTTGATGTATTTGTAACTTTGGAATGTATTCACTTGTATATCTTATGTATTGTACCCTGCTGTTTATTCCGAGAAGTATCTGTAATGTAATTGAGTCATGTCATGCCCCGATGTTCCAATCGGGAGATTCAATAATATAAACAAGTAATGTAAAGTCATAGAGTATAACCCTCCTTATTGATCAAGGGTTAAAGTCCCTGCAATTGTGGGGCCCTATGGTTATTAGAATCTCCTAGAGAAGTCGGCCCTAGTGAGTTATTGTCAAGTCGAGAATTCATATAAATAGAGATGAAGCTTCTCTATTTATCACACATTCACACACACTCAGTTGTAGTGCATAAATGAGAGAGAAAGAAGCTGGGACAAGAGAGAGAGAGACTACTGCTGTCGGGAGATCATCTTACTATCTTTGGGTTACTTTTGGTGCTGATTCTATCTCTGAGGAAGTTGTGGGGTTTTCTGCTTTATGGTTTCCCCGAGGAAAATCTTTGTGTTCATTTTCTCATGTGATTGATTGTTGTGCTTGTTATTCTCTCAGATAAGATCCTGAGATCATATAGCTTAAATGTTAAAAATATAATAGTCCATACTTGAAATAAATATATTCTTTGAAAGAAATGTTTGCATAGATCTCCTTACCCAGATCTAGATACTCCTAGTAGCAGTGAGGCGTGTTTTCACATGCTTCTATCACCTTTGTCAAGTATTTATTTTCCGTTGGAAAATCATACCTGATCTCTTCTCTATATGATTGATAATAGAAGTCATCATACTCATCTCTTGGTAGGTCGCCATCAATATAGACGGTTTCTTCTTCATACTATTCAAAGTCTTCTTCTATCACTCGTAGGAGCCTCATAACTACAACTTGAATTAGTTTTTTGCAATATTTCTTCACTGAGAGATTACTTTCCATAGGAGTGGAGGAAAGCTCTCTGACACCACGGTAATGAACCTAAGATATAAAATCATGCTCACTAACACTATGTAATAAAGCTTCATATAACTAGTTGACAAGTGGGAACTTTATCAAGTAAAAATGAAGGAATAGACTGTGTTTTTCAAGTGAGATCAAAAGGTAAGGAAGGATACTGAATGTTCATATTTCTAAGCACCTAGATGTTGGGCCCTTTTAGGTTTCAAACCTTAGCTAGGATGAAGTCTATTACCAGGCTTCTGGGAGTCCCAACCGGTGCAAACTAAAATATTTACAAGCAGTTTCCAAGAAAATAATGGCTAAAAGGAACTTAGGAGGGCTTTAGAACTCTATTTAGGATTTTAAAATAACTATTTGTAGGTATATAAGATATTTGAATAGTCAAAAGGAGTTCTGAAAGTTGCATTAGAGAAACTAGTCACTAGGACTATGCAACAAGCTAAACTTATGGGATTTCCAAACATAAGAAAGGGGGAATATAATATTCAGATTCAGAAATGGAATATCAGCATTAGTATGTTATTGAATGTTCATAATAGAAATGAAATAAAATTGATAAGTTTAGACTGACTATTTAACTCAAACTGGAAAACTAGTCCATTTTTCATTGAAATCTAGAAAGGGTGTGAAAGGTCTTTATGAAACTTAATAAAAAAAAATCAGAATGCTATGAAATCTTCATATACATTAAATTACATCATAATAGATCAATGAGGGTTGAAATGCACTTCACTGGAATCTTACACATAGTGTTTTATAGTAAAATACCCCATATAATGGCTATGGAGCTAGGAAACTAAGTAGAATCGAATCATGAGCCTCTAAAACTCTACTTGTGGGATGAAAGTGATATGACCCTGATATTAAATTTCAGATTGGATATCAATACATGAAATACATATTAGTGGGGTTGAAATCCCCATTACAATGCTTGAAAATTGTCAGAATAACATAGAATGGAGAGGAGGAAGAAGGAAGAGTGAATATCACTGAAAGGAGGCCTCCAAACTCTACTGAATGATCTAGAAATTAGTTGAAGGAGGCACCAAAACATGCAACTAAACTTCTTCAATGGATGAATTGAAATTAGAAACCAAAATATGAAATCCATTGGCTAAGGGAACACCACCCAAAGCATTAGTTGAGGCACATCACTCAACTACTGAGAGCAACTCTCAAACTCAAAAACACAATGACCAAAAAGTTGTGATAATGATGTGCTATCATTTTTTTATAGAAATATTAGGCTTGAAGGTTGAATTGGCTCGATAGATGGCCCACTTTCCTTTCCTAATACGCCTTCATGAAGAAATTAGGAAATTTCTGGCTTCGTCTCCTAACTTTCTTGACTTGTCGATTGTCTTGATTTTACTATATTGGAAATTGTGCCCTCTTTGTGCTTGCTTTTATGGCTGAAATGGATTACTCCTTTTAGCAACTGTTCCCTCTTTTCTTTCTAAAACTTTCCTGCTTTTTCTGCTAACATGCTTTTCCTGCGATTTCCCTTCTTATGCATGTTTTTTCTAAATGAGTGCTTTTCCTACAGTTTCCCTTCTTGTGCATGTTTTTCTGACTAATTGCTTTTGCCTTCTCTTTATTTATTTGTACCCAAGATTCCTTGGCCCATCTCATCAGCCTATGTGCCCTACTTGGATTATTATTTATTTAATTAAACTTAAAATTAATTTAATTCATGAAATACATACTTTGGATAAAATACAATTGCCTCATACAAAATTTAATCCCTTTTTTAATTAATCTAGTCCTCCACTAGGAATCATGGTGTTCTCTAGGGTTAGAGGTTTCTCCATGGTGTGAACAAGAAAAATGGAGACATTACAGGTTTGAAGCAGATCTTTGGAGCAACAAAAGCTAGGATCAACCTACATAAATAAGTTGCACCCTCTTTTGTCTTTTGAACTCCTAGTATTGTTTTGTGTGAATATAAACCCTTGTTTGCATTCTGCAAGTCCTTAGATGTCTATGATGATAAATTTAGTATGGTGTTGACCTCAACCCCAACCACAGGATAGATTTCCATCCAACAAAATTGGAAAATCCAATGGGGAGAATCTTGTTTGCTTTTGGGTTTCCATTTCAGTTGATTGATTTCTGTCTTTGTTTAATTCTACTTTGGTATTAGTCCCTCAATTTGATACCAAATCTTTGTTTGAAATTGACTTTTCATTTTTTGGACCACTCATGATAGAAACAATGTTGGTAACATGAACAATTGCATTTTCCCTATAAAAATGATGGTGGTAATCTGCACAAGTGTGTGTTACACGTTGTTAGAAAAGTACACAATTGTGTTTCCTCTTGTAGGTTACACTTTTCCTTCAACTTGTTTACCCATCTGATTTTCTTGAGTTGTTCGAATTTGGTTGATTTTCTTGAGTCTTGTTGAGGTTCTTCAAAGGTGTTTTGTTTTATTTCTGTCAATTTTTTTACTTGTTTAAGAGACCTTGTTGATTAAAAACTTGCTTAAGGAATCAAATACCCTAGTTCTTTTCATAATTGTTTTGAAAGGCTTGATGAGTGTCTATCTATTAAAAATTTGGTCCAAACATCTGGAGGTGGATTCTATACTTTCGTTAGTAATTTCCAGTTGGATGTTTTCATTTGTGCGGTTTTAGGTCTTTTTGCAGTAGTATTGGATTTATCCCTTCCACTGCTTATTTGGTTTCTTTCAAAGTCATTGAATGTTAAGGATCTTGTTGTGACCTCTCTGAGGTATTACTCATTCATTGTCCTTGTTGTATTCAGTATTTCTTGTGTTGTGGAGTGAAACATTTTCTCTAAAGGACTACTTCTTTTTGAAGCACATTCATTTTTAGCCAATTCTTTGTGAAGTTTTTAAACTGCTTATGCATTGCATAGATTTTTAATAAGAACTCTAGTTAGTTTGCACCTTTTTTTTTCCAGTATGCACCTTTGTATTGATGGTGCGAAAGGTCTTGAAGTCGACATTCTAGTTTAGATTTATTTTCAGCTTTTCAATTATTGTACTATTGATTCTCCCTTGAAGTTGAAGTGAAAGATCTGGATGGTTGTTGAGTTGCTTTAGACCCTAATTGCATTGGTTGGGTGCAAGAATTAGTCCTTCCCTAACCTCGTCTCTTAGTACGTCTGGTTGTTTATTGCAGTCTAACAATCAGTTTTTATACTTTTCTTTGATTGGTTTACCTAATGGATTGAAAAATCCTGAGTTTATAGCTGCTTTCGCTTGGGATCGATAAGGGTGTCAAGGGTTGTTAAGGATCTTGTTGTGACCTCTCTGAGGTATTACTCATTCATTGTCCTTGTTGTAGTTAGTATTTCTTGTGTTGTGGAGTGAAACGTTTTCTCTAAAGGACTACTTCTTTTTGAAGAACATTCATTTTTAGCCAATTCTCTGTGAAGTTTTTAAAATGCGTATGCATTGCATAGTTTTTTAATAAGAACTCTAGTTAGTTTGCACCTTTTTTTTTCCAGTATGCACCTTTGTATTGATGGTGCGAAAGTCTTGAAGTTGACATTCTAGTTTAGATTTATTTTCAGCTTTTTAATTATTGTACTATTGATTCTCCCTTGAAGTTGAAGTGAAAGCTCTGGATGGTTGTTGAGCTGCTTTAGACCCTGATTGCACTGGTTGGGTGCAAGAATTAGTCCTTCCCAAACCTCGTCTCTTAGTACGTCTGGTTGTTTGTTGCAGTCTAAAAATCAATTGTTATACTTTTCTTTGATTGGCTTACCTAATGGATTGAAAAGTCCTGAGTTTATAGTTGCTTTATCTTGGCATCGATAAGGGTGTCAAGAGTTGTTTGCACTTATCCTTTTGTATAGTTGTTCATTATTGGATTATTTTCTTCTATTATAAAAGAAAACAAAAGTTGGCTCTTTTTAAAAATTGGTTTATTTTTACATTGCAATCCTCTAATAGATTGACATCTTGTACTTGAAAAACAAATAAACAATTCCATTAAAATTGCATTGAAGTATATATTTGCATCTTTTACATCATATTGCATGAAGCATAGTTTTCATTTGCCATAAAAAAGGCCCTAAAAAATGCATTTGTAGATTTTTGAAATTCACATTTACATTTAAGTTGGTCGGTTGCATTCAAATCTTACATTGTATATTTAAAAGACTTTGAAAAAGTGAAAAAATGAATGAATTGGGTTTATGTGCTCCATATCTTCGCTACATAGAACAAAATGAATGGATGCCACTTGAAAATATTTAGGTGCATATATTATCGCATCATATTTCTTTAAAAGAGTGTAAGCGAGTGATTCTTTGCATTTGAAGGGTTTTTAGGTGCACATTAGTTTTTCCTCATTAAATGTCTTAAATTGCATTTTCAACAAGCAAAATGAATTGAGATAGGATACTAGGTTTTTCTTTTTAGTAAGAAACACACCTAATAGTCCAGGCTAGGATTTTGGAGATATGAGTTGAGAGTTAATTTCTACAAGATCACATAAAACTAGGAGACTTGGGTATCTTTCATAGGGGAGGAAATACAATTTTGTAAGAAGTGTGGTCAGGAAGATCCTTTGAAATGAGAGTTAAATACGAGGTCTTGTGAGGTTAGGTTGCAGAGAGATCCCTCCAATTCCCAATTGAGCATTTACAAGTATTTTTCATGTACAAAGACTCATTTAGTACCACCCTTTGGCCCCGTGTGGTGCCAGTGTTGCTGATTTTCTTGATTTGCTACCCTGCCCATACACATTATACCGACCTAAGACTGTTCCCTAGACTTTTATTACATATTGGTAGCCATATAATCTTGTCCCTAGGTTCATACACAGGTTCCAGTAGGGGATTTTCTGCAACCACCTCCGTTAGACTTTGTGTCTAGAGCATTAGTACCCTTGGAGGGCATTTTTTAGATTTATTTGGTAAAACACTCGCACCAAGAAGGGAAACACGTTCAACTTTAGTGTTAGGATTATTAAATAAGCCTCCCTTGTCCACCATAGTCTTTTTGTTAGTTTCCTAGCTTAAGATGATCTTGTCACTTCATTAGATCCATGGAGATGATATATGGGTCCCACTAGTCACCTGATGTTCCCTCGTGCATGAGTTTAGGAGATTTAGCGACTAATCCGTATATTTTAGGAGCCCACTTTGAGTTAAGGGAGTCCCACCTTTAGTTCACCTTCACCAGAGTGGAGTCAGGCTTCGATGGCCCACCTTTAGTTCACCTTCAGTTAGCTGATGCACCCCCTTTCCATGATTTTAGGATAAAGGTACCCATGCACACCTACCAAGGGCCAGTTAACTGATTATTAATTGTTTCATTTGTTCGTAGTTGCACTAATGTGTCTTCAACGGTGATTTTTCCTAGGCTAGTCAAATCATAGTCAGAGATTCGAATCCTCCTAGATAATTCAAATTCCCTCCATTGTATTATTTTATGTTTTGTACACAAATTAATGATAATTGTATCCAATTATTGCTACAATTTTAGTGTTCCTTCTCAGCAAAAATTCACTATGCATGTTTATCAATTCTAACACGATAATTCACTATCCTTCATACTTCTTTCACAACAAGTTTCAATTCAGCCTAAAGATCTTGTTGAATTGATAATTTTATAGGGTATCATAGCTCTACAGAGTTGGTTTACCTTCGAATTGAGAGTTTTATGCAGGTTTTGAGAAGAATTTAGTAGAATTGTGTTGTTGCTCTAGCTGTAAAAGGGAGAATTCAACTTCCTTGACACCAAGAATCCTGATACCTTTCAATTATCTGGACTAGAGGGATGATATACATATTGTGTTGCATAGAAGGGGTCTGTACAGGGTCACAATGGGAAAGGAGGTCAAACCTCGGGTAGCTTTAGAGAAATCAAAGTACCTGAACGAATTGGATGAAGCTTTTGGTTTTATGTGTATTCATATCTCCAGGGAATTGCTCTTCCATATTGATGGTTTAAAAACCTTGAGGGAGGTTTGGGTGAAGCTAGAATTTATGTTTGGAAAGTAAGATGAGTAAATAGACCACATTTTGGAGAATGAATTGATTGCTCTTTAACCCAACAATTTCGAATCATCCATCAATTTTTCACCAAATTTAAGTTGTTGGTCATGTAGTGCAAACAATGTGGAATTGACAAGAAGGATGAGCAATTGGTGTTGAGAATATAGTTGTCATTGATGTCAAAGGAGTTCAAAAATGACAAAGGAATAACTAGTAAAACATGATGACAGGGTGAACTTAGTGAAAGACAGAGGAATTACAAAGTTGAATAAGAAAATTAATGACATGGTCAATAACAGGGGAAAGATCCGCAAAGCAAGTAGTGGAGATAACAGTCCAAAGCACCAAGAAGATTTGGACGGATCCACAAATCCTCTTTTGCTCGTAGATCAACGGTTAGGATCGAATCCACAAAGAAATGAATGGTGGTGAATGATTTTTGCAAAAATCAAAGTGAAGATTCGTAATCCGCATTTAATCGTAGATCAATGGTCAGGAGTGTACCCACAAGGAAATCGACGGTCCAGAAGAAATGTAGAAACAAAGTTGCAGAGGTCCAAAATGGGAAAGTTTGTTTCCACATTCCACAATTCACAATCCATAAGATCAACGACCGAAAAATATTCCGCAAGAGATCGACGACGTGGAAGCACAATTGCGGAAGTACAAAATGAAAAAGTGTGGTTCTGCATTCTACAATCCGCAATATCTAAGATAGATGGTCAAAAAATATTCTGCAAGAGATCGTCGACGCGGAAGCACAATTGCGAAAGTCAAAAATAGAAAAGTGTGGTTCTGCATTTTGCAATCAGCAGTCCGAAAGATCGACGGTCAAGAAAGAATCTGCAAGAGATCGACAACGCGGAAGAAAAATTCTGGAAAAGAAATCGCAGAAGCATTTTCAGGTAATTTGGAAAACCCACAATCTGCATTTCGCAATCAACAAGAATGATGGTTAGGAAAGACTCCGCAAGAGATCGATAGTGCAGAAGAAAGATTGCAGAAGTATTTTCAAGAAATTTGGAAAACCCACAATCCGCTTATGATATAAGATCAACGATCAGGAGAAGAGTCTGCATGAAATCAATAGTGTGGAAAGTATCTTGCGTAAAGGTAGTTGCGAAAAGGAAATTGCGGAAGGAACTTTTGAAAAAAAAGTCAGAAGGCAAATCCACAATCCCCATCTGATCTCAGATCAATGATCAGGGAAGAGTCCGCAAGAAATCAATGGTGCAGAAAGTTTGTTGCGGAAAGACAATTGTAGAAAGCTAAGGAAATTGCGGAAAGATGATTCCGGAGGGAAATCTGTGTGTTAGATCGATAGATAGGAATGAGTCTGCAATGGATCAATGACTCAGGATGGTTGCAGAAAGAAGATGTTGCGGAAATATCATTGTGAATTCAGAATAATTTATGGTGAAGAATTATCATTGCGGAGAGGCAATTCTGGTAAGATTTTGTTGCATAAAGATATGACGGATAAACCTAAATAGAGTTAAAGAATTGTTAAAATGAAGAATTGAGTTTTCATGAAGAGGCACGATCAAAGAATGAAAAGGTGCACCGGTGAAGAGATGCATTCACATAAAATGTGTTAGAGAGTATTTATAGACCGAATGACGAGTGAGATAAATTGTCTCTGCAGTCCATATCATAGAAGCAACTAGAAGAGGCAGATACCAATGACGTGTAGAAGTAATTTGTGATAGAGATTAAAAGAAAAAGAGATTTGGAAGTTTGGCAAAAACATATTACGCTGGCAGAGTGGTGCAAGGAAAGGCTACAAGCCTGCAAGGGGGTCGTAGCCTCCTTCTAGTAGTTGTTAGTAAACATGGTGTAGTAGCATCCTTTCAGTAGCAGTTGATAAAACCAGGGGGTAGTAGCCTCGTTCCAGTAGTTGCTGGTAAATAGGGTGTATTACCATCCTTGTCCGTAGGATCAAGCATAAATTATTTGTAATTTTTTTTTTGCAGTAATAGGACATATTGGTGGTTTACCCAATTGGGATTCCATGATAAATTTGTGTTTTGTGTGTTCTTGTTGATCATGTGTGTTAATTAATAAATTAAAAGTGGTTTAAATTGTTAATAGTTATCAATACCGATTCACTCATCCCTCTCAGTATTGTTCAATATTCCAACAATCGGTGCTATCCATTATGAGCAGGCTTGACCTTGAATTTTTATTTTTGGATCCACTTTCCAGTTTGGGAGAAAGACAACTCCAAAATGCCAAATTCCTTCACTTGAAGCATTCACTGAATCCATAATTCAAGAATAAGATAGGTTGATCCAAATGGGATCCCTAAAAGCCTCCAAGAATCAAGTTCTTTTGGTCAAGGAGTCAAAGAATGTGAATGCAAAAGGGAAGTAAAAGGGAAATGACAAGAAAAATTCTAAATTCGAACCAAAGGAGGAGCTTTTCCATCAGATGGAGCCTTAAGTTCCAAGAAGAGTAAGCATAAGAGGTTTGAAAAGACCAAGTGTAACTATTGGAAAAGAGGAAACCATCCAGAGAGTGAACGTATGAAGAAAACTATAGATCAAATGGCCAAATTTCTTGAATAGAACCAAATTTCCCTCCCAGAAGGCGTAAGGAATACTGATTCTAGAAGCAAGACGTATGATCATGAGAGATGCCATGCACTGAAGGGTGGATTTTCAAAATATTAGTCCTTCCTCATCGATCTCAGATCCTCTAACCACATGGTTGCCTCCAAATAGTCATTTTATTCTTCAGATCTCATTGATGGCCCAAGTATTCACATGGGAGATGATTCTTAGATCCCAGTTGTAGGGAAGGGCACAACAAAATTAGAACACAGAGTGTTAAAAAATGTCTTGTATGTGCATTCTTTAGCAGAAAACTTGTTATTTGTTTATCAGATGACACACATTGGTTCGCCATAGAGAGTTTTTTTGGACCTGACATAGTTGAGATCTTAGATATATCCATTAGGAATTTAATAGCTAAAGGTGTTGCAAACCATGCCTCCAAGGCATATGAGTTCTCACAGTTTGTTTCCTTACTCATATCCATTGCACGATCTATAGCCAGTTGAAAAGGAAGGTACATCTACTCTACCTAAACCATTTGCACATGATAATGGTTCTTGTGACGATTCAAACTCTGAATTCAAAGATGAGGACCAAGTTGAATCAAATATTGATAATGAGAATGAATTTCAAGCATATCCATATCTAGATTCAGTTCTTGCTCCCAATCCTAAGCCTAATTGGGCTAAAAAGCTCATTGAAGTTGTTGGGGACATGGTTGGGGATCCATCTGACAGAAGGAGAACCATATCTTAGTTTCAAGATGAGAACCTTGCACTATGTCATATAGATCCACTTCCCCTATATAGGTGCTATATTCTCCTAGAGAGATGTTCCATGATGGCGGGGTCTGATTCATAGTCCTACACCGAGGCTTTCCATTATCCACTATGGAAGGAGGCCATGGATGTGGAATATGAGTCACTACAAAACAAAGAGACATTGGGTCTTGTCTCTCTCCCCCTAGGGAGAAGAGACAAAGATCCCTTCCTACATGATGACTTGGAAGAAGAGATCTACGTGGAACAACCTAAGGGGTACACTGATGATTCTTCCTTGGTATGCAAGCTGAGGAAACTATTGTACGGGATCAAGCAATCCCCTAGGGAATGTCATCCCAAGTTGAACTCTTTCTTAATGTCACATAGATTTGAAAGTTGCAAGTCTGATTACAAAGCAACAACATCTCCTTTACTATCTGGCATCAGATTAGAAGAAGGAGGTTCACATGCACTATATCAGGGAACGAGTGCACAATAATACCATCATACTGCAATACTTCCCTACAGAGGATAAGATTGCAGATCATTTCATAAGGTCTTTCACTCAAAAGAGATTTGTCTATCTCTGCATGGTCTGAAGGCTTGATTCAATCCCTGCTTGCTCATTTTTTTGGGGGGGTTGTTCCCATGTAGTTTTCCTCGTTTCCTTAGTTTCATGAGCAATTATTTTTTCATTATTGTTGTATGGGTGACCTTTGGTGTCAGTTTGTAGGGCCCATGTTTTCCAAGTTTGGATTAAGAGGGGGTGTTAGGATTATTGGATAATCCTCCCTTGTCCACCACAGTCTTTTTGTTAGTTTCCTAACTTACGATGATGTTGCCACTTCATTAGTGCCATGAAGACGTCATATTGGACCCACTATCCACTTGATGTTCCCTTGTGCATAAGTTTAGGAGATATAGAGACTAATACCTAGAGTTTAGGATCCCACTCTGAGTTATGGGAGTCCCGCCTTTAGTTCACGCTCACCAGAGTGGATTTAGGCCCCGATGGCCACCTTCAATTCACGTTTAGTATCTAATGCACCCCATTTGCATGATTTTAGGATAAAGGCACCCATGCACACCTACCAAAGGTAAGTTAACTGATTATTAATTGTTTCAGTTGTGCGAAGTTGCACTAGTGTGTCTTCAATGGTGATTTTTCTTAGGCTAGTTAAGTCATAGTCAGGGATTCAAATCCTCCTTGAGTAATTTGAATTTCCTCCATTGTATTATATTGTGTTTTTACACAGATTAATTATTATTCTATCCAATTATTATTGCAATTCGAATGTTCCTTCTCAGTAAAATTTCACTATGCATGTTTATCAATTCTAACACTGTAATTCACTATCCTTCATACTTTTCACAATAAGGTTCAATTCATCCTGAAGATCTTGTGGCATTGATAATTTTACACTTAGTAACTACCCTCATGTATTCATTGATTGTATCTGGACCCTAATCATCCTAGGTTAATATTCAGGAGACCATATACCTAGCTCTTCATTGAATGATACTTGCAACCAAGTGCTTTTCTCTGTAAGAGATGTTTGCTTGTAGTAGTATTTTAGGGACTTTCTAGTGAGTCTTGTTTTATCTTTTTAGATTTTCTCCTTTATATATTTTGTGATCCACCATGGATGATAAACCTTTGCGTAGGTCTAGAATAATTCAAGGACACTCTCTTAAATAGAGGGAAGGCCTTGTGCCCAGGCGAAGATTATATTATAACGATCCACCCCCTTATGGTCTAGAGGAAGAAACCCAATAACATCATGTTGAACAAAAAAAAATAGAAAACACAACTAGTTTTGTTGAGTTTGATTCCTCATAGGATGGAGCACATTTTATCGACATTGAGTGACAGTTAGATAACTATCCCCCCATTGTTTCTTATTAGCTAGAGTAGGCCTTATATATTCCCTCTATTAAGGATCTCATAGATCCTTCCGGTTTTTTAAATCCAACTTAAAAACTGAATTCTAGCTAAGGAGTTCATTTCAATATTCTGAGGCCAATTAATCCATCATTTCAGTGGGCTTACATGGAGAACACTAGTGAGGTTTCTGGTATTGGGGATGTCACCACCTCATTTAACAATTTTCTTTTAGTATGAGTTAGTGTAAATTCATTATTTTCTGTAGGTTTTGAATGGACTCCATCATCTTCGATGGTTCTTACTAGAGGACATGCATCTGGTTCACAAAGTACAAATCCCTTTTCTTTTGGGATGACCTTTTCTGGTTTCCAATCCATTCCTACTTTGCTTTGTCCAACATCTACTTATACTATTGCTTAAGGAAATAGTCCATCAGTTCCTCCATACTATTATCCAACTTTTAGTGGACCTTGATCCATGCCTAACCCACCCCCTACCTATAAAGTTTTTATTGGTTCCAACCTACCTTAGTTGATCTTACCTTTCAAGTTGTCAAGAGGTATAAGAACTATCTACCCCATTACATCGAACATTCCATTTAGTGGTACATTCATGATAGGGGAAATCAATGTCAAATTTCCATTGGGGAAAAATCCTCCATATGGGAATGCCCCATTTTCCGGTTTAGGAAGTTTAGTTCTAGTTAACCCAATGATAACTACCACTTGGTTAGGTGATCAACCTTTAGGGGGGATGGGTGAAACTTTTGGAGGATTCAATCAACCTCATCCATTAATGTAGTTTGGTTAGAATTTCGGTCAATTTAACATGCTTTTCAGTAATCTTGTAACTTTAGTAATTCCAGGACAACTTAGTGTTAATATGAATCAGTGGGTTATTAATGCTCTTGGACCTTGGAATTCCATGGCTCAAACGAGGTTTCCTTTCTTGGAAAATTTGGAATTGCATGATTTGACTAAGTTAACTAATTATCTGGTTCTACTTAATCCCAATTGGCCACCACTCCCTCTAAATTACCTTTGGATATCTTGAAATTTGAAGGGAAATTGAAGGAAGACTCGACAAACCATGTGATGACTTTAATCTCTAGTGTTCGACCAGTTCTTTGATGGATGATTCAATTAGGATAAGACTCTTCCGATCAAGTTTAATAGAGATGGAAACAAAATGGTATATTGGGATTCCACATGCTTCTTTCCAGGCTTTTAATGTTGTTGCGATGAATTTTTTAAAACAATTTCAATTTCCAGTTCGGCATGAATTTGGTACTAAAATGTTGACTTCTTTTCATTAGGATGAGTCTACTTATATCTCCGATCACATTCATGAATGGTATAGGAGAAGAAGTATTATTAAGGCTTATATTCATGATGAGATTTTAACTAATTGGTTCAAAAAGTATTTGCAACCAGGTATTACAAAAGATGTATATCTTTCCGGGGTGCAAACTAAGTAGCAAACTATTATAAAAGTGCAACAACAACTAGACTTAGGTTATTCTCTCGAATGCTTTATGAAATCTTACCTAATGCTCCTCGAGTAGAATTAGATCTAACATAGGAATTGCCTGGACCTCATGTCGATGGTGTGATTGGTTCAACAATAACTACTACAACTAACTAGGATACGAACCTTGTTGTTAAAACTTAACGGACGACTGCATCAAACAACATGTAGAACCTGAATCCCAACCCTCCTATGAATGTTTTGATAGTTCAAACAACCAATACTAAGGGAAACCAATAGTTCAGATGGAAAAATAAAACATATAAGAAATATGGGAACAAGGGCCATAAGGATGCCGATACTACTAACAACAACACTAATGTTGGTGGGGGTAAAAGGAAAAAGGTAAGACGAAATTCCCTTGCTTGTTATGTAAGGAAAATCATCTATCCTACAAGTTACATACGATGGAAATTGCCCATAAAGTTTTATCTCAACATGAATGTTCATCCCAACCTGTTGTTTTAACTAATCCATTTCCTCTGTTGCAACAACAGATGATATTTATGGCCCAACTCAACTTTATACCCTTGGAAGGGGAAATCCAGGGTACCTCCTATCTAGGGGGAAATGGTTGTCAAAGCCAAGTATTCATGTGTGAGAAAGACATTAACCTTGAAACAAGGAGTAAGTCTTATGGCACCACCACATTTGGATCCAAGAGAAAAGAAACCTCTGATTCTGAGCGAGCTTATTCATTAAACATAGAGAATCTGACTAATGTCACTACACCAAAAATAACAAAAGGTGTTGTGAAGAAGTCTGTGGTTAATCCAAATGCACGACATGCTAAAAAATATAGCATAATGGAATATTTGACACAAGATCTTTGTGAAATTTCCACGCTCGAGGTTATGCAGAGTTGTCCAACCCAACAAAATTACTTACAATTAGCTTTAAGAGCATTTGATCCCTTATATAGTCAGTTCATTGCTTTTGATTGCAAAAATTGGAAGCCCCGCTTAACCCAATATGTAGATTTTCGGATCCAAGTGATTTCAAGTAAGTCCACTATACAACGTACATTTGTTGATGAGGGTGCCTCCACTTGGGTGAAGTATTTATCATGCTGGAAGGCTATTGGATCACCTGAACTAATTGCTCATGCCACAATGTTAAAGGATTTTGATGACCATTTCTTCAAGCCTCATGAAATTATCCCTCTTTTCATAGAGTTAGGTGGTAAAATAGTCACCAATCGAAGTGGAGGTAGCCGATTCTCTGCTTGATTATAACTTGTTGTTAGGGAGAATTTGGACCCAATAAATGATGGCTATAGTTTCTTCAATCTTCCATTTCATCAAGTTTCACATAATAGGCATATTATTACCATTGACCAATTGTGATTCTCTACCAATGGTTCCAACATCCCCATAGTTTCCCATTCCACGAAGGATTGTGAGAATATTGGTGTGGGGATGTATTCTACATTGATGGGAACTTTTGATCTACCCCCACTCGATGTAATTTCGATACATATGATATCCACGGTTCCTATGGCTTCAACTCCTAAGGTGTATCATTTCAAAACTTCATATTTTAATGACCCCTGGAAGTTACCAACTGTAGAGACTGGATGTAGTCAGACTAATTAGTTCTTGTTTTCATATAAGGTAGCTTGTCAAGCAACTATTTTGAATGAAGTAGACCATGTTGGTCTACAATCCATTTTGGAAGAGGATGACTAGTTTTCTATGCCTATTTGTACTATCAGTTCTCTGCCTTGTCATGCTCACTTAGACACAGTTTTGTCATCTGATGAAGCAATTATTGAGGCAATGTAAATAGGGTATAGGTCTTGGAAATATATGCATCAACGTGCATCATTTCGTCTGCCCGAATTAGACCTTAGAATTGACGTAAAAAAAACTTTCAATCCATGTTCAATGGAATGGCATGGGAGTCTCATGACATTTTCACAGGTCTATGCTAAGGGGAATATGGATAATATCTTGAAAACTATTCCTATTGATATTTCTAAGACACCAGGTGTTATCTCCCAAAATAAATTTATTTTGATAGTATGAAGAATTTAACTCATGCGATGAAATATATGAATATCACTGACAATTTGAAAGCCTCTGTTTTTTATTTCGGTAAAAATTTCACAAGTTGTAGCTTTCGGTGGCTTGGGCAAGGATCAGAACATCTCATTAGCCACTGAAAGATGGAAGATAAATAATAGGTGGAAAACGCCTTCGGCGGTTAGGCGTATTGCTAAAACTTTTTTACTGCCATCGGAACATGTTTAAATAGTGATCGGAGGTGTAATCCTCTATTCCGTTGATGTTTCATAGTTTTAGTCCACTACAGTGCCGCCACTGCGGAGAATATAGTGATTGAAAGTTCCGATGGTTAGTAGTCTGAGGTTCCAATTGCCGGCGTTTCAGAGTTTTAGTTCACTGTGGCGTCGCCGCTGCGGAGAATATAATGATTTAAAGTTCCGATGGTTAGTGGTTTAAAGTGCCGATGATTAGTGGCTTGATGTTCCGATCATCGATCATTAGTGGTCTGAGGTTTCGATCGCCGATGCTAGGAAGAATAGTTCGTTTCACCTCCAAAACAGTGGCAATGCTCAAACTTGGAGCGCTGATGGGATAAATAAAAGAGTTTCCGATCACCGATGAAGAAACTGTCGTGAGTTTAGTCAGTTGAGGTGCCGACACTACGGCAGTGTTCAAATAAGAAGTTTCAACACATTAGTGAGCACGACTTCCGATCGCCGACAGCTAGAGGTTGAAAGCTCTAATACGTTCAGTCTTGGGGTTCCGATCGTCGATGCTAAGAAGATTAGTCATTTGAGGCGTTGACACTGCGACAGCATTGAGGCTTAGGGTGCTGACGGTTAGAGGTGAGAGCTTTTGATCGACGACCGCGGCGACAAAGTAGAAAATTCTGGCGGATTAAACAAGAAAGGTCACTTTAGTTAACAACCAAGACATTGGCTGTTAGCGGCAATTTCACACTGAAATAGCAGTGGTGATTATCAGTGACTACTGTAGTTATTTAGTATTCGCTCAGTGAACTAGATCTTCATAATAGATAGACAAATAGTTAGCTAGGGTTTTAAACCCTAATATGAAAAACTATCACTTATGAGTATTTTTTGTGAAAACAGATCGAAGTTTCAAGATCTGTCATTTTTGTAGAAGGCTATAAAGCCCGTGATTGATTTTATAATGAGGCTTCAACTTCGGGGATTTACGAGCCAATAATACTTTCAAGCTTCTCATATTACTTATTCATGATATAAGCTCTTTTTTGGTGATCTGTTCAGCCATCATCTCTTTATTTACTGTGTTTATGCCTAAATATGCATTTAGGTCATTTTCAGATTTATTAAAAAGCCGTTAGCTGTCATCCTATTGGTTTATTAGTGATATTTGATTTATAAATACCATTCTCAGCAGGATTTATCCATTTATATGCACGTGTTATGTGTGTAACTCTTCTAACCTGGTGGGTTCTCCATCCCTGCACCTTATTGTCGAACTTCTAAGCAAATTGCAACTAAAAGCCTTGTAAACGAGTGAGTTTTATGCATCCCTTGAGAGTGGAAAGGTTACATAGGTCGACTGACTTGACCCATATCTGAAAGCCCCAAAAAACATTGTAAGTTACCAGGCATCCTCGAGCTACAACCTAGAGTAGTTTCCTGGAGTGATAACAAAGTGGCGCCGTTGCCGGGGAGAGGAGATTGAAGCTCAACTTCCCTGGGAGATGACATAGATCCATGCTTTGATGATAGACAAGGCTTGGACATTATTATGGTTGTAATCATCTATCCTGCGAATCCATTGATATAAGGTGGCTTCAAGAAGACCAAGTACCAGAGCAAACCCTAAGGGGCCACCAGTAACACCAGTTTCAGATCCAAAAGAAATTTTGAGGAAAGCTAGGGCTTTACTAAGACAGACCAGCAGGGATGCACAGGAAGCTACCTCAGGTATTTCAAGAAATATTTCTGCTATTATTTCTTCTGCTGAAACATACAATCTCAAGAATTTATAAATACATCAGAAAATTTTAGGGTTTGGGCATCTTCAAGCACTATCGCTTGTGAAGATCTCATCCCTGGCGACTCCATGGAAGACGAATTCAGTGGCGACTCCACAATATTAAGATGTCAAAAGTATTTGCTGCTCTTTTGGCTCAGAGGTTTGCACCTCTTGACTTCTCTTCCGTTCCTGGTTTCCCACATCTAGTACCTGATATGTCCGGATGGGGAGATTTTTTACCTGTCTTCAAGGAGGAGGAAGAAGACAATCCTGCAGAACACCTCCTCAAGTTTCACGAATGCATGGATATATTAGATCAGTAGCATGAAGATGTTCATATGAAGATGTTCATGTATTCATTATATGGTGATGCACGACAGTGGTATTTTTCTTTACCTCCATCCAACATTTCATCATTGAAAGATTTTCACCGAGCATTCACTGAGCACTATAAAAGGTACTAAGTTAGATGAGTTTGCATTTGATAATTGTTGTGAAGAATATAAGTTGCATTCTCGGGATGAAAAGGTAAATAGAGAAGAATATCTCCCTCAATAGCTACCTCATCTCTCTTATGATCTTCACAATGAGGTACTTTCCCATAAACATAAACTAGAAATGTATTATAAACGAGTTGAAGGTTTTCCTACCATCATTAAATCTGATTGTGGTGAATTTGAGGAATTGATTTCTTTAACTACACATGGAAATGATCAGCTTTTTGCTGGTCAAATGATCATTGAAATCAGTCAGGCTAGCTCGTAGTTGCCAGATTTGCAAATCAAGGAAAATTGTAGTAGCCAAGAGGAGCAAGATTTGCAGGGATTATCTAATCTCCAGCTAGAACATCAGGAAGATCTTCCTTCTCCGTATGAACATGTTGCTTCGAATCATGACAAGGAACTAGGTAATATTTTTCCAGATCTGTTTCAAAATTTTATTGATGATACTCCTATACAAGAGCCTTCATCTCTGTCATTAGGATCTTATATTGATGCTCCTATTTTCAACAAATATAGTGATGAGGAAGAAGAGGTTAAAATTTATGAAGAATTATTGTTTACTCAAAGTTCATCTAGTTCTTCTTTTCAGCAGAGAGACGATAAAAAATGTGTGAATGCTGTGATAGATGCTTGTTACGAATCTGCTGCTCAAAAGTCCAATACAGATCTTTTTAGTTTTGATATATCCTACAAAGATATTATTGTGGAAGAGGAAATTGTTAGCTGTGATAAGCCAGCCTATCATCATGATGAATTCAGATTATGTGAAGGGGAGCAGAAAGATTCAGATCAGCTGTTGAGCTTGCATTTTTATCAGAAAAAGGAAGAATGCAACATATATGAAGAGGAATATGATGATCTGAAAAGTCAAGAACAACAGGGCATAACTCATCCTTCCTAGTCAGAGGTTGAAAAATCTACAGTTAACGTAGTGATCACTGAAAGCAGCTAGCAACAACATTTCAGTAAGTTGGAACAACAACATAAAAAGGTAGTTCTTGTTAGCTTTTATGACCCTGTTGCTGACTATCTGGAACTTCTGAGCAGCATAGATATCAAAATATTTTTGTTAGATGATAGTTGGTTCTACCTCCCTTCGAAACTACATTGTTGCATGCTAGGGTTTCATTTATTTTTCAGGTCAAGATCAAGGATAAGTTCAGCAGATCAGCTTCTGACCTGGCTTCATTGGAAGCATGATGTCACATGATAAGAAGGATCTACTGATTAGAATTAGGAGTAGGAGTATATAGGAAAATAAGCTCTTAATATGAGCAGTTAGGTCATTTTCATTTGTTTTCGTGAATAAGCAAAGCGGGCTACAGGAAGATTGCAGGGGATCAGTTATAGAAGACAAATGACTCCATGCCCAATGGAACATTAGAAGATAGCTTTAATTCTTCTTTTTTAGGAAAGGCATTTTGGTTTGGGGTTCTTGGGACCTCACAGGGAGTTTCCCATCCCCAAGTAGGAGCCAGATGCTATCTCCCAAAATAAAGTTATTTTGATAGTATGAAGAATTTAACTCATGTGATGAAAGATATGAATATCACTAATAGTTTGAAAGCCTCTGTTTTTTATTTGGGTAAAAATTTCACAAGTTGTAGCTTTCGATGGCTTGGGCGAGGATCAGAACATCTCATTAGCCATCGAAATATGGAAGATAAATAATAGGTGGAAAACCCCTTCGACGGTTAGGCGTATTGCTAAAACTTTTTTACTGCCATTGGAACATGTTTAAACAATGATCGGAGGTGTAATCCTCTATTCTGCAGATGTTTCAGAGTTTTAGTCCACTACGGCGCCACCACTACGGAGAATATAGTGATTGAAAGTTCTGATGGTTAGTAGTTTGAGGTTCTGATCATCGACGTTTCGGAGTTTTAGTTCAATGCGGCGTTGCCACTGGGGAGAATATCGTGATTTAAAGTTCCAATAGTTAGTGGTTTAAAGTGCTGATGATTAGTGGCTTGATGTTCATATCGCTGATCATTAGTGGTATGAGGTTTCAATCATCGATGCTGGTAAGAATAGTTCGTTTCACCTCTGAAACAACGACAACGCTCAGACTTGAAGCGCCGTTGGGCTAGAGAAAAGAGTTTTCGATCGCCGATGAAGAAACTGTTGCGACGTTAGTCAGTTGAGGCATCGACACTATGACGACGTTAAGATAAGAATTTCTGACACATTAGTGAGCACAGCTTCCAATCGCTGACAGCTAGCAGTTGAAAGCTCCAATACGTTCAATCTTGGGGTTTCGATCGTCGATGCTGAGAAGATTAGTCATTTGAGGCGCTGACACTGTGACAACATTGAGGCTTGGGGTGCCGACAGTTAGAGGTCAAAGCTTCCAATCGGCGACTGTGGCGACAAGGTAGAAAATTCTGGCGGATTAAATAAGAAAGATCACTTCAATTAACCACCGAGACACTGGCTGTTAGCGAAAATTTCACACTGAACCAACAGTGGTGATTATCGGTGACTACTGCAATTATTTAGTATTCGCTCAGTGAACTAGATCCTCATAATAGATAGACAAATAGTTAGATAGGGTTTTAAACCCTAATATGAAAAACTATCACTTATGAGTATTTTTTGTGAAAACAGATCGAAGTTTCAAGATCTGTCATTTTTGTAGAAGGCTATAAAGCCCATGATTGATTTTATAATGAGGGTTCAACTTTGGGGATTTATGAGCCAATAATACTTTCAAGCTTCTCATTTTACTTATTCATGATATAAGCTCTTTTGTTGTGATCTGTTCAGCCATCATCTCTTTCTTTACTGTGTTTATGCTTGAATATGCATTTAGGTCATTTTCAAAATTATTAAAAAGCCGGTAGCTGTCATCCTATTGGTTTATTAGTGATATTTGATTTATAAATACAATCCTTAGCAGGATTTAGCCATTTATGTGCATGTTTTATGTGTGTAAGTCTGCCAGCCTGGTGGGTTCTCCATCCCTGCACCATATTGTCAAACTTCTGAACAAATTGCAACTAAAAGCCTTGTAAACGAGTGAGTTTTATGCATGTCTTGAGAGTGGAAAGGTTACATAGGTTGACTTACTTGACCCATATCTGAAAACCCCAAAAAATATTGTAAGTTACCAGGCATCCTTGAGCTACAACCTAGAGGAGTTTCCTGGAGTGATAACACCAGGTGTCATTGATAATTTATTTATTGGTGATGATTGTTCATCGGTCAACATTGAAACATACACAACACTTTTCAAATAATATAGAAAAATTTTCACTTGGTCTTATGAGCAAATGCTAGGAATTGATCCATCGATTGTCGAACATGAGATAAAGACTTATCCTAATGCAAAGATTGCTTGATAGAAGCTAAGACCCGTTAACCATAAAAAATATGATGTTATTAGAGCAGAGGTTGAAAAGTTACTTCATGCAAATTTTATATATCATGTTTCCTTAACTAAATGGGTCTCCAATTTGGTACCCGTTGACTAAAAACAAGGCAACGTTTGAGTTTGTATTGATTTTCGGGACTTTAATTTAGCTTTCCTTAAAAATAAATTTTCTACCCCATTCATCGACTAGATCATCAATGAATGCCCTGGTAATGAAAATGTTTCATTTATGGACGGTTTCTCAAGGTACATCCAAATCCAAACTTTGTTATGAAGATCGGCATAAACTTGTTTTATATGTCCTTAGGGGACTTTTTATTATAGGAAGATGCCTTTGGGATTGAAGAATGTCATAGCTACTTTCCAAATATCCATGTCTTATGCTTTGCATGCCATTTAAGAAGATCATATAATCTTATTTAGATGATTTGAATTCTAAATCGTGAAAGAGAGTGGATCACCCCTAGCACTCTTGATTAGTCTTTGATAGGTGTTGTTACTATAGGATTTGGTTAAATCCTCATAAATGCATGTTCTATGTTGAATTGGTTCAATTACTATGTTTCATCATATTGAAGATTGGTATAATGGTAGATTCGTTTAAGTTTGAGGCAATAGTTCAGTTGCCTCCCCCAAAAAAAATGAATCAGTTGCAAAGCCTTCAAGGCAAAGCAAACTTCTTGTGTATATTTGTTGCTAATTATGTTGAACTCACCAAGGGTTTCATGGGACTACTTAGGAAGGGGGTCCCCTTTTCTTGGGATTATAATGCTTGGAGATCTCTTTATGCATTGAAAAATGGCATTGATGTCTTCCCTATTGTTGAGTCCCCCTGATTTCAACTTAAAATTCCTTTTATATTTAGCAGCATTAGAGCCAACCATTGGTATGATCTTGGTTTAGAAGGATGGTTCCTACCAAGAACATATCATTTATTATTTAAGAAAGAATCTTTATGGACCTTAGTTAAGGTACTCACATGTTTAGAAACTTGCCCTTGCTGTTGTTCATGTAGTACAACGACTTCGTCATTACATCCTGCTTAAGAGAACAATTGTTATTGCAGATGTTAATCCATTCCAACACATCTTGTCTCGATGAATAATTGGTGGCAAGTATAATAGGTGTATTGTTATGCTTCAAGTGTTTGAATTGGGATTTGATTATGCAAAATTCAATAAATATTTAGCCTTTGTTGAGTTGATGTTGGTATTTCCCTGAGAAGATGAAGGAACAATTGAAAGTCCATCATTTACTGATGAGCACATATTCATGATCAGCTTGGAAGACCCCTGGTATGGTGATATTATTGTATACTTGCAAGCCCAGAGGGTCCCATCTTAGTCCACCCATGAACAAAGGTGAAAATTCAAATACCAATCAAGACATTATGTCATCATTGGTGATACCTTATATCATCATGGTATTGATATTGTACTTAAATGTTGGCTAGTTAAGGAATAGGCTCAAAGAGTTTTGAATGATTGTCGCAGTGGATCCTGTGGCGGTTACCTATATAGGAATGCTACAAAACAAGAGATTTTGTGAACTGAATACTTCTGATTTTTAATGTTTAAATATTGCATCGAAGTTCTCAAGTAGTGTCATCCTTGTTAGGCATTTACAAAAATGATTCATGCTCACCCCACTACGCTTTATCTAGTTATCATTGCCGATCCCTTCACCAAGTGGGGGATTGATTTTACAACACACAACTTGAAATTGGCTATCAGTCATAAGTACATCATTGTGGTCACCGATTACTTTACTAAGTGGGTCAAGGACATGCCTACCTTCTACGGCGACGGTGAGACTGTTGCACACTTTGTCTTCAATTAGATAATTGATCGCTTTGGTATCCTATGAGAGATTGTCACCAATAAAGGCACTCACTTTCAAAATAAGATGATGATCGAGTTTGAAAAGAAACTTGGTTTCCTCCAGGATTTCTCTTCATCATTTTACCCTCAATCCAATGAAAAAGTTGAAGCTGTCAACAAGTCTTTGAAAACTATGTTGCAATGGACAATGAATAAACATAGGTCCAATTGGAACATCATGCTATATCCCCCTCTCTAGGCTTACCAAAACTTTGTCAAGGCTGCAACAGGCTTTAGTACTTTCCATCTTGTTCATGGAGTGGAAATAGTTTTACCTATAGAGTGCCATATTCCATCATTGAAGATAGTTGTAGAACTTCTGCTAGACATTAGCGAGATCGTAAACAATTTGTTATATTTGGATAAACTTAAATAACATAGGAGGGATGCTTTAACTGGCATTGAAGCAAATAAAAGATGCGTTAAGGCACAATATGATAACTTAGTTCATTTGAGGATCTTATCTAAAGGGGATCTTGTGTTATTCTAAAATAAAAAAACATGACGAGCTAGGGTCTGGAAAGTTCACCTCTATGTGGATTGGTCCTTATATCATTCGAAAAATCCTTGACAAGGGGTTCTATGAGCTAGAGGATTTCTATGGAAACATTCTAGGGTCCAGAAATGGACCTTGTCGTAAGAGATACTTTCCCCAGAACTAGTATCTGGGTAAGTCTCTTGTAATTATTGTACTATGGTTTTTTTCTTTTGTTCGGCTTACGTCAGTTGTTAGTTGATTTTGCTTTGTACACATTTGGTAGATGTCTTCATTTACACAAAATTTTTCTAGATACCTTGATGGAGCTTGCCATCACACTCGGAACATTGCTTCTGCAACTTGGTTATTTATGACCCAACTGGCCATCTTGTGAAATCTAGTGAAGTGTCTCTCGACTCGGTGACTAACAATATCTCAAAGTATAGCGCCATGTTCGTGTTAATGTTAAAAGCCATTGATAGAGGTAATACACATCTAACTATTTATATCAACTTGAAATTAGTAATATCCCAGTGAAATGGTTTATATCATGTTCGATGTCCTATGTTATTTCATAATTCCTTAAGGATTTGATTGTTGGAAAGACACATTGACTTTATTACATATATACACATTCCTAGAGTGCATAACCATCTAACTAATTTACTAGCTAATTATATTCGTGACAAACAATTGTATCATAATCCATAAACATTCATTAAGGATAAACATTAATAGTGTACAAAATTTAAATAATGTCGATAAAGTTATCATCAATGTATATATAAAAGTAGATAAAAGTACAAAAAGTGGGTCTGACTTAAAAAAGGCGAGTTCAACACTACTTGTGTGACTCATACTACAAATGGGGGCATTTATCCCTACACGATCTCAATATAAATCACTAAATACACAAAAAAATATATCTCAAGAGACTATGATAAGTTAGAGGCCTCGCCTCCCCAAGCAGCTTCCACTTCTCGGTGGAAAAATACACACATGGCCACTTTTCGTAGCAACCTAATACATACAGGGGGAACCCCTTCCACATGGTGTTGCATCTCCAAAGGTATCTGCTCTATATGGATACGGCGAAAAATTGTAGTTAGACCAATCAATTTACTCTCATGAGAAGCTAGTATGGCTTATGCTCCCTCTATAGACTACGATGCTCGTATTAGGACTCTCGAATGGCCACCTGGCCGCACTGGTATGATATATGCATAATGTTCATATGTTAGTACTCATATCGTAAAAGTGTTTTTCATTCTAAATATTTCAAAAAACAAAAAAATGAAATATAGAAAAATAAAAAAATTACCAATCTGTCCCCACGCTTTGCCAGGAGGAAGCATGAGGTCTGGATCTCCATGAAAGTCCAATCCAACATAGGGGAACTCCTCTATTATAGGGATCTATCAACTCCACCAAGAGTGGAAGTCATCATCAAAAGTAGTTGTGGTTTCTCCACCTCCATGTCTCATGAATAAGTTGATCCATCGAACCAACCTTGGCTCGCGACGATCTAAGGGCCAAAGTGTAACTATTAGACTCATACATGGAATCCTCTCAAAACAGAAGGACACAAGAATATTCCCATATCCAAAGTTCTTCACCTTACTTGTTTTGCATTCAATCAATTGGTGTTTCAAGTTCACCAACAATCCGGTAGACCAATAAAAAATGGTACGTCGGAGACATTCTAGTTCAATTTGCATATGGTTTCGAGTATCCAAATGCAATGCTACGACCCCTGCCACTCGAGTGATCATGGTAGACCAATAAAAAATGGTACGTCGGAGACATTCTAGTTCAATTTGCATATGGTTTCGAGTATCCAAATGCAATGCTACGCCCCCTGCCACTCGAGTGATCATAGTGATTATGACCTTTAAAGGAAATCTTTATATGATAGCAATGGGAATTTGAGTGTCATGCTTTTGAGTTCTCAAAATGCGGTAAGCATTAACATAATCTTGAACTGATAAGGCCCGTACCTCTTGGAAGGTTCCTTTCAGGTTTACTGCTTCCTGTCATCGAGATAGTCTGATAATGAAATATATATCATCAATAAAAATGTCCAGAATTTCTCCTTGAAGGTTGAACACACCTTGATGATCCGTAAATGGTAGGCCTATGGCCCGTTTGTTTTACCAACACAAATACTTATGCGAAAATAAAATTAAATGCTTTATTGAAATGAAAATTGGGCTGATCAATTAATGAAAATCACATCCAACTAATTTACCATAAAAATGTTTTTATTCATCTCTGAGTTGTTTAATATAAACGTAAAACATTTGATTTATCTCTGAGTTGTTTAATTCGCACCCCATAACAACATGAATGTTTCTAGTATTGACTAAAAACACCTAGCAACTACAAAAACGCCCAGGCATCTATAAATTCACACCAACACTTGTAAATTCTCCCCAAGCAATGAAATCAACACTTTGGGTATTGCTAATTCATCCCAGGAAATGTAAATTCACCCTAATGAATTAAATAAATACCCTAGGCAGTACAAATTCGCCTCATTCAATGTAACGTCATCCTAGGCAATGAAATAAATACCCCAAGCATTGAAAATTTGCCCTATGCACAATAAAAATTGCTCAACACTGTTTTAAAATGCCACAAGCATCAACAGAAACACCCAGGTATCAATTTACACCTTCAGGAAAGACTAAGGACACCCTAGTATGTATAAATTCATACCAACGGAGATAAAAATGTACTGAAGGAATTTTTAATAGCCAAAAACATTTTTCTCTCTCCTATATGAGAAAAGTTAGCCAAGACTCAAGATGACAACTCCTACATGGTAACAACGACTAGTTTAGGAGATCCATTGATCTCTACTTCGCCCCAGACCATCCATGGTGAGATTTACATAGCTCTTGGAGGGTATTGGGCATCAGAAAATTTATAATGAGATAAAAAAAAATCCACTTCTACAACCATTACTCTTCATGGGCAGTGATTTATATTTACCATAGTTGTTTAGTCATTGATGGAAGCCATTAAAACTCAAGCAAATTATTTGCAGACATTCATCACCAAATGCATAAAACCAACAACAAGAAAATGAGTCAAATCATTCACAAGAAGACATTGTTTACCTTGGAAACCCAAATGGGAAAACCAACATTCACGGGGAATTATAATTCCTTAGAAATTTATTACTAGGGTGAGCTATGTACTCTCAGGAAATATTTTAATGCATTATTACTCACTAGCAATATTGCAAGTTCCATGACTTAGACAACCTTCTGCTCGTGCATGGATTTGCACAATAACTTCTTTATCCATCAACTTTTCAGAAGGATATCTCTTTGAGCCTTCTTCTCTGTCCATGCCCTTCTTCTTCCCAAGCTTCAATTCTCCCTCTGGTTGGATTCCCCTTTCTTCATCAAGATATCACTCTTTTAGTGGAGTTGCATGGAATACCAACCATTAAGGTGATTCGTTTTACCTTCTCGAGGTTAAACATGGTTTTGCCAAAAAAAATTTATTGCAAATTTTTAATGAGGATCCATTTCAGATCACACCTCCCCTTTCACAAGAAATTGGTCCCCAAAATCTCAAGGATACTAGTTTGTATCAATGTACTTTATGTCTACTTCTTTGGAACATGGTTCTTACTTGGCCCTTGGCTGCAACTCTGACTTGGAACTTAGCTACAACTCTAGCTTTGGCTTTAGTTCTGGTTTTGGATACTGGGTTTGGTACTAGCTATGCTTTGGATTTGGTTCTGGCTCACTTATTCCATACTGAAAAAATCTGAGCAATCTTCAGCCTTTGGAAATGGCGCATGTTGTGTTCTTTTCCAACACACTCTAAAATGGCTTCTTGGCACTTCAAATCCGGGAAGACTTGACATGCATGGGATACACTCCTTCCCAATTGTCTTCGCTCACATTCTTTGGTTCTTTGGATAGTTTGTAGCACTTATGGAAATGTCTTTAGAACCATGGGTGAATAATGACTAACTCTTCACCTCTTCATCTTTGGACAATCCTTTGATCCCATTGTTGCTCCATCTTCGGTTCCTCCTTAAAGTGATACATTTCCTGGATTCAACCAGCTATGATACCATATGATCAGTAAATAGTAGGCCTATGGCCCGTTCATTTTATGAACACAAATACTTATGCAAAAAAAATTAAATGATTTCTTGCAATGAAAATTGGGTAGATTAATTAATGAAAATCACAACAAACTAATTTACCATAAAAATGTTTTTATTCATCTATGAGTTGTTTAATATGAGCATAAAACATTTGATTTATCTCTGAGTTATTTAATATGCATTCTATAACAAGATGAATGTGTCTAACACTGATTAAAACACCCAACAACTACAAAAATTCCCATGCATCTATAAATTCGCCCCAACACTTGTAAATTCTCGTCATGAAATGAAATCAACACCTTGGGTATTGCCAATTTGTCCCAGGAAATGTAAATTCACCCCATGCAATTAAATAAATACCCTAGGCATTGCAAATTCTCCCCAGGAAATGTATTCATCCCAGGAAATGAAATAAATACCCCAGGCACTGCAAATTCACGCTAGGCACAATAAAATTTGCTTGACATTGTTTTAAAACGCCATAGGCATCAATAGAAACACCCATGCATTAATTCACACCTCCATGCAAGACTAAGGATGCCCCATAATGTATAAATTCATCCCAACATAGATAAAAACATATTGAAGGTAATTTTAATAGCCACAAACGTTTTTCTCTCTCCTCTGTGAGAACATCCAGTCCAAGACTCAAGATAACAACTCCTACATGATAACAACAATAACTAGTTTAGGAGAGGCATTGATCTCTAGTTCACCCCAGACCATCCATGGTGAGATTTACATAGTTCTTGGAGGGTATTGGGTAGGAGAAAATTCATAATGAGATAAACAAACCCACTTCTATAGCCATTACTGTTACCAGAAATACTCAGCCAATGCGGACAAAGGTTGTTTCCCTAACCTGAAACACTCAGTACTATAACAAAGTAGTTACAATATAAAATAAATTTCCCTAAGATTGCATAAAATTCTTGAATCAAATACTCTTCTTACCTTCCATATGATGCAAAGGTTGGTCTTTGGAGGTTTGGATCTATGTACATGTCCTACAAGATGCACACCAAAAACACATACCAGATCAGAGTAACAAGCTAGTTTATGATCTTATGTTAATGACCAAGGAATTCAACAATAAACATAATGATAATCCAACACATAAATGTTTATGGGAAAGAAACCTTCATTTTTATTAAAAACATGAAGATAGAGAGCATACAACCTAAGAATTGGTGTTGAGAACCCTTCTCAAATGAACTTTGCCTCAAATCCCCAAGCTTGCCTACTAACCACTCACTAGTCTTGGTTGAATTTGGCCAAAGTTTGGATGCAATAACATATTTTTCCTCTTCCTACCCATGATGGGTAAGCTAGTATTTAAAGGAATGAGAGGATAGAAGAGGTTGAGGAATTCATGGGTGAGGTGGAGGGAGGATCTTACAATGAGGGATCTCGAGCTTTAGGTGTCCTGAACCATAGGGATGAGGCTCCACAAAGGCAAGCTTTGAGAAGCCTCTCGAATTTTCTCTTTTTTCCTTTATAACTCGAGCACTGCTTCTTGGCAAAGGGCAAAGGACGTTACTTGGTGAGCACTGCACATTGTACATAGGGAACATGCGGTGGCATTGCTTACTGCACACAGCAAAATGGCATTGCCAATATATGTACGATAGTTGGCATACAAGGAAAGCGCATTGGTGGCCAAAAGTATGAAAAGTTCCATCCTCACTCATTTCTAACTTCAAATCTTGAGGAGTTAAGGAAAATGATGATATTTTGGTCTCATAACATGGTGTTGACGAGAATTAGGTATAACATAATGCCCCCCAAAGCATGAGGCTAGAGAGGAAGGAGAGGCGAAGGCTTTGTAGGAACACGTTATCACTTCGAGGCAATAGTCCACATATCAGGGATCTTCAACAATCCAGGCCATTCTGTAGTACATATACACCATTAATAATATTATTCATCAGGTATATTGCAAACCGCCCCTTTCTAGAAAATGCATAGAACTCTGCCCTCCAAACTTATTTACTTGTAACTTTGTATTAGACCTTAGTTTCTGATGATATGATGATTGTTATGATATCTTCTGTACCTCTGTATTTCTTAGTAGACACAACCCAATCTCTAATGGCATGATGATGTTATGATTGCTATGATATCTTTCTGTACATGTGTATGTACCTGTGTATTTCTGAGTAGATGCAACCCAACTTGGGGATGTGGACTATTTTTGATAGCCTGGGGTCTTTGAACTTGAAATATACTCCTTTTATTTCAATAATAGAAAGGCTTTAAGACATTTTTTGGGGGGCTAAATGCTTCTTTTAAAAGCATAACATATTAATTACATGGATCGGAGTTTTGTTTTGAAGAAAAAATGTTAAACAACCAAGAAATCAGATGAGGCAGTTATAGTCTCCTTATGGTGAGTATATATGTCGCTAGGTATTGTAATGTCCCCGACCCTTCGACCGGCGAAGAGGACGCTACTAACACCAATTAAACGGGTGAACAACCCCATGAATACAAATAGGGATAAATGCTGCTATTAAAAAGCTTAACATAATACATACTAAGATGCATAAAACATACAAGGATACACAGTTACTCAACATTCAACAGAAGCAAACATATACATTCCAGCATTCAACATGTTCATCATAATTCATGAAACAATAGATATAATTGCAGAGATGAAATAGTCAGGAGTACTTATCTTTTTAATGAATAACTCGCCCCGTAACCAGCTACGTCGCTGCAACGTTCCACCCAACCATAGGCCAGCATGCTCATCAATCTCTCAGCAACACTGCCACCCCTGAGTTGGGCATGATTCCTCAAGTAATAAGGGTCAATGCAGGATTACACATAGCCAAGGTTTTCCAATCAGCCAAACCCACACAGTAGGGTTTTACTAGGTCGTCAAGGAGCTAGGAAAGGCTAAACGCTAAGATGGTGGCCTCAGTGCTAGTCTTCTCAAGCATACCCAGCCTCTAATCCCACTCTCAACAGTCCGAAGACCAACCGTTGCCTACCGCAGCAAAATAATCCATTCACAGCTCTGTGAAGAAGGCAAGGACAACTAGGTGACAATCCCAGACAAAGGGTGAAACACAGTTCAGGTCCACAAGACAACTCAGGGTTGTTCTTGGCCCTAGCATGGATAAAACAACTCAACAGCAACCCAAAACCAGGGTACATTAACAACCACAAACTCACAATGAAACAATGGCAACATTATGCAGTCCACAATTGGGAAAGAAGCCAAACTCCCGCCATGGATAGAGGAAAACCTAGTTAACGAATGTGGAAGTCAACAACCAACCAACATCCATGAGCACACATCACACGCAATCCCCAATGTAATGGCTGGAGAAATTTCATAGGCAGAAAAGGGGAAAGAACAAACTCTCAACCTGTGCGCAAGGGGAAAAGACACAGTCCAAAAGTGGAAGAAGGAAGCACACACACAGTCCGAATGGAAGAAGAAATCGGACTCTCAATAGCATCCAAAAATCATGGGAAGAACAACAACAACCCAAATCGTGGGTTAAACCAACAGCAAGCCAGAATCGTGGATTAAAACCACCGCTATCTCAGCAGAAATCATGCCCTTAAGGCCGCTCTTCCAGCTCGCTGCATGCACAAAACCAAAGGGGAACCCCCGTACGGTGCGTGAGGAAAGTGATGGGAAAACTGTGTGAGGATGGAATTCCCTAGACCATAATTGTGAAGGTGAAGACCCGGCCAACTGCTTGCGTGAGGGAAACGATGGCTTCTGCCGCTAGGTATGCGTACTGTCAGAGCTGACAGTAGCCTGCCATACTGATGCCCCCCATGCCCACGTTTCCTCAAGCAGTAACTACCGTCAAATAATGCTTGTCCCAAATGACTTAGTGGCTAAAAGAGACAAGAAGGTGGCTGACACATGGTACTTTCCCAATGGCTCCCACGGTTAGACAATTTCCCCCCCTTATCCTTAGGAAAATCATGCCCTTTTCATTTTAACATTGCACCGTCGTAGCTGGCTGTAGGTTTATTTTAATTGATGTGCATATTTACATGATGCCAAACTATAGTGTGCTGGATAGCACGATATACCATCGACAACTATCCCTATTACCGAAACATACACAACCAAATCGATGGTGGGGCTTTTACCTTTAGCTCCTCACCACGGTTAATTACATCATGTACTTTTAATGCAAATGGGGTCAAAACTGGGGTGTTACATTCCCCTCCCCCTTGGGATAACACCATCCTCGGTGTTCCAATACATAGGAATACATATACAATGTACACATCCAAAATTTCAAAATTTCGCAGATCTGTCCCACGTTTAATTTTTCACTTTGAATGTTCAAGACCAAGCCGCTCGGCTTCCACGAACTTCTCCCACTGGTTCTCAGCTTTCAGCTTATCCCGATGTCTAGGAACTTTGCGGCTGTTGCCCTCTTCATGTTCCCTCATTGGGAAGTCCTGGCGTAAATGATGTCCTCTGCATTCCCAGCATTCCACTAGCTGCTTCATATTTACCTGCTCAATTTCCTTTGAGTCTTCATGCCTAGACTGTTTCTTAACGGGTTGCTTGGACAAATGTCCCATCACTGATCCACCTTCCTTGCCTTTGCCAATTGCTCCCAGAAGGCTTTTCACTTCCCTTTGCAAAGCTATAGAGTCTTGCAAAATCTGGTGGTTCATTTCATTCTGCGTTTTCTGTATCTTGAGCATCTCCCCAAGGTTTTCTTGGGTCTTGGCAATCATTTGAAGGAGACTTCCAGCCAAGTCCAACAACTTTTGATTTGTTGCCATGATCAATGTGCACCACCGGTTTTCACTTTTCTCATCTGTGAAATGCACCATTGAAATTTTGTCAGGCCAAGCATAACATAGACATTAAAATTAGTTAGTTAATTACCCAATTGGCATGACAGTCCAAGTCTCATCGAGGAGACTTTCATACTTTTCATGCCTTTCACTGATCCACCTTCCTTGCCTTTGTCAATTGCTCCTAGAAGGCTTTTCACTTCCCTTTGCAAACCTATAGAGTCTTGCAAAATCTGGTGGTTCATTTCATTCTGCCTTTTCTGTATCTTGAGCATCTCCCCAAGGTTTTCTTGGGTCTTGGCAATCATTTGAAGGAGACTTCCAGCCAAGTCCAACAACTTTTGATTTGTTGCCATGATCAATGTGCACCACCGGGTTTCACTTTTCTCATCTGTGAAATGCACCATTGAAATTTTGTCAGGCCAAGCATAACATAGACATTAAAATCAGTTAGTTAATTTTCCAATTGGCATGACAGTCCAAGTCTCATCGAGGAGACTTTCATACTTTTCGTGCCTTTCATACTTTTCCAACAGGCACATGAGCTCATTCATGTCCATTCTTGGACAGGGAGTTAACCATTCCAGCATTCACAAATTACTTTAAGCAAATACACACATTCCATTTTCAGTCATTCATGCATTCAACAATCTTTTGTTTTTACAATGCATATATATATATATATATAATTAAAAGGGAAAGAGAGAGCGGCAAGAGTTTTTTTTTTCCTCTTTGTTTTGTTCCATCCTGGAACCCTCACCGCTGCTGTGGCTTTTCATGCTCTCAGCCTCTTTCACTTCACCGTGAATGCTGGACCAATCTCTCTTGGTCATGACACTTAGTGTCTTTGGTCTATTTCAGACCTCTCAACCATGGAGTCTCTCCACATGGTTTGTCTACAACTCTTGGCTGCTAGGACCTTCACAGTACCACTAGCACCTTCTTCATTATTGCTCATTTTGAGCTCTTTAGGACAGTCACATGTCCACATGCATCCCTAGGATGCCCTCATAGTTCTTGCTTCCTGTGATACCTATATTCAAACATTGAATAAATTCACATGTTTAGTTTATTCTTATTAGTTTTTATCTCTTGAACAAGAGCTTAAAACATCATAACCAAATCATATACACATGCATATTCATAAGTAAGAATTGCAAAATAACCCAATACTTATCTGTATTGTGCATTTTCTCGTTGGTCCACAGGATCCTGCTTCGCTTTGCAAGCCTTGGGATCACCTATGGACTTGGATGTTAGGTCAACACGCAGGCTGCTCCACAACATCAAATAATTAATGTCCAGCCAATACACCCTCATGTCGAGTGGGCTTGGAACTTTACCACGACCATTTCCAGGTCCAGGATCTACTATGGATCCCCCAGGCATATAACAACCCAACATACACTTATACCATCATACACTTATATCAACAATAATACCTACACTTATATCAACAATACACTTATACCAACATACACTTATATCAACATACACTTTTATCAACAATAATGCACACTTATATCAACAATAACCCTTACTCCACAACCCCTCACAACAACCGTTTGCCTTTTCTCTTGAGGGTGCAACACCCAACTGCATTTATTTAGCCTGTCAACACGAGCAATATAAGCAACTCATCAGCGTTGTTGCTCTAAAACTGTAATCATTTTTCATATCATTCACTATCAAGTATTGAGACACTAGGAGTGCATCCACTCCCTAGGGTGTAGTCAATATTGAAAACCCTTTCATGACTCGACATCGGAAAAGTGTGCAACCTTTCTCGGTGTGTGCGATGTAGGCTCCTACTCATACTCAAGCAATCGGTCATAATGGAAATAAAATCAAAACATGTTCTACATATTGAATTTAACAATTTCACATGCGTATCCTTAGCTAGGGTCATAGAACACTTATCCATTTGCCGACGCAGTATTCCTTTGTTAAGGAGGAATGGAGCTCCCTTCTCTGAGTTGATAGTCCCTTAGTTAGCCATCCCAACTCCTTTTTACATTTCATATCCACACATGTATTACCAACATAATCTATATCATCTCACTCATGTTGCTTACCAAACATGTAGTGTAGATGAGAAATTTCCAAAATGTCCAATGGAGTTTCACCCGAAACCCATTTCCAAGATAAGGGAAAACCTTCCCATGAAGTTTGGCTTCTGCAGGCCATCAAACATGATCTTCCTGCAGTGTGTACCCCTGGCACATTCATCAAATATCTGAACAGTCAATCATTATCTGATAATACAATCCAAATTGATTGTTCCATAACCAAGCAGTGACATTAGTAATCAAATTCAATAGGAATTTGCAATTCTGTCTACTACAGAAATTAGTTTGCTTGGCAACGAGGTGATCCTCAATTGTGGGTCTCTTGTAAGCAGCACCACTATGCCCATTATAATTTTATGCTTACTAGCATAATATGAATGCCCACTTACAATGTGTTCTCCTGACACAATCTTATGCAAGCCAATAGTGATTAGTAGTTGTCAGCAATTTCTTGAATCCGAAATTCACAATTCAAATTTAACAACCCATTATGCATACCAACTAGCTTCACAGCCATGAGACTCTTCTCATAAGGTTTGGCTCTTTCATATGGTATATTCCAGCATTTGTCATGGTCTTACTCTCATTGCCATGCTCTAAATAATCTACCTAAAACCTGAGCTTCAATCAACCAAACACTTGGTAAGTCTGGATGCATATAATCTTTTCATTGCTACAACCATCACTGAAGCATTTTCAGAATTCATAAAATTCAAATACTTCTAGCTGTTAATCACATCAATATTACCAAAACTGATTTACTTCACGCAATCATCATCATACTAACATTTGCAAGGTATAGCCACATTATTCATACAATTAAATGAAATGTTTAGATACTCCTTACTTCACAAGCGCATCATTTGTACCACCTTGCTCTTCGATAGAGCATTTCTGGCAGCCAATTGGTCATGACTATCCTCTTTATGCACTTACTATCCTGCATTCATAACAGCGTTTGAAATGGTTCCTGAATTGTCATCAATTCAACATTTCAGCCATTAGTTATTCATAATATCACATGCACTCATCTCAATGCATTCATGCCATGCATCACAACATTTGCACCTGTACTTATGCAATCAGTCACTCACACCCTTCATATGCATCCATTCAATGCATGACTACAAGATTCATAAAATCTTTTTAATGCATATCCATTCAATGCTACCTTGCATTGATTCAGGAATACTATGCATTCAACATACCATGCATGGCCTAACCATGACTACTTCATATAGGATGCATTACTACAATCAGTCCATTAGTACTTACTTTCCTTGGGCTACTAAGCTATATACAGGCATGACACATTTCTATATGGATGTAGTATAACATTCAAATATCCATATGGTATGAGGTCTCTTACCTTTACCACTCCATGGAATTTGTCATAATTAAACCATTACCTGCATGGATCATACTTACACCCTTGGCATGACCAATTCGGTTGGTCCTTTGCAGGAGATTGCAGAATTTGCTCACCAACTATTGTTATGGACTTGTTGCCTCATCCCTTTCTCCAGAGGGTTGATAGTCACATTCGTCAGCATCAGTAACATATTCAGCCAGGTCCATGTAGTCATTGCTTTTTCCACTAATGCCAACACCAATGCAATGATTATCATTAGTGGCTCATTATAAATGTATAATTCTCACTATTCTTACCAACATGTAATATCTTATGCATGCAAGGCATATCCTCATACATTTCATGTATAAAACTTGTAATCATAATTAGCAATACAGGGTTTAAGGAAATTTCCCTTTTCAAGTCCTTCATCCTTGCATGGAACTCCTCTTCCACACAACAGCTGGTTTGACTTCATGGCCTTGCTACCTCTAGGCATGTAATTCCCGGGTTTGTCCATATTGACAGCATCGCATTTCTTTTTCAAACAATCACTAGTACCTTGCTGCTACGCATTCAAACTCTGGTGATTCTCCTTTGTTTCCTGCTGGATAAGCTTTCCAATGCCTATCTCCATGCTCCATTCTGACTTTGGGTGTGAAAATCACACTACCTCTACAATGATGATTTTCACCAAATCTCTGCATTTTTACACACAACTATATTTTGGTTTCCAACTTCAGCCACCTATAGGAGGAAGTCTAGGAATATTCTGGAAAACTTTTCTATCGGCGAAGTCAGTGCATACAACAAGGAACACTCAGTAACTTGCGGATCTCATTTCTGATGCACCATTCATATTTTATGAATTTTGGGTTTGACTAATTTGCCCAAAACATAGAATTTTCTTTTCACAAGAACGACTGTCTCAGGGGACGACGGGGGTCAAGGGGGCTTGCCCCCTTGTGGCTTCTTTGATTTTCATGCAATCTGGCACATAAGATCGCTGCCATTTTCTCCTTTTTAGCCCTGTAAATCCACTGAAAAACTGCTGAAAATCCCACTGAAAACTCAAAATTTTCTTTGGTCAAATTGGGTCTCTTCCCAACTAATCTTCCCATGTATCGGGTCCTTAGTTGACTAAGCTTCCGAAACTTCGGTGGTCTGATCTCAATCTTTCATTCGAAGCTCATCGGCGGTCCAATGAACTAAATTTTTCCAACATTTCGGGCCAATCCTCCTCTGGTTTTCGACGTATCGGCGGACCGATCCTCTAATTTTCTTCGACGTGTCGGCGGTCCAATCCTCTAAAGTTTTCCGATGTTTTCTATACTTAGAAATTTTTCTTCTTCCTTCCGCCGCCGCTGTGGCTCAGTCTCTAGGTTCTGTCCGTGTGCATCGGGCGGACTTCCGCCTAGCTCATCTGATGATTTTTGTACTTAGAAAATTTTTGGAATTTTCTTCTTAGTCTTCCACTGCCTCGACTCCCCAAAGGACTAAATTTCGCCGATCAATCTACTAATCTCCGCCGAAACTGCGGGTACTCCATTCACTAAATCACATCGGCGTTTCGGTGGTCTTCCGTTGATGGATTCTGATGAAAGTTTCCTCTCCGCCGCTTTGTCGGCTCTTTCTTCATCTGTCCGCTGTCGACAAGCCAACACTTTCCGACAATTTCTATACTTAGAAAATGTTTCGGTGAAAATTTTCTCTTCATGGGTTCTTGTCAGCTGTGTCTCGGCTCACCCCAGCTGAGACCATCGGCTCCTCCTAGATAACGTGAATCTTGACTTTCAGCCACTGTGTCAGCTCCTTCTCAGAGACCTAGCCGCTATAGCGACTCACTTGGGCTTGCTCAGCTGACACAGAGAGATTTATACTTAGAAAATTTTTGAAACTCTTTTGTCTACTGTTGTTCTGCTAGACATAGAAGGTAATTCTACCCTCTATCAGTTGCTCCTTCTTGGCCCATATAGGCCCAATTTTGAAACCTTGAGCTCTATCACTACATCTTTATGGCCCATTCAGGCCCATGCCGCAACCTTTCCTATGATACCACTCTGTAATGTCCCCGACCCTTCGACCGACGAAGAGGACGCTACTAACACCAATTAAACGGGTGAATAGCCCCATGAATACGAATATGGATAAATGCTGCTATTAAAAAGCTTAACATAATACATACTAAGATGCATAAAACATACAAGGATACACAGTTACTCAGCATTCAGCAGAAGCAAACATATACATTCCAGCATTCAACATGTTCATCAGAATTCATGAAACAATAGATATAATTGCAGAGATGAAATAGTTAGGAGTACTTATCTTTTTAATGAAGAACTCACCCCGCAACCAGCTACGTTGCTGCAACTTTCCACCCAACCATAGGCCAGCGTGCTCATCAATCTCTCAGCAACACTGCCACCCCCGAGCTGGGCATGATTCCTTAAGGAATAAGGGTTAATGCAGGCTTACACATAGCCAAGGTTTTCCAATCAGCCAAACCCACATAGTAGGGTTTTACTAGGTCGTCAAGGAGCTAGGAAAGGATAAACGCTAAGATGGTGGCCTTAGCACCAGTCTTCTCAAGCATACCCAACCTCTAATCCCACTCTCAACAGTCCGAAGACCAACCACTGCCTACCGCAGCAAAACAATCCATTCACAGCTCTGTGAAGAAGGCAAGAACAATTGGGTGACAATCCCAGACAAAGGGTGAAACATAGTTCAGGTCCACAAGACAACTCAGGGTTGTTCTTGGCCCTAGCGTGGCCAAAACAGCTCAACAGCAACCCAAAACCAGGGTACATTAACAGCCACAAACTCACAATGAAACAATGGCAACATTATGCAGTCCGCAATTGGGAAAGAAGCCAAACTCACGCCATGGACAGAGGAAAACTCAGTTAACGAATGTGGAAGTCAACAGCCAACCAACATCCACGAGCCCACAGCACACGCAATCCCCAATGTAATGGCTGGAGAACTTTCATAGGCAGAAAAGGGGAAAGAACAAACTCTCAACCTATGCGCAAGGGGAAAAGACACAGTCCAAAAGTGGAAGAAGGAAGCACACACATAGTCTGAATGGAAGAAGAAATCGGACTCTCAACAGCATCCAAAAATCATGGGAAGAACGAAAACAACCCAAATCACGGGTTAAACCAATAGCAAGCCAGAATCGTGGATGAAAACCACGACTATCTCAGCAGAAATCATGCCCTTGAGGCTGCTCTTCTAGCTCGATGCATGCACAAAACCAAAGGGTAACCCTCGACTGGTGCGTGAGGAAAGTGATGGGAAAACTGTGTGTGAGGAAAATAGAATGTCTCTCTCTGTGTGAGGATGGAATTCCCTAGACCACAATTGTGAAGGTGAAGACCCGACCAACTGCCTGCGTGAGGGAAATGATGGCTTCTGCCGCTGGGTATGCGTACTGTCAGAGCTGACAGTAGCCTGCCATACTGATGCCCCCCATGCCCACATTTCCTCAAGCAGTAACTGCCCTCAACTAACGCTTGTCCCAAAATACTTAGTGGCTGAAAGAGACAAGAAGGTGGCTAACACATGGTACTTTCCCAATGGCTCCCACGGTTAGACAATTTCTCCCCCTTATCCTTAGGAAAATCATGCCCTTTTCATTTTAACGTTGCATCGTCGTAGCTGGCTGTAGGTTTATTTTAATTGATGTGCATATTTACATGATGCCAAACTATAGTGTGCCGGATAACACGATATACCATCGACAACTATCCCTATTGCCGAAACATACATAACCAGCACGATTAATTACATCATGTACTTTTAATGCAAATGGGGTCAAAACTGGGGTGTTACAGGTATCAGCGTAGATCCATCTTAAATGTGTATTTATTAAACATGTATGTGGTTAGGTATCAAGGTAGATCCATCTTAAATGTCAATTTATCTAGAAGTTGTCAATTATTTGATTTTGTTTTGCTATCACTACATAGTTATGTGACAACATCTTTCCCATATTGAGCTATAAAGCACTAGAAATACAAAGAATTAGACCTTTGCAAATATTAACATTATGATATATTGGTGATAAGGATCTTTGGAAACTAGGAATATGCTATTGAATCACGTGAAATGATCATGCTTGCTAGCTGAAATGAAGATTATTGGGTCTTGGAATCCTTCCAGTGTATAAGCATCGATGTGAATCCTTCCAAACTCCTACGTCCTCTCTCGAAAAAAAGGTCTACATTGATTAGCTTTGCAATACTTGGAAAAAATCTTGTATTAACTTACCACCAGTAAAGCATTGACTAGAACTACAAAAATGGCTATTAGGGCAGGACTGATGGTGGTGGTGTAGTTGTGCTTGGTGGGTCCTTTACTTATGGTTGCACCTAGTGAGGCTCCGCACCCAAACTCATATCTACCTGTTGAAATTTCCCTTGGACGGGATTGCTCCAGAGGAAAGGGATTTCTCTGGAGGCAAACTCATGGTGAATTTATTTAACGGATCTACTTGAAACCTATAAATTTGTTGAAAATACATAGATGTAATTAGTTACTATGTTCATTGGAGAATGAAGGATAATAAACCCACTGCAAAATCATAAATAATGCCACTACAAATTCAGAGTCAATTGATGTAACCACACAAAATTGATGCGAAAATTGCAAATCACCTCAGAAAGCGTATTCATGATGTTGTTCGGTGTTTCATTTTTCCCGCTTTGGGGGTATGCTAGTATAGAAGCATGTTCTGCATTTATATGTGCATGTTTAGAATTCGCCAGGAACATGTTGGGTACAACCACGACATCCACATCCCCAATTAAGTCCCCAACTAATTGGAACATTCCCTAGGCATCCCCACTCCCCACATCCTTGAAACAATAGAACAATGGGTACACAAGGTTTTTTGGGGGGGATGCATCACCATGCATCATGGCTTGAAACAAATACAAATATGTCCTAACTCAGTATGATTGGTGCAATTGAAATTTCTATACTGAACTAATTCTTGATGGAGAAGTTTCAACATTCAACAAGACACCAATTAAACTTTAAGGTGTAAGATATCTATGCAATTAAATGCTATTTATGACTTTCAATATTCAGAGATAACAACAATTTTTCAAGGCATAGTTGAAAGTAAACAATAAGTGGATCAAGAGTTGAATCCTCCATTGATGTTGTTGAAATACCTTAATACATTTGAGGCCAGCAACCATTATTCCTTGATCAGGGTCTTCTCTAAGATCTAAATGGCCTGATGATTTTTCAAGTAAGTCATATATAACCTGCAGACAAAATAACAAATCCATTTCAAAGATAAATAGTAACTTGTAGCAGTATAACTTACAAGAACCAACACTAGATTGGTAGTTATAGATTGATATTAGTTGTTCTTTCATCTACCTCATTATATACTTCAAGGTAGGAGCAAGTGACTTTGAAGTCATGAACACTTTCTTCCTTTGCAATGAGATCAAAAATTGTTCACAGACTCAAGACCATGAGTCCAATATCTTCTAGCGTCCTAGCAAATGTGTATGTTTTACCACTTTCAAAGAAAGGTTAAGGACTGCATAATCTAGGATGCATGACAAAGGAAGGAAATGCAAATATATATTCAGCATAGAATAATTAAATACTTGAAATAGAATTTTAAGGATTGATGTTGAAATGCTGAGCTTCTATGTTACCCGCTTCAGGAAAAATTGATGCAAGGGTAACAGTGTAAGTATATAATGATGTCAATAGTGGAAATAACAAATGGTTTATAAAGAAACAAACCTTTTATGCCTCTACAACTACTAAGTATATGTCTCTATGCAATGAAATACACTTCTCTACCTTTCTCAAATGGTTTCAGCTTATGATTAGCATAGATCTCACCAAGGGAATAAAACTTTTGTATAAGTTTATTTTCACAATCTGTAGCAAAGTATAGATATTTAGTACTCCATAATTCAATATTTCCAATATAGATGTTGTCACCTAAAAAGATTCCCCCAACCCAAAATTTCCATTGTTCTTCTCTTCCCTGGTTTATTTAAGTTTATTGTTGTTATTTGTAGAAGTAATTACATTTTCAGTATCAAAGATTGGTCGATTCTTGCTTCTATTATATTGTTTGGAAAAATAAAAGTAAAACTAGAAAAATCTGGGCCACAATGCTTGGAATGGTTTATGAAACTTTATTGGAAAAATCCTTGTAAATAATTTGCAAGTCTCCTCGAAACAATATGCAGTTTCAAAAAAGATCATCCAAAGAGGTCAGATGGTGAAGATAGAAGAAGATCTTGGCAAATTAGTAATAAAAGAATGGTTCAGATAGAAGAAGATCCCTGGATTGGGGCTAAAGATAACTATAAATTATCTGAGTCTTCATTGTTAAAGTTGCATGAAGTTGGTAATTTTCCTCTATGGGAGGCTGCATCTCAGGAGCAAAGGAAGGCTTGGTCACAGGGTTGGTTGTTTACAGGAATATTAAATATTCAAGGGATTTTGGTGAGTGGTCTAGATGGATTTAGAGTGGTGGGTCTAAACTTATAAAGATCAAAATTATCTGGTATCATATCCCTTGCATTGGCTAACATTCAATCTCTCCGAGTTTTAGACCCGCTATCTAATAATATGACAGGCCCCATACCTCCTCAACTGGGAAATAATCTTCACAACCTTGAAATCCTCTATCTTTTCGAGAATTGTCTCAATGGTACAATTCCTCCTTCACTTGGAAATCTCTCCAATTTATCAGAGCTATTGTTATATTCCAATGACCTTTCTGGAACCATCCCTCCAGAAATTGGGCTTTTGAAGAAGTTGAAAGTTCTGAGAGTAGGGGATAACAGCTTGACAGGTCACATTCCAGAGGATATTTCTAAATGCACAGAGCTGAGAGTAATGGGGTTTGATTCTTCTCTAAATGGGTCCATACCCATAACATTTGGCTAGCTTCAACAGTTGAAAAGTCTGAATTTACAAGACACTATTTTGAGTGGCTCAATACTTGTTGAGTTAGGAAATTGCATGAGCCTTGAAAGATTTTTTACTGCGAGAAATGGTCTCCAATGTACAATTCCCTCAGCACTGGGTAGATTGAGAATGTTGTAGCATTTGAACTTAGCCAACAATAGCCTCTCCAAACATATTCCTCCAGAGCTTGGGGGGTTTAAAAGCATGAATCACTTGTATCTACATGGAAATCACTCGGATGGTGAGATTCCTAAAGAATTGAGCGAGCTTTGGTAGTTGCAGATCCTGGATTTGTCGACAAATAACCACAAATAACCTCTCTTGAACCATTCCTGGGGCATTTAACAGACTTGAAAATCTTCAGCACTTGGTTTTGTCTGAAAATTCTCTAGTGGGTCCTATTCTAGACAATCTCTGTGCTAAAAGCAAGACATTGCAACATATTTTTTTGGGTGGAAATAATATTTCAGGTACAATTCCTAAAGCTTTAATGCACTGCTCCAACCTACAACAATTAGATATTTCCAATAATGCCTTACATGGTTCAATTCCTGCCATTTTGGACAGCCTTGAGAGTCTGTCTGACCTTTATTTGCATAATAACAGTTTAACAGGAACCATCCCTCCTGAACTGGGGAACCTCAACATCCTCGAAACTCTTTCTCTGTATCACAATCTACTCACTGGTGCAATTCCTCCTGAACTTGGAAATTTGAAAAACCTAAGCTTGCTTCTTCTGTATGAAAATCAACAATTGGGTTACATCCCTACAGAACTGGGAGAATGCTCTAGTTTAACTGAGATAGATTTCTTTGGAAACGATTTTACAGGTAGCATTCCAATCACTCTTGGAAGGCTTACAAATCTGCGTTTTATGGATTTAAGATAAAAGGACTTAGATGGGGAAATTCCTCCAAGCTTGGGACATTGCAAAAGGCTTCAAGTAATATATTTGGTTGACAATAAGCTATCTGGAACAATAGCGCCATATTTTGGAATGCTTGAAGGTTTGCAGAAGCTTGTTCCTGTATAATAATTCCCTTGAAGGAATTCTTCCTAGAGAATTGATTAATTTGAAAAACCTTACTAATGTCAATTTATCGAATAACAAATTGAATGGAAGCATAATTCCTCTTTGTGTTTTAAGTTTTCTCAAAACATTGGACTTGGCAAATAATAGTTTTTTCACGGGAAATATCGTCCCAATTGGGTGATTCCAAAGGTTTAATCCATCTCCAACTAGGTAGGAATGGATTGAACAACAACATTCCTAAAGAGATTGGCCAGATGTTGGAGCTCAATCTGTTGGAATTATATTGGAATAATCTCACTGGTGGGTTACATGCAGAGCTTGTTAAGTGCACGCATCTGAGTCATCTGGATCTGAATAATAATCATTTCTCTGGACCTATCCCTGCATGGTTTGGTGATTTATGCAGGCCTGGAGAAATGAAACTCTCCTTCAATGAATTTAATGGAACAATTCCATCCCATCTTGGGAATTGTACCAGTTTACTGACTCTTGCTCTTGACAGTAATAAGCTTTGGGGTAGTTTACCAAGGAAGCTGGGGAACTTTGTTTCCTTGAATGTTCTCTATTTGCAGAAGAATAAATTTTCTGTATTAATCCCTTCTTCTATAAAAAACTGTGAAAAAAATTATGACTTGAAGCTCTCAGACAATTCTTTGACAGGCTCAATTCCAGTGGAGATTAGAAAGATTGGTAATCTACAAGTCATTCTAGATTTGAGTGGTAATTTTTTGTTTGGAAGTATTCCTTCTTCACTTGTGGATTTAATGATGCTCAAAGTTCTCTCAATCTCTCCAATAATAAACTTAGCGGTCAAATTCCTGATGAGATTGGGGATCTTAGAAGCTTGGTTGAGTTGAACTTATCCAATAATTTTTTGCAAGGACAGTTGCCATTGAGTGCTTCCAAATGGAATTGGATCTCTTTTGTGGAAAATCTTGGACTCTGCGGAAAGCCGTTGGATCCTAGATCCTTCTCTTTCAATGTACTTGTTAGCTTTTGTTTACTTGAATTTTCATCTATCTTTGAACTGTTGACAAATGGCAGACAGTAATTGCAACAATGTTTTACCTGCTAATACTTGACGAAATGATCAACTATAGACTTTCATTACTACTGAGAAAATCAAGCAAACACCTAAATTCATCAATCACAAAATATAAATGGGATGAACTTAGCAAGAAATCATAAAGCGTACCATTCATATCTCTTAGCGGAAGGAGACATGGGTGCATTACGTTTTTTGTCTGATGAACTGCCATAATAGCTTCTTCCTAGTAAACCAATGCACACCATAAAAAATGGATTTCAATAATACCGGAGTGGCTTCCAATGAAGTCAAGATGTTTCTGATTTAGAAATTTATAGCCACAAATAGAATCCCGAACCTCTTGGGGACTGGTCCCTTTCACGTAGAGAACACTTCACTGTTGAATTCAAGTTTTTAGGAGATAGCTTATGGTCCCTTGGAGAAGAAATATGGCATGCGACTCTGCAAAAAATACAATATCATGGTCAATCTAAATTTAAATGCTACAATTTTGAATGGAAAAAATGTTTTCCCGCAATCGTTAGAAAACCGTTTTCTGCTCTCATTTACACAACAGACTCAACAGGCAAAGAAAGCAACTAGTTGGGATTTTAACCAAGAAAATGTCAAATCATCAAGAGTATCAATGATTGTGATAACAAGAATATTTTCTAGTGTAATAATGAAAGTTAATAAAAAACATAACCTTTGAAAAGGACAATCAATTCCCTTCCCCAACATTGCTTGCAAGAGAGTGGTTGATCTCAGAAAAAGCTTCAACTAGACTCTAGAAAGAAATATGGGAAACTATATGGTGAATCAGAAAGGTCCAACAATAACAATCTTAAATGAAATATCAAAGTCATTAGTGCAAGGCCGAAAGAATTGCAAAAATAAATATCAACTTAGATAGATTTAGCGCATGGGAATGCTAATGCTGTAAAATAAACAAAAGCATAAATAATGGGCCCAAAAAAATACAATCTTTGCAAATTCTAGTATTAAATAATTTAATAGAAACCGAGTGTTGTGATACATCTTAAAGTGGGACACACTAGAGATGGGAAGGAAATAATAAGAATATCAACCTAATTATGAGTTGGTAAATACTAAAATGTATTTTATTTGAAAAAGTTGTTACAATGTGTTTTGTTTTTACATCTTCAATTTACTTATAAGTTATACCAAAATTGCTTCTTTCAAAAGCTAATTACCCCATACCCTATTCCCATGTCTTGAAAAATATTAACCTCTAAGTTATGAAACTCTTGGAACTTATTATGAACAGTGAACTAGAGAGACTGGAAAAACAACCTTTCTCAATGTAAGCAATCCATTTAATTTCACATAAGCATTTTACAGAAAACATGCCACACTTGAGATTCTACTTAGACACGACCTCCCTTGCAGTCTTTTTAGAGATATAATACTTGCAACTCCACTTCCATGGAGGTCACCACATTTCTGCCACTTAAAGTCCAAAGTATGTAGTCATATTGTAATAGCTCAAAAAATGCATAAATGTACCTTTTGACCTATCATATTGACAAGGTTTGAAAGCATACCCCATGTTTTGGCCTTCAAATTGCTATTCAGGATTTTGGGTCCATTTCTATGATAAAGTCATTTTTTCCAATGGGGAAAAGGTTTGAACCCTAGACTACTTTATTGACCAAACTATTCATTTAACTAGCTACACCAAAATAATTTATATGTCTAATGAAATGAATGAGAAAAGGAGTTTTTTTAGTCAAGACTGACATGTACGGGTGATTTGATGATCGATGCCTTTGTGATTGTTAATCACATCTATCAGTTCCACTGATGAGCATTTTACAGAAAACATGCCACAACTGAGATTCTTCTTATACACCACCTCTATTGCAGGATTTTTAGAGAGATAATACTTGCAACTCCAATTCCCTAGAGGTCACCACATTTATGCCACTTAAAACTCCAAAGTATGTAGTGTAACAGCTGAAAAATTGCAGAAAAATACCTTTTGACCTATCAGATTGACAAAATTTCAAAGTGGACACCACCTTTTGGCCTTCATATTGCTATTCAGGATTTTGGATCCATTTCTACGATAAAGTCGGTTTCGCCAATGGGGACAAGATTTGAAACCTACAATATTTTATTCACCAAACCATCAATTTAACCAGCTACACCAAAATCATTTTTGAGTCTAATGCAATTAATGAGAAAAGGAGTCTTTTTAGTCAATGGCCATGTTACCCCCTGACATGTACAGGTGACTTAATGATCGATGCCTTTGTGATTTTAAATCACATCTATCAATTCCATAGATGATCAGTTTACATAAAACATGCCACAATTGAGATTCTGCTTAGACACCACCTCCCTTGCAGTATTTTTAGAGAGATAATACTTGTAAATCCACCTCCCTGGAGGTCACCACATTTCTTCCACTTAAATTCCAAATTATGTAATGTAATAGCTCGAAAAATTCAGAAACATATCTTTTGACGCATCAGATTGACAAAATCTGAAAGTGTACCCCACCTTTCAGCCTTCCGATTGCTATTCAGGGTTTTAGGACCATTTCTATGATAAAGTCATTGTTTCCTATAGGGTAAAGATTTGAACCCTAGAATACTTTATTTACCAAAGTTCCTAAGCTGCGGGGAATCGCTCCTCCCCTTGACGAATCGCTCCTGATTCACGCTCTGGGAGGAATCACGATTCCTCATTGATTTCTCGCTAGAGCGATTTTTGGAATCGTGATTCCTACCCAAAAAAATGCTCCCTAACATTTAGGAATCACTGAGGGAATCGATGCTCCTGGAGCAATTCCTTAGCAAAAAAACGCTCCTGAAATCGCTCCCTGACCGATTCTGCGCAATGGAAAAAAATTTCTCATTTTTTTTTTGTTGGAAAAAAAGTTTTTTGATGGTTTCCTAGGGTTTAATTAGTGTTTATAAACACTACTGGCTTCTATTTGGACTCATTCTATTGCTCATTTGCTTGTTTGCATTTTTCTTTCTAGGGCTTTGAGTGGCTTTGCTAGTTGTTTGAGAGCAAATTTGTAGGAGCTTGGAAGGGATATTGAAAGCTTGTATTTGTGAGAGCTTGGAAGGAAGATTGAATGCTTCCATAGAGACATTCAACCATCCTTGAAGAGATAAAGAGGCAGGCTCTAAAAACCCAATCTTTGTTTGTTTTTGAAAAAAATATTTCACTATGTTAAAATTTTAAATCTTGTATGTGTTTTTTTCCTACCCTTTCTAATTTCTTCTTCTCCATCATTCTATTGTAGGAAATAAGTGATTCTCATATTGAGTCAACAAGCATGATGGGTATGCAGTTTTTGTGGTTGGTTTCGATTCTTCTCATGATGGTGGTGGTGGGAAGTATATTTGGTGGTGGCAATGATGATGATGAATAGATAGGGAGCCACACATACCATGGAGAGGAGGAGGAAGAGGGAGAGGAGGAGGAGGAGGAAGAGGAGGAGGAGGAGGAGGAGGAGGAGGAGATTGAGAGCGATGAGGGGCCAAAAGAAGACACAACACCTTTGTGTAAGTATGTGACAAGGCTTGGGGGAGGGAGAGGGGGTGGAACCAAAATTTTTACATGCCTCCATTGTAATAAAACTTACACAGGTTCATATACCCATGTGAGAAAGAATTTGTGTGGGATTATGCCATGTGATTAAGGTAAGGCTACTGGATTCAAAACATGTGAAAAAGTGTCAGGTAAAGAAAGAAACAAATACAGGATGGAAGAAGAGGCAGCTCAAAACAATTCCAAGAGATCAAGGGTTGAATTTGAATCCCCATAGAGAATGTTTAGTGGTGGATCTGGATCATCATCCACCCATGCTAGTGGATTCTCCCCTATGCAAAAAACAATATGATGTTTCCTTGACCTTGGTTGCAGGGATGATGTGGATTCAAACGTTTACAGGTTTCTCTATGCATGTGGTGTGCCATTCAATGTTCTTCGCTCACCCTATTGGCATGAAATGGTACAAGCCATCAATGGTGCCCCTAAAGGATATAGGAGCCCTGGGTATGACAAAGCTAGAACTGTGGGACTTGACAGGGAAAGAGCCAAAATCAATAGTGCTCTTGGAAAGTTTATAAATGATTGGTCGTTATATGGGGTATCCATTGTATCGGATGGGTGGACAAATGTTAAAGGCAAGCCATTGATAAATATTCTTGGTGTGTCTGTTAGTGGTGCAGTATTACTTTCAGCTCATGACTACTTAGATTGCTACAATATTGGTATCAATATAGCACAACCTTTACTTGACACCATTCAAATGATTGGGACATACAATGCCATTCAAGTCATCACAGATAATGCTGCTAATTGCAAGGCAGCAGGAGCAATCATTGAGGATAAGTATCCCAACATATTTTTGTCACGGTGTTTGGTTCACAAATTGGACCTTTTGATGCATGATATTGTTAAGATGAAGGACCCTAGTTACCGATGGATTGGTTCCTTGTACAAGAGAGGGAAGAAAATGATAAAATTTATCACCAATCATAGCATGGCACACCACATTTTTCACAATCACTCTAGGTTGGAGCTATTGAAGATTGCGAAGACTAGATTTGGTAGCTACTACCTCACCTTCAGGAGGCTTTTGAAGGTAAGAGAGGCATTGGCTAGTATGGTCTCAAGTGATTCATGGCAGGGATTGAAAGACAGAGTTGCAAGTACATCCGATAGACATGAATTTCAGGATGTGGAGGACAACGTTCTTGATGGTCATTTCTGGACACAAGTTAAATATGTTCTACAGTTCACCAAGCCCGTTTATAATATGATTCGTTTTGCAGATACATATCAGTTGGTGATTGGGGAGGTGTATGAGAAAATGGATAGAATGCTTGGTCATATCAAAGACATTGTTGAGCAAAGAGATGCAATATTGTATGAACATCTTCATAAACATGTGGTCAAAAGGTGGGATAATTTGAATGTTCCACTCCATTCCCTTTCATATGTCCTTACCCCAAAATATTATTCTCCATCTTGGTTGGCCCAACTTGCACCTGGTGGTGGAGTTAGGAAAAGACTACACACAGATCCAGAGGTGAAAAATGGGTATATGCTTGAATTAGACAAGTTGGTCCTTAATGAGGAGGAGTGTGCTCAAGTACAGAGTGAATTGAGCCAATACATCAGTGAACATGGAGTCTTTGGTACCTTGCATGCAACCAAAGATCGAGAGAGGTTGGATCCTATCAGTTGGTGGGACATGTATGGCAGTGGTGCCACATATTTGCATAAATTTGTGGTGAGGGTTCTTTCACATGTTGTCAATAGTTCTTCTGCACAGAGGTGTTGGAGCACCTACAACTTCATCCACAACGTCAAGAGAAATAGTTTGAATAGAGAACAGGTTGAAAGTTTGGTTTATGTGCACTACAGCTTGAGGTTGTTGTCTCATTATTGTGAAGCGGCCAAGAATGATAGAACTTTTTTGACTTGGGACAACAATCCAGAGGAGGCTAATGTGGAGGATGGAGCCATTGCATTAGAACGCTTGGAGGATGAACTATTGGGTGATCATGAGGGTGATCCTCATTCGATTCATACATCAAAGATGCCACCCCCAACCACTAGTAGGTTTACAGATGCAGGAGTTTTGCCTTTAGCTTCACAACGTCCGACAATCCATGGGGTCCATTCATCTTCTTCTCGTGTTCCACGATCACTTCCACTAGCTCTTATTCCACCTAGAACATGAGAAAAAAATTTGAAAGTTTCTCGTGGCAAGAGGAAAACTTATTAGATAGTATCATAATACTTTGTATTTCATGTTTATTGTGGCCTATTTTGTAAAAAATATGGCCTACTTTGAAGTTTGAAGTTTGAACTTTAAATTGTTGACTGCATCTTGATTCTTATCATCTTATGATCTTGCAACTCTTTGGCATTGAATATGATATTATGAAGCTTTGTTTCATTTCATGGTTGATGTTATCTGTTAGAGTCTAGATGTTAGAGTTTGTTGATGGAAAATATTATATGTTGAAATTTGAAGATTTATGTTGTTGATGATTGATCATTTGATGACAATGCTACAAGTCATAGCTCCTAGATGATTGATGTTATATGTGACATGTGTATTAATGGTTATATCTATGTTTTCTATAGCTAATTTGGTATAATACATATTTTTTTAATATATATGCATCAAAATGTATAAACATATATATTATATAAAAATTCCTCCTGAAATGCTCCCAAATCAGAATCTTTTGAAAATTTCACTTTTCGCTCCCGCTCCCCACTCCCAGCAACCTTGGATTTGAGATAATAGATCCAGGAACAAGTTTATGTGAAATTGCTTTTGAAATCTGAAAGTTGTAATGGATACTATGTTTGTGTGTGTTTGCAATTGTGTTGTTGTGCACTCTTGGAAATCAACGCTATAGGTTGTTGAGTTTACTTATTGGACTCTCGACTGCCTGCACCAACTAGCTTCTCTTGGTCCAATGCGGCTCAAATTTAAAACTTTGAACACTTGAGACATTAGAACCTGGTTATCTATTTGAAAAGTAAAATTGTGAAAATTTGCACTTATTTCCAAACACTTCAAAAGCAATCAAAGACACACTAAAGCTTGGGATTTAATTCCAAAAAAATACAATAAACCAGAGATCTAACTAATCGGTTCTTTCTGTAATGCAACTGTTAAAATGCAATTGCCACTTAGCCTTGCTGAAATACAAGTATACTACGTACAACTACGGATTTGATGGTTTAAATTGAAACGATATTGTCCAAAGCATCAAACTGATCTATGACAATTCTTTGACATCTAAATAACAATATGCCTTGTGTCTTCTATTCGTATTCTCACAAAAATTCTAATTATTGTTGTCTAGATCTATATAGGAATGTAGATATGTGTAATGTTCCCAAGTAAAATTGCACTAAAATTTTCAACTTATTGTTGAATAGATTGGGCTTATTATCTTGTCAAATGTTCCACTATCACCGTGTTAGACAATTGTAGGTCATATTCTTAACACCAAACATACCAGTGTAAAGAACTTGGCCCAACTAAATGGTTTGTATCTATCTGATGTACTCATTTTAATTCACTAATTTTGACGAACACTTTGCAAACCTTTCTATGACTGCTGTAGGTAACAATAGGCACCAACTACATGTGTGTGGAGACTTTTACCAAACACTTAATATGTAGAATGTTGTAGCTCACTGTAATGTCCCTATCCTAACTTTACCCAAAATTTTCTCCCAACTGCTGCTAGATATTTATAACTTCATCAACACCTTAAAAGGTAACTATTGTAGCAACAATGCATAATCTTTATGGGAATTCAAGCTCACTGCTATGCTTTGAAAATGACTGTTAGTGTTGATAATAATAAGTATTACAACAATTTGATGGTATCAACAATTGTGTATGTTGAAGAGGCTAAACTGTATGAGAAACAAGTCAATAATGAAATAAAGGTAGTTAGGGAAATGGGCATGGATTAAAACTCCAATCACTTTTAGGTTCTTTGTGATAAGAGGTGATTGTGAAAATGAGTGCATTTGAAAAAAAATATGACAGGATATTAATGGGAGGTTGGCCTTCTTATTTGCAATGTATTTGTATGAACCATGATAAATCAAGCATGAAAAACATCATACCCAGACAAAAATTCTAGGTGAATACACTACTTGGCATTCACTTCTATGGGAAAATTATGATTAGCTAACTTTGTCTTCAAGGTGGAGTATACTATATTTCTAAAGCCTCCAGCAGAGCAGTGCAACACAACCTCCTCCTCTATCGCATATAGAATCTACAGAGTACACAGACTCAGGATTTAGACTAGATAGAGGAGCAGGAGGAAAATGTTTTGAAATCCCGTAATAGTTAAGATATATGCATGCACTTCTTTCACTTTCTTCAACGAAAAAAGGAATAATATATAATTTTTGAATGTCACATAATGTAATGTAATGTTTTGGTTGTCTCTATGCTTCACCAAAAAAATAAAAAAATATAAAAGTATTAATAATAACTTTATCATATCATGTCTCATAATTCCTATCAGCTTAAAAACAACAAACACACACAGAGAGATTTGTACCTGTAGCATAGCATAAATGAATGTTCAATGTTTGACAAAATATCCCGTAGCTTTAATACTGTCAATTCCCAGCATACGCCTGCACTTTCAACAATCACATCACATTTAAACTTCCTGCACTATTTACAAAACATCTTGCAACAACTCACAAAAGCAAGTTTACATGATTAGACCAAAATTGGATTGCCTGCCATTTTATATTAATAAATGTCTGTAATTTAATTCAAATGTCTTTATGAAAAGATATAAAGTCTGAGTAGATAGATTGTGGATGGCCGTTTAAGTTTTCTTTGACTAAAGCAGAGCATAAATCAAGTTTTTTTTTTATCCCATTAGTTCAAACTTCATATTGGTATTCAAATTTCAAGAATGCAAGGCTTTTAAAACATTTCAAATAAAAATGAAAATAATAACATCTAAATGTTTGTGTTTCACATCCAACGACTTATACACCACACCACACAGCATTTAATACTCTGCCACAATGTAAATAGAGTTCACCCAAAAATGTAAGTATTATGGCTGTAGGGGCACACCTTTGAACATGGTGAAGAAATCCGTTTTAATGTCTTAGAAGGATTGGACTAAAACTTTAAATTATTAACACATAGATCAATCCCGAGTACTCTCATTTTGATTACCATCAACCCTGACAAAGATCAAAGGAAATCTAGTACTCTGCCCCTGCTTCCCACTTACAAGATTAAGTCCATATTTCTCCTAAAATCATGAGTCTGGGTTAATGTGCAAATAGGGGGTTAACAAAGAATCAGAAAAGGAAGTTGGGACAAAACACCAAGAAACAAGGAAGGAGTTTTGTAAACTGTGCTGATGAATAAAAAAATGAACCTACACTTGAAATCCAGAGAGAAGGTACCATTTAATGCAAAGAGGACATATCAGATGGAAAATATCAAAAACATATATTAGAGGTTACAAAGCACAACAATAATATATATTGTACATGTGGGAGAAGAAATAAACATGTCTAAAAAATGTGTTGCTGCTATTGAATGAATGCACAGATAGTGCTGCTGCTATTAAATGAATGCATAGGATTCTATCTTTGGGGCATCAAACGAAAAAATTATTTAGAAGATATTTTGACCACGCCCCACAAGGAATCTGAGACCAAACCTGCAGCAGTCGAGGAGGAGGAGGGGGGCTACATCCTACTCATATTCATGACGATGATGATGCTCCTCCAGCAGTAGAGGAGGAAGAAAGACAAATCCAGAATAGTTCTTTGAAATGGATTGGTCACAACCAGAATAGTTCTTTGCAATGGATGAGTCACCTTATAATTAGTATGAGTCATAGCCCTTTTAGTGAAATATTTTATTCAACCAATCTAAAACCCATAAATGCCCAATCCTTGAAGCAATAGTTTCCCCAGCAGATATGACACTCAACTATAATAGAAGACCTCTAGAAGGAGGGGAAGGAATATTAATGTGGAACAAAATCCCAAGATAACAATGACTGGAGTAAGATAGCTAGAAACAACAAGCCAAATATAGCCCACAAGGCATGGCAATGAACTGCCAGTGCTGTTAGTACTGAAGGGAGGGGGAGCGGGGGAGGGAACCATGTAATCACTCACATAACCTAGGATATTCTGAAGATCGTGAACTCTCACAGTATCGATTTTGGATCATTCACGATGAATGCAGATGACCATATAATAATATTTGAAAAACCCACTGAGATATAATGAAATCTCTTTGGTACTCCTATTTGTCATTTCTGCAAAGTCATGCAAGAAAATGAACACGAACCTTTGTGAACCAAAAGTGAACCGACCTTATAAGCTCTTTTACTATCCTTCGAATGTCAGCAGAAGCATGCTTGCACAGTCCATTCACTTGTCTACCAATATCAATCTCCTAGTAACTCAAAAAGGAAGACAATAACTAAAATATATATAAGCTAAAACTAAGAAGAACATGCACAATAATTTAATAAGAATCCTACAAGGTATGTTGTTCTAACCTTCAAAGCTTCCACAAAAATATGCATGTTAAACAAATTCTGCAGTGACTCCAACAAGAGTTCATGAGGCTGAAACCAATGTAGAAAAATGTAAAGAATGAGCATATGCTAAGGTATCTCCAATTCAAAACAAAAAACATCAGCACATAAATATTAATATAGCCACCACCAGAATAAAAATATCAAGTCCAGGCTGAGTAGCAGCATATGATAACAAATAGAAAACTAAACTTGACAAAATGCTATTATATCACAGTCTGGAGGCATACTACAATGGAATATGGTTGCCTTACAAAACCCTAAAAATCCCTTCCACTAAGAAGTAAGGGATGTGGTATCTATTCCACAAAATTTGCCCACGACTTGCACCTGGCCCAAGTGCATGAAACCCTTGGGTAGGAGTATAAAACAACCCTGGTTTATTTACTGACTAACTAAGATCCCATTGACAATAGGATATGATATTATCTTAGTGATAATATGTGTTAAACAAGACTACAAATTTTAGTCATTTTAATAAAAAGAATGTGATTGTCAACCCAAGAAGTGTTATGCTTCCCTATTGTCATTGAGAAGGGCATACAGTAACCGATCAATACATGCACTTGGCTCATTCAATTGCATTTTGGGGGAAAAAACAAAAGAATGGCCATTGTAAGTGAACCGAAGTCATGGACTCTAACCAATGAGAATGGAAGAGAAGACAACAACAAAGACTCTGATAAGAATCATCAAGAAGCTCCTTTATCCTCAGCACCTCATCCACCACACGGTGGCTTTCTACTTTGTTTTTCTGAAACCCTTCTTCATCATCATCATGATCCTGGTTCTTGTCTTCCCTTTCATGTGATTCAGATGCCATTTCCTTGAAGGGTCTAAGATATTTGTGTTGCGGATTACTTCTGATCCCTGAAGCACCACCACTAAGTATTGCGGCTTCTCCTCCATCCGAAGAACCATCACAATTATGGCAACATGGAGTGGTAGAGGCATATAACCATGCAATTATATGATCTCTTCTTGCCTTGAATTCCCCAGAATAATCCATAGATGCTACTATCATAGCCATGTCAATCACAACTCATATGAACTTAAAACCCCCAAAACGAGTGATCTATCCCCAAACCCATCGATTCCCATGGCCAGCGAAGAAGGTTGAAAAAGAAATGAGATCATCCGATTATTCCATTACATTCAAAATGAGAAATGAGATCATCTGATTATACCATTACATCCGAAATGACACAGTGAAGGGTTAATAATAGAGTAGATATGGCTGATAAAATGACAAAAGGTGCAGGGTTTTGTGGGTTGAAAATTGACTAAAAATAGAGAGGTTGGTATAAACTCATTCCTAGATTAGATTTTATTTGGACAAACAAAAAAATAAAAATGCAGAGACATGAGGAGACATAGATGTATAGATATGTGGAGTGGAGTAGCATGGATTTTCTTTCCTCATACATTCTGTATTCTTTTGTATTTGTGGCGAATTCCATAGATAGGTCGCTAACATATTGATAAGGAGATTTCATATCATAGAAAGACAAATATTAAATTAGGAAGAAAAAGTAAATAAGAGAACATCAGAGTAGACAGGTCCTTCCCAGAGAAGAGCGTTTGCGCATATGTCCTTCCAAATCCATTTTCCCTCGAGGAGACCATCGTTCTCTATCAAAAATAGACGCAGGAAGATATGCCTAATCTCAAGACTCAAACACTGACATCTAGATTCAAGAAATACACAAGACACCAAATGAGAATATATGATCCATCTTGAAAGCACGAAACGAGAAGACGAACCAGTAAGCAGAAATGCCATGGCCATGGAAAGAGGAGAGGAAATTGCAGAAGCATAAATTCCATAAATGCGGAAATGGAAAGATTGTGATTGTGATTACCCGCTTGCCATTCTTGATTCTCTGCATTCCATATTCAATCTTCAATCCAAAGTGTACAAAAGTTTTAAAAGGAAACAACATAAAGCAATTCAATCTGAAGCTTAAAAAGGAAACAACCTAAAGCAATGGTTAAACAAGAAAAATGGAAACAAATTTATATATAAAAATATATATTATATATTTCTCAAAATAGGTTGTGTTAAATTGTTCTTTTTCCAAGGTGTAAATGAAAAAATTATGGAATCTCTATTTATTGAAATATAGATTATATATTTTGTTATAATTTATTGAAATTTAGATTATATATTTTGTTAAAATATCGATTTTTAAATTGTGTTTTTTTGCTATGTAAATGGTTTTTTTTTCATTGTAAAAAAATATGTAATTTGTTATTCATAAGAACCAAAATTACATCATTGTTGTTCATATAAAATCCCCTTCAAAGTAGGCTAGAAGACAATCTTAAAGCCCTGGGAAAAACATTACAATATCCAAAAATAAACGATAGGGACTCTACCCATCAACCTGCAGAAAGCAAAAATGTGGAAAAGACAAAATAACCGTGAGACAAAAAATAATAGGGATACAGAGAGTTGTCATACATCTACAACCTAAAATAGTCCAAGGCAAAACCAGAATGGATAACTAGAAGCAGGTAAAGTGACCTTCAACAATCATGATTCCGTTTGAGTACTTAGAGAAGTGAAGAATACTAGGGCATACTCCTATCGCAAGCTTTGATAGGTTTTCCACGTTAGAATTGAACTCCTTGTACAAGTGCCTAAAGGATAAAAAAAGAAATCAATTATTTAGGAGCCCAATCATTTTCAACCAGCAATCATAACTCAGTGACTGCAAATTGGTGATACCTTTGGCCCAATCAATTACGACCTTTGAGTCACAAAAAATAGAAAGCTGGAGATTTTTTTTTTTTGCGAACCATAAAAGACCCCATAAGGCTAACAATCCAGCAAAAGTATTAGTTCCACTTCCAACCCCCATCCTTTGCTTGAAACTGTGAGAGTCATCTATATGGAGGATCATGCCAGTACCACAATTTCCAGCCTACTTGGCCCCATCAAAGAATCCATATATGGTATTGGATTCCAACACCGAGCTAATTCGAATCTTTTAAACTTTTGGGGCACAATCTCTATTCCATTACAGAAAACCTACCACAATCTTAGAAACAATGATTAGAATAGAGGGAGAAATATTTTGGAAAATACGCAAGTGTCTGGTTTTCCAAATTTCCCAATACACAACAAGGAAGAAACTTCCACTTATTTATGCTTCCGAACCAAGAGAGAAAATAGTCTTCAATAGATCTCAGATCCCAATTAAAGGAAAAAGAAAAGTTGCAGCTGACCTCTCTCCAAACTATTTTGAAATAAGAACAATGCAGAAAAATGTGTTCGACTGAATCTAAGTCGGATCTGCACAAGGAAGACATACTTGGGCCAAAATATCCTCTTTTTTGAAGATTTTTCCAAACCGGAATTTTGTTGTGGAGAAGTAACCAACAATTTTTTTTGACTTTTAGAGGCATAGAGCCTTTCCAAACCCCCTTGACCCACCATCTTGGAGGATGGAGGTTCCATTGCGTCACTAAAACTTCATAGGAATGATTCACAGTAACCACTCTAGTCGAAACATTTTGCTTCCAAACCAAAGAGTCAACATCCTCACTGAATAATAAGGCCGCATGAGATATAGAGGCAATGTAAAATGTTTATTGAAGTGGGACAAAGTAGATTTTACCTCTTCCTTAGATACTTATGCACCAACGTTTTGGCCCTCTTCCGCAGAGAAGAAGTTTGGAAAATTGTTTAGAACCTTTAATTGCATCGGAAGAGTCACGCTACGGTCCTATATTTTTATTTATTTATTATCTAAATTATGTTAATTGGTTATATATTATATTTTTTTAATAATTATCATATAAGTTGTTTAGTTTTATAAATGGAGTAGTCTACGGAGTCGATGATTTGTCCCGGAAGCCGGTCGTCGTCTCCACTTCTCGTCCAAATCATCGACTCCAACCGGTACCAACATTCGATCAATACTCTTCGGGATGACGACAACCACATATGAAGGCCCTACATCCCCTCGAGAACCGACCATTCGAATGTACCTCCTGCACGTAGACTTACCAAATGCATCCAATGCATGGACAAAATAAAACACGTCAACTTCGGATCTGTGGGTTGAAGGTATCGTTTGACCCTTGCTCTATAATGACATCTGCAACAAGTAAACCTCCTTGCAAAGTTTAATCACTTCTTCTAATGTCTGCTTCAGTTTTCCTTTGGAGCATGTGAGGAATGTCAATGTGTAAAAACTAGTGACCTTTGCAAATAGTGGCATTGCAGGAGGGTGCTCATGCTTTTCCCAGGATGAAAGCTCAAAATGCATATGGTTATGAGTGCATAGGCTGGAGATGGCGATAATTGCGAATGTAAAGTGGAAGCAGTAACTCTAGCAACATTGAGACCTATTAAAAGCATAACAACGGGTTATTGATTGGAGTGATGAACACAATCAAAGCGAAAAGAACCATACCTTTAAAGCGATCTGATTGGTCACTGCGAGATCCTGAATCGACCTATCGTCTACAAAAATAGGGTATCGAGTGCAAAAACATGGGAGCAGGGGTCAAACGATACCTTCCTCCCATAAATTCGAAGTTGAATTTTTTGTGTGGCCATGCATTGGATGCATTTGGTAAGTCTACGTGGAGGAGGTGCATTCGAATGGCCGATTCCCGAGGGGATGTACGGATATGATGATTCTAGCTAGGTATCGATATGGTACTGGTTCTAGTACCTAATTTATAATTGACGTAGGAACATAATTTTCCTTTGGAACGCGCTTAACCGGGTTTGCTTCAATGGTGCAACAGGGATAAAGATGGTTAAGAGAAAATTCATGCAATTGCTTTGTTGGATCTCTGAAGATCGAGGTGCATGGCACCAATATTAGTAATAGAAGGTAGAAAATTTACAAAATTTACACTTCATTGTCAAAATTACAAATTTTCATGACACAATTAAAAATGACTAATTCATATTCTTTTAGCTAGTCATTTTTTATGCCGTGACTAAATTAGTCATTTATGTTAGTCATTTTTAACTCTATCACTTATTATTTGGTCATATTTGTTAATTGGTGACTAAATTAGTGGTTAATTTTAGTCGTTTATAGTTGGGTCAATCAAAATTGCTCATATTTACTAGTAAATCACTTGAAAAACCTGTGGTGACTAGAATTTTTAGTCACCTAGTAGCTAATTCCTCATTTTGTACTAGTGGTCCATACTAGGATAATGGAAAGATTGTTGCGATTAGTGTGTGATTATTTTTACGTTTTGATTTTGAAGCTGTAACACTGATTAAGGTGGTTGCCTTGATTTTAAATGTTGACTGATAGTGTAAAATTTGATAGGATACTCGTGGATCCTTGATTGATTTGTTGAATAAGTTATGAATATCATAGCTGGTTGTATTGCATATCTAGATTTGTGTTTTTCATAAGTAGGTTATTCTTAGATTTTTAATGAGATCCAAATGATCTTGACCCATCATTATAGATCTATAAGATTTGGATTCATAACATAGTTCTTTTAAAATGATGTATTTAATATATATATTAAAATTTATATGGCCTTTCGATTCTCGATCAGATTCTATAATATAAGTTGTTTGTTTAAAACAATAGTTTTTATCCCTTGGATTAAACTAGTGAGAATATCTTTGATGAGATTAATTTACAAAAATTAAATAAATTAAAAGAAGGTAGTGTACAGATTCGAAACCAGAAAATTATGCTCAGAATTTACTAAATATTACAATAGTACCCATTACTAACAATCTTTGATTCGGGTATGGATGGCTCATATGAGATGCATAATTAATCTAACATTGTAAACACATGATTAAAATACTGAAACATAGATATTTGTCTTATACAGATGCATATAACATTTCTTCCTAAATAATATAGCTGTAATTCAAGTTAAAATACACATCCAATTGTAACTCGATTTAATAATAAGAAACATAATAAGTACCTGGCACCATTGCTGGGAAAAGAGAAATGGAATAGCCACTCCTCCCAACCAACTCATAGAGTATCCAAATCACTTTCTCCAGAACCTTCGAGTTTGTTCGTTGAACCACAAGAGCAAAATCCACTTAATGCGCCATCTATTGTATTATCAGATTCAATCCCCATCCAATGCTATCCTCCTTCTTGGTAATGGACATACTATTATATAATATTTTTCCTAGGACTTGGACATTTATGAGCCTCCTACTCCTTAGCACTCAACAAAGAGTTGTGACCTGATTTTGGGGAAGATGCCTCTTGCACCTTGAGTTTCCACTCAACAGACACATCCACTTGTATTTTCCTCTTGTGGGTCAACAAACACTCTTCAAAACTATGTTATTTATGTCCCCTTCAGTATCTTTTATTAATAAAAGAATAATTCATTACATTTGTTTTATTTTTTACTTTCTGTCAAAAATATTTAAAATAATAAAATAAAACATCTTAGCAAAAATTAATAATAAATTATTAATTCTTGGTGTATCACTTAAACCTCCCCTTAGAGGATAACACAGTCTCCTCTCGCATAACACTTTCCAATTCCCAAGTAGATTATTCCGGACTAAGGTTCTTCCATTGCAACTTGACTTGTCCAATGGTACGGTTCTAGAGTAAAATTTCTCTCCCATCGAGAATACACTTCGGTACCACTTAGAAATATCCTTCAGGTCCACCTGTATAACATTCCAATCGATCACATGAGTAGCATCATTAATATATTTCTTCAAAATGGAAATTTGAAAAACATTATGTACTTTAATAGTAGGTGGTAGGGCTAGCTGGTATGCAATCGACCCTACTTTAGCCAAAATTTCAAATGGCTTGCAATACTTGGGTGACAACCTGGAATACTTTCCCAATATCAAAGATATTTTCTTGGGCTTTACCTTTATGTACACGTGCTCACCTACTTGGAATTATCTAGGAGTTATTTTTAGTTCGACATAACTTTTTTACCTGTCTTGCACAGCCTTCAAGTTTTGTTGCACCTGTTTCATGGTTAGTTCCATATCCTTTAACAATTTAGGTCCTAACATTAACCTATCAACTGGACTACTCAAATAAATTGGAGTATTACATTTGCATCCATACAAGATTTCAAAAGGACTCATACCTACTGATACTTGAAAATTATTATTGTAAGCAAATTCGAGTAAGTGTAAGTAGTCTTCCCATTTACCTAGTTTGTCCATTAAATACATTCTTAGCATGTATTCTAGGACTTGGTTTACTCTTACAATCTGCCCATCCATTTGTGAATGATACACAATATTGAAGTTCAACTGAGTGACTAACCCTTTAAACAAAGCCTTCCAGAAATTTCCTGTAAAGTTTACCTCTTTATTTGAGATTATTACCTTTGGTACGCCATGTAACCTGAAAATCTCTTTCATAAAAATATCTGCAATGTTAACAGTTTTATAAGTAGATTTTACATGAACAAAATGAGTTGCTTTACTTAAATTATCGACTATGACCGTAATTGAGTCATGTTGCCTAAATATTTTAGGTAGAGCTGTATAAAATCCATGATAATTATTTCCCACTTCCATTTCGGAATGGGTAGCGGTTGCAATAACCTTATAGGATGTTGGTGTCTTGCCTTTACTTGTTGGCATTCGATGCAACGAGCTAAGTAATCTACTACCTCTTTCTTCATGTTAGGACAAAAGAAGTCCTTTTTTATCATGGTGATAATCTTTTGGTATCTAGGATGTCCTGAATAAGGTCGTTTATGTAACTCATTCATGACTGTTAATTTGATTTCTGTTGTATTTGGTATGTACAACCTATTTTTATGCAACAATAATCCTCTTCTATTTAGGTTAAAATCCGTTTTTATCTGGTTCTTTTCATTTTCAACAGTATTTTCTTTTAAATTTTGGTATTCTTTATCATAATTTTCTACACTTAAGATTTGATTTTCCATATCTGATTCGTAACTGCTGCTTGCAAAAAGTAAGTTTGTGCGACGATTCAAAGCATTAACAACTTTGTTTTCTTTTCCCTTTATGTGTTTTATTTCGAAGTCGTATTCACTTAAGAAAGAAATCTACCTGGCCTATCTAGGATTTAGATTTTGTTGCTCAAATAAATATTTTAAACTTATGTTATCTAACATTAACCGAAATTTTCTTTCGATGAGGTAGTGTCGCTACATATTTAAAGAAAGGTATAATTGCAACAAGTTCTAAGTTGTGCATAGCGTAATTCTTTTAATGCTCTTTTATTTTTCTAGATTCATAAGCCATGACACAATTTTCTTGTATTAACACCCCGCCTAATCCTTCCTTACAAGCATTGGTACATATGATGAAATAATTAAAAGGATCAACAATTTTTAGGATAAGGGCGGTAGTTAATAGATGTTTTCATTTATTAAAACTTTCCATACACTTTTATGTCCACTCAAACTTTTTACCTTTATTCTGCAGTGAAGTTATTGGGTAGGATGTCCTAGAAAATCCTTCTATAAAATTTCGATAATAACTGATAATCCCGATGAACGATCTTATGTCTGTTAAATTTTTAGGAACTAGCCATTCAATGATAGCCTTAATTTTGTTAGGGTTGATAGAGATTCCATCATTGGACACTACGTGTCCTAAATATTGAATCTCGTCTTTAAAGAAGTCGCATTTGCTGAACTTAGCATACAACTATTTTTCTCTTAATACTTGTAAAATTTTCTTTAGATGTTCTTCATGTTATTGTTTATTCTTCGAGTAAATAAGTATGTCGTCGATGAAGATGACTACAAACTTATCCACATGGTTACTTATAATACTATTCTTTAAGCACATAAAGGCTGCAGGTGCGTTCGTCAACTAAAAAGAGATTACGACAAATTCGTAATGACCATAACGGGTCCAACAAGTAGTTTTAAAGATGTCTTCATCTTTAATCCGCACTTGATGGTATCCTGACCTTAGATCTATTTTAGAGAAGAATGTTTCCCTGTGGAACTGATTGAACAGATCGTCTATCTAGGGTAAAGGATATCAATTTTTAATAGTCATTTTATTTAGTTGTCGATAATCTATACACAATCTTAAGGTTCCATCTTTATTCTTAACAAATAAGACCAGTGCTCCCCAAGGGGAAACACTAGGTCAAATATACTTTTTTATCAACTAATTATTGTAATTGTGATTTGAGTTTTGTAAGCTCTATTATGTTCATTTAGTAAGGAGCTTTCGATGCTGGTACTGCTCCAGGTATCAGATTGATTGTAAAGTCTATGTCTCTTTTTGGAGGTAGTCTAGGGACTTCTTCCGGAAATATGTCTTTAAAATCCTTTTAGTTAGGTATATCTTATATTTTAATATTATTATCATTATCTTTATCATCCATTACATAAACAACAAATACTTTACATCCCTTTCATACATATCTTATTTGTAAAGAAGAGATCTCTTTGATCGCAACTTTTCTGGCAATTCCTTTCACTTTAATGGTGTTTCTAGTATCATTTATGCATGTAAAGGTTTTGTCAAAACAGTTTAGTATTAGCCTATGTTTTTCTAGCCAATCCATTCCTATCAACACATCATAGGAACCTAATGGTAAAATATTCATATCACCATGCGTATTGAAATCATTCATTAATATTTCATAGCCTTTAACATAATTAGTGACGTTACGTTTTGTACCTATGGCTAACTGTACCATCCATGACTTATCAAATTTTTCTGGTACTAATTTACATATTTTAACAATCCTAGGCGATACATAACTCAAGTTTGCACCTGGATCAATTAGTATGGAAATGGGTTGACTTTTTATCATACCTTCGATCTTGACCATTGAATTTTGATGGTCTGCTTGTTGATTCTCCAATGCAATGCTGATTCTAGGCATACTCCTCACCATGTCTCCAACTGTAACAACTTCTTGAATGGAGTGAACATTAAAGTTTTTCTTTTTTACTAGACAATATTTAAAATGATTTGGCTCGCCACATTCCCAACATTTTAAGGGTTCCCTTTGTGTAGTTTTCTTAATAAAAGTAGTGGGAGGTTCTCTTTCTTTTGTTGCAAGATTCAATGGTTTAAAATTTTTATGGTTAGTACCTTGATACCCTTTGTAATTATTCCCTACATTTTTCTGGAATTTATTATTATTCTTTCTTGGATCAAATTTATCTTGTCTTTTAGTCCTCCAAATTGGTCGACTTTCTCTTTTATTTTTATTTTTCTCATAACATAAATTTGCTTTTCGCATTTCTTATACCAGCGTCTTCGAATTGTCATACTCAATTCACTCGTTAGAAATGATAGGAAAACAACTAAGAAAGCGTTGTATCTTTGGTTTTTCATCTATTATGTATGGTAGGTAATGAATCAGACACAAGAATTTACTACAGAGCTATTTCATGGTCATAGCTCCTAGTCTTAGCTCATAAAATTTCTTAGCCTTCTCTTCGTAGTATTGTTCTGAGAGGTATTTTTGCTTAAAATGTTTTTTAAATTTTTTGAAGGTTATGTATCTTTCCTCTATTCCTTTTACTTTCTTTATATCCTGCTACCATATATCTGCTTTTCTAGTTAAATTATATATGGCCATTTTATCTTTTAGTTCGTCGAAGTAATTATAAATTTGGAAGTATTTCTTCATCCCTAACAGATAGACCTTTTCCTCTTCTCCTTTTTCAATCTCACCGTTAAACATAGGTGGTTTAATATTTTTAAATTCCCCAGAGATTTATTCATTCAATTTGTATTTCTTTTTCTTTTTATTAACATCACTACTTTTACTAGAATCTTTTTATTTTTCTGTGTGGTGTTTGATTGATTCCTCACTATAAGTTTCAGCCCCATGACTGGAAAATTCCAGTTTTCTTCCCTTACGTTTGTAAGGTGTAGTTTTTGGCATATTATGCTTAGGTTCTTTGTTTTTCTCATTTTTCATCATTATGTATTTTATCTAGTAAAATTTTATTCAGTTCCTCTTGAGCTTTCATGATTCATTCATTATCCTCTCTAAGTCTTTTTAACTCAGACTTTAGTTCTTTAACAATTATTTGCAGTTCAGATGGGTTATTAGTTTGAATCTCATTAAGGTTTACCTAGGTTTCTCCATCCCTTAGATTACCCTCTTCGTTGTTTATAGGATTTCTAGGGAGAGTCTCTTCTTCTGCAGACATCCCTACTTCTGCCATATTTTTCCTGCAAAAACAGAGTTATCCTTCTCTTCCTATTTGTAAGTGAATCAAACCAAAAATAAAATACAATTAGTCTTCTAGTTTAATTAATAGTTTTAGTCTTGAGCAATTTTAGGCCTAACGTTGTAACCATGCTTTGATACCATTCTGTCGCACACCTAAAAAATCCATATATAATTTTTTTTTGAAACATATATATCTATAGACACATCATTACAGTCCCTACATGATACCAAAAACATCTATCATAGTTTTTGTTCGGTTACTAAAACATACTTTACTCCTACATGATAGGTTGTGCAATGTAGATGTTTTCTAATGGAACAATATCATCTTCAACCTACATGTGATGTTTTTGTATTAAAATATCTTGTTCTTTAGTTAACTGCAACATGGAGTTATTAAAATTTGAAGGTTAATTGCTCGTTTTTACTTTACTTGTTCGTTCAACTTTTCCTCAATCATTGAACTTAGCGCTAAAAATTAGGCTCCAATTCATTTATCTGTTCAGTTATGAACTTCTAAGTTGATTAGTCTTTCTGTAATTATTTTTTCGCAATGATATTTCTGCAATGATCTTTCTGAAATTTATCTTTCTGCAATGATCATTCCACAAATATCCTTTTGCCATGATCTTTATGAAATTTATCTTTCCACGATGATCAATCCGCAATGATCATTCCACAAATAGCCTTCCGCAATGATCTTTCCGAAATTTTTATTTCCGCAATTATCATTTCGAAAATAACCTTCTGGAATGATCATTCTGCAAATAGCCTTCTGCAACGATCCTTCCGCAATTACGGATTACGGGTTTCCTTTTCAACTTTTTTTTGAAATAACCTTTCACATTCTTCCCTCTGCAATTGCGGATTGCGGGTTGCCTTTAATCTTTTTTGAATTAGGATTCCACAAACCGTCTTTCCGCACTTAGGTGTTTGCTGTTTAAGAGTTTGTAGTTTGATTTTTAAATTAATGAAGTATCTGTAGTTATCCTCTGTGTAGAGTAATGGTTTCCATCCTTCGAGGGACTTACGACCATACTAGGATAATGGGGAAATTGATGCGATTAGTTAGGCGTTTTGATTTCAAACCTGTAACATTGATTAAGGTGGTTTCCTTGATTTTAAATGTTGACTGATAGGGTAATATTTGATAGGATACTCGCAGATCCTTGATTGATTTGTTGAATACGTTATGAATATCATAGCTGGTTGTATTGCATATCTAGATTTATAATTTTCATAAGTAGATTATTCTTAGATATTTAAATCAGATCCAAATGATCTCGATCCATCATTCTAGATCTGTAAGATTTGGATTCATAACATAGTTCTTTTAATAGGATGTATTTAATAAATATTAAAATTTCTAAGGCATTTCGACTCTCGACCAGATTCTATAATAGAAGTTGATTTGTTTAAAACAATAGTTTTTATCCCTTGGATTAGCCTAGTGAGAATAAATTTGATGGGAATAATTTACAAACATTAAATAAATTAAAAGAAGCTAGTGTACATATTCGAAACGAGAACAAGAATAAAAACGATTATGCTCAGAATTTATTACATATTACAATAGCACCCATTACTAACAATCTTTGATTCGGGTATGGATGCCTAATATGAGATGCATAATTAATCTAACATTGTACAGACACAATTAAAATACAGAAAAATAGATATTTGTCCTATACAAATGCATAAAACATTTCTTCCTAAAGAATATAGTTGCAGCTCAAGTTAAAATACACATCCTACTATAACTAGATTTAATAATAAGCAACAAAATAAGAACTTGGAACCACTGCTGGGAAAAGAAAAATGGAATAGCCATTCCTCCCAACGAACTCCTAGAGCAGCCAAATCACTTGCTCAAGAACCCCCGAGCCTATTCGCTAAAACACAAGAGAAACATTCACTTAATGCGCCATCTCTTGCATTATCGGGTTCAATCCCCATCTAATGCTAGCCTCCTTCTTGCTAATGGGAATACTATTATATAGTATTTTTCCTAGGACTTGGTCATTTATGAGCCTCTTTCTCTTTAGAACTTAACAAAGAGTTGTGACCTGATTTTGGGGAAGATGCCTCCTGCACCTTGAGTTCTCACTCAGCAGCTACAACCACTTGTATTTTCCTCTTGTGGGTCAGCAAACACTCTTCAACAACTATTTCATTTATGTCCCATTTAGTATATTTTATTAGTAAAATGAAAATTCATAACATTTGTTTTATTTTTGACTTTCTATAAAAAATATTTAAAACAATAAATAAAATATCTTAGCAGAAATTAATAATAAATTATTAATTCTTGGTGTATTACATACACCTCCCCTTAGAGGATAACGTTGTCCTTGGTGTTATTAACTTGATTCATTCTTTCATATCTTCATCTTGGAATAGGATTGGATATGCCTCCTGCATAACACTTTCCGATTCCCAAGTGGATTCTTCATGAATAAGGTGCTTCCATTGCACCTTGACTTGTCTGATGGTACGGTTCCAAAGTAAAAGTTCTCTCATGTTGAGAATACGCTCCGATCCCACCTGAAACTCCCCTTCGGGTTCCACCTTTATAACATTCCAATCGATCACATGAGTAGCATCATGAACATATTTCTTCAAAATGGAAACGTGAAAACGTTATGTACTTTAATAGTAGGTGGTAGGGCTAACTAGCATGCAACCAACCCTATTTTAGCCAAAATTTCAAATGGCCCACAATACTTGGGTGCCAAATTTGAATACTTTCCCAATATCAAAGAGTTTTTCTTGGGATTTACCTTTATGTACACGTGCTCACCTACTTGGAACTTGTTAAAAATTTAAGGGTTAGATGAGTTTTTAACACAAGTAATAAACTCAATGCATGAACATATAGTAATAGTGTTGCTTAATGAAATTTAAATTGTAATAAAACAAAACAACATAAATTTAATCTCTTTCAATTTAACGCTCCATTTAGTCACTGCGTTAAATTTGATCCTCCAGAATCATCAAATGCTATGTAAAGTAAACTAATAAATCTCAAATTCCAGGTACAGAGGATGACAAAGCTAAAGAATCATAACCATTATTTGGATCCACCTTATACTCTGATAATTCTGAGTTTGATCTTTTCACCGAAGGGACAAGACAATCTAGGTAAACACGTTACGTACCTTGAGAGAGATAAAGTTCAGGTACAAGTAAACGGACCTCATATTCTTCAATCAAATTAGCAGTTCAGTCATACTGGCACATAGTCACTCTCCTGATGGTGATTTACACAGTTAAGCTAAAAGTAGCTCACATTGATTGGGAGGGAAATCACGCCGCAGGACAAGTATGATGTCACACTTTTGTGTACACAACTAAGATAGGATAAATACCGCAGGCAAGAGAAAAAAACGTGCTGCTGTGTACACAGTCACAATTGAGGGTAGCATAAGTGTCACAAAGTAGGATCTTGCGATCATAGTATGAAGGAGATTATATCTCACGTGAAGCTAAAATAAACTGGGAGCTAGCCCAGTTACCCACGTAGCAAGAGAGACACACATAAAAACTTCGTGGAGGATTCGATTGACAGGATCATGGTGAAGCAACCGACAAGAGAGTCGTGATGGTGGATCCGATGGATAGGGTCATGTTGAAGCAACCCGAAATAGAGTCATGATGAAGCAATTGACAGACAATATTGTGGTGTAATCACAGGGAAGATCCTCTAGAAGGAGCCAACAAATAGGGTCGGGAATGATCTGAAAAGAGTATGATGCAGATTCCAGTCCCGGTCAGCACACACAGAGGAGAAAATTGAGTCACAAACAACAAAGGCCAGTGGTAAGACATGCTGTGTGCAATGGAGTCGCAACTAACAACAACGTAAAGACATGTTAGAAAGATACACATGGGCAACGAATTCGTAACTGGCAGCATGCATAAAACATATGTGAAGGTAAGTAGTATATTTTCCAAATCAATAATAACATGAAGGTAAAGCTTATATATTTATAAGGTTTAGTGGTCATAAATTAGACTCACATTAGGATAGTTCCAAGGATCCCAAATAAAACTAAGACATAAAGTGGTCCAATGAAATGGTCCAAAAAATAAAAATAAAATAAAACCATAAAGTAAGTTTAGTGGTTTTATATATTAAAAAAAAGGTTCAAAGGGTAAACATTCCAAAATATTTATATAGAGGGTCAGAGGTCCTTTTAAAACATAAAGTAACTAAAACAATAAATGGTCCAAAGGTCCTTTAATAAAACCATAAGGTAAAAACACTTAGGATAAAAATCCATGAAGTAGGAGTCATCATAATCAAAGGTACACACAAGTAAGAGTGTTAGGACCAAGTAAGGTAAATGACCAAGTGTCAACCAAGAGGGTCACAACAACCCACATACCCACAGTATCAGGTGAACCATATCAGGTGGAAAAACGAGTCCTTTAGGACCAACAAGACCAGCAAGATTTTCTCTCTCAAGGTACATAGTTTTATATATTTTTGTCATCACTATATAAGGGAAAGATCCAAATGAATGGTACAATCCTCAACACTGATCCTAAGTGTTAGGTGCTAGGGACATAATCAAGGGGTGTCCAATCCCTTTAGAATAAACCTAGCAATAATCGATTAGGAGAGGGGACATCATTATCTTCCATTCTTAAAGAATGGATTTCATCCCTAGGCTAAGTTTTAGTCTCACACTGAATCATGTTGATCAACCCGTGGACCCTAATTGGGCCCTCCATTCTCTAGAAGAATGGTTCTTAGTACCAAGCTGAGCTTCAGTCTCACATTGAAATTTAATCAACTACTTGCAGGACTTACTTGGACATCGCATCCCTAGTCGCAGACCAGAATATGTCTCTACCTCTATTTGCAGGATCTACTTGGACATCACATCCTTGTTCCTATACTAGAATACCCTAGAGGAACATAGGGGCCCTAGCCACATGTTAGTGGTTTTTCCATGGCATAGACCTTCTTGGTCCTAGAACAAGAACCCCAAGATACTACTAGGAGCCACAGGGTACTTTCTAGGGTCTTACTCTGCCCTAGTCATCTGCCTAGGATACCATCCTATCTGAGAATGGGGCTTGCAACTGCACTAACTTTAACACTCCCTCTCAACAAGAGGAACATTCTCAGCACATCGATAATATACTGCACCCTTACATGGTGATTAATCATCTTGATGTCCTTCATCATATCATTAAATACATGGTTTCTTGAGAGCTTCAGATAGCTCTCCATCTCAACACAAAGAATGATCTCATAGATCCTCTTGGAAGTTATAGCTGACTTCCCTTGATGGCTGAGAAACACTTTCCACATATCATTTTTCCAAACCTATTTTTGGACTTACTCCTGATAATGGAAGTAAACTAAATCAGTGGCATGGCTCTCATTGAAGCAATCTTGAAGGATTTCAATAGCCTTCTTACAAAAATCGAAAGAAGGATTCTTGTCCTTCTCCCTCTGCTTCTCTAAGAGAGAAGTCTTATAGAATTCCATCGCTGAGTCATTGCAGGACTGATGGAAGACCACTCTTTCATTTTCTGCAACCCCACTTGGTTGGGGACTAGAGAGCATAGTTTTATCCCTCTTGATATCTGAAATTCGATTGGGGTATAAAGATTTAAATAATGTCTCAAGACCTTATAGAGCCCACCTTCAGAAACTCCAATCACAATGGCTGAGATTATACTTCTACCTTCAGCCCATATCAAAACCTTTCCTTCTAAGAAAGTTACAAAGAACCCCTTGTCTTCTAAAACTGTCACTAAAATAACATTCTTCTTTAGCTAGGAACGTATAAAATTTCCCCAACATTAATCAATGTACTTGAATCAAGCTGTATGTTGGTTGAACCAATCCCCACAACATAATTTGAACCCATATTCCAACGACTTTCATTTCTGAAATTTGATAGAAGCCTGTCAGTAATTCAACAACAACAATATTTTTTATCGTCGGTGGCATATCGTCGGATATTTGACGACATGTCAAACCCCGTCGAATATACGACTCCCATATAGTCGAAAATCCGACTTCTGTTTCTAGATGACATAAGGAATGCTTTGTTAGATTTCCGACAGAGACCTGTCGAATGTCCGATGAATCTTTAGTCATTGTTTTGATGGTGAATTCTAAATTTCCCATCCTCACCTTGCCATTTGTGCAACGCTTAAGTTGTTGGATTTCCGACGGGTTCTAGTTGGTTTTTCGACGGGGTTTGACGGATCGTTATTATCAGACTCATGGAAACCTCGTCAGACTAGGGCCACAGTGCATTGGATAACCAACAAAACGAGCTCGTCAGAGCCAAAGCTACATTGTTGGTGTTTAGCACCAAGGTGTAGGAAACCCGATGAAGCCACATCTCAGTTGCTGTCGAAAAAGCGATGATATTTTGTTTATTAATAAAAAAAATAACCAGGTTTTAGATGAAACCTACATTGAGTAATCTGACGAAGCCACATCTCATCTTTTGAACCATGAACTGATTTATTTATTTAATTTACAGTGTGGTGTTATTGTGTGAATTTATATCTTAATGCCGAAGATATTACATATGATTTCCTTACGGTTCAACCTTAGGAGTTCACAATGGGTCCTTTTCAATCTTGAATTGCACCTTAGTTTCTAGTAGGTGGTGTTTGAAATCGATTTCATTTATGTGTGGATTGGTGAGTTAATTTGTAGGTTTTGAACCACTTTAAGGATTTTATCTGCATACCATATCATGTTTGAAAGAAGTATACCAGGGAGAGCAAGAGACCACAAGATCATTGTATGCAATGGATCCACAATCCCCATGACAATATCAATCTTTAAGTATGATGCAAAATTATGCTTCACAATTTTTTCATTCATATAATTGACCATGGAATGACCCAACACCATGGCATATTGGATGCTTCAAATTGCTCCACAATAGCCTTGGAAATATCATTATAATGGGAGATCATATGATGCCATGTGAAATTCTTGTCATCATGAAATGCATCCATTTCTTTCAATGTTTCTTGTAGCACACACATATCCTGCAAAACCCATGCTTCCTAAAACACCATCGTATTCTACATATCCCTCACAAATCCCTCAACCACAAATAAGTAAGTCAGTGCAATTACAATTTCTTCCCCCCCCAAATCCCCCAAGACCAACACAATTCCCTAACCAACCCATCTCCCATCCAAATAACAGTAAAACAATCCAACTTGCCTATAATAATGAAATCCAAACCTTCCCTACATACACTATCATTCCTTTGTCACTACACTAAATCCATCTAATATTAGGGACACTTTTAACCAGAATCCTTTAGTAGTCATTCATGAGAACGATGAGGAGGAAATTCCCACTCCATTTGACTCTAACACCAATAAACAGTCACAACTTCATGTCCAAAATCAGAAAATTCAAAATAGTCATTACCCTTACCAATAAACACTCAAGAGCTACAAAAAACACAATATAATCAACGTCCATTTCTAGAAAGGATACATGTACAAAAGACAATCACTCCCATCAAATTCATTTTTGCAGTAGAACTCAAAAATATATGTGTCAAAATCCCCTTACTGAATGCCCTAAAAGATATACCCATATATGCTAAAATAGTGGGGGATTTATGCATCAGAAAACAAGCATTCCAAAAGATGGAACCACCAACCATACAAATTATAGGAAAATTAGATAGCTTTATGTGTGCTCATGTCACTACTGAAAAATATGTGGGCCCATGAAATCCTTTGGTCGCCATTTTTATCAATAAAATTCATATTGAAAACATTCTCATCAATTTGGGAGAAACAATAAATGTACTGGCTATAGAAAATATTTCTTGATTAGGAAACTACAATATTTATCCTACCCCCATAGTACTTGAACTAGTTGATAGATCCAAAATCAAACATAAGGGAGTATTGGAAGATATAACTGTCTCACTTGATTCATGAGAGTACCCTGAAAACTTATTTTCTTTGCCACCAAAATAAAACCTAGGTAGAAATCCCTTAATATTAAGAAGACCCTAGTTGGACACAACTGATACCTTTATTAGTTGTAGGTCAAGAAATATTGAAATCACACATGGCACATAGAATAAACAGATCACACTACAATTTTGATGACAATTTTGCATTTAAAGGGGATGGAAATGCAAACTTTGGAGAAGACACACCGGGAGATACTGGAGGTGGTGTTGATATAGGTACACTGGATGGTGTCCTACCAACAGCTGCATTTTTTTCCGTCTACAGAAGAAAACACAAAGAAATAAGTCTACAACATTTGATGGTGTAAACACAATAAGCAAATACCGAAGAATGACAACAGAACCTGTGCTAGTTCATCTTTGATGTCTGTACGAAATGCTTTACTTGCATTTTGTATTTGAGAGAATATGTCTACCTGCATTAGAAATAATCTTGTTTGAAACAATATATAAAGCAATTATTGGTTGAACAATCCTGCAACCACTCTTCACAATGTTAGTGGAGGTGAATCCATCCCATTAATATATGAATGGCATAAAATACCCCGAGAAACTTACTTGTGGATATAGTTGTGTGATGCGGTAGAGTTCATATAAACCAATTGTACATGTTTGTTTATCTCCAATATTTTTGAAAACTGAGCCAAGCTCTTGCTGTAGACACATAAGGTAAAATATACAAATACATAAGAAAACAATTAATTATCCACTAGAAGAATACACAATATAAACAAATTCTGAAATTCCAAGACAATAAAGTATCCTATTAGCCACTTGAATCAATTTGGCATGGCACACATGTTTAGCCCCTTCGTTGAAGGAAAACCAACTTCAAGAGGTCAAACACCTTCCCTCACACACATAATGGCTCTACACCCACTGAGGTTTAAAACTGGATTGTTTGCATAGCAACACCACATCCCAACCACTAAACCAAAGACAAGGAGACAATAGTGTTGGATATAGAAATCCACACCTTTCTTTGCAACTAGCATGGATTCCCATCACAAAAAGAGAAATAACCTAAGTGGTATAGCAATTTGTCAACCGAGGGTGGATCATAGCTTTGATTCCTAGCATGTCCAATTTTCAACAAGGTAACAAAGGAAGGTGGTTGGTGATGGGAAGGAGACCTGATCCAAAGTGTTATTTGAAGGTGAACTATTAAGATATCAATACACACCTTGAAAAAAATCATTATGGATTCCCAGTATTTAAAGGGGTGAAGCTTAATGTTAGAGCAACTCATTGGCCAAAGGTAGCTCCTATGTTTGATTCCTATCATGTCTAGTTTTCAACAAGTAATTTAACAAGTCATCTTTGTTGTAGTCAAAGAAATCGGCTTTATTGTAGTCAAAGACACGTCTAATTTGGATATGTGGAATTTGAGAGCTAAAACAACACTGTCGAGGGACACACTAAATGTATTTAGTTCAATTATTTTAGATGCATTCAATATCTCCTAGTCACCAATTGTAAACAAGATAACTCATTCACTAAGTGAAAGGAGACCTTACACGATCTTAGAAACAACGAGGGCTCACAAAATCAGGACCCTATATCTTAAAAACCTAATATATATTACAGAAGGTAACATTATTACATTCACTTCATTTACAATTCCAAAACAAAAAGAGACACAATACTACCTCTTAGCTTGTATCACACTATCAGCCTTGAAAGGCTTTGATTTATTAATTATGAATAGAATTCATTATATGCCTCCCACAAAATCCCTTATAGGATCACATAAATATCATAGACTCTTCATCACAAGGGTGTGCTGGAAAAGTCAAGGAAGACTAGTTTCAGGATATTCTAGTTTGGAAGAAGGGATAAGAAGGGTATCCCCTTTGAGAGATGGAACATAATAGTGGTTCTGAAAGATATCAGGTGATGGGGGTTGAATAATCCTCATTTTTTTTGCAAAATATTTGGAAGCCAAGAGTATTTGAAGGATATAAAGTGGCCAAGGGATTTGGTGTCAAGTTATACATCAAAAATATATTCGTCCAACTTCAGTGGATGAATGGATTCAAAACCGATGAAAATCACATCATAATGGTTCGCTAATTTAGAAAGAAACAATTTTGACTTTCTCAATCATCAGAAGGTGGCTAGTATGGAAAGTGGTGGATGGTCAAAGAGTTAAGAGTGGATGTATATCCATGGGTTTGATGTGGGAAGGAGTATAAACTCTACGGTGCATTGATTGAGTAGTTGAGAGGAATGGGTATTTTCAATCCTCTATATGGAGTCAAATGTAAGTCATAAAACATGTTATGTGTGGTTGTAAATAGCACTAATGAATGGGGAGATTATATTAGAAGACTAAAATTTAGGAATGTGGGAATAATGGACTGTTCTGACAAATTAATATGGTCAAAAAATCTTGGTGGATGACGCTATCACAACAAAAATTGAGCCCAAAATCCGACACCTTGCATGTTTGAAATTCGACACTTCTCTGTCGCATCTTCGACACATGCACTTTTTTTGGCCATCGGTGGCATACCATCAGATATTTGACGTGTTATCAATGCCGGTCGAAGATCCGACGCAACCATGGTGTCACATATTCGACAGTTATCTGTTTCAAATTGTCACTAAAAACTTGCAAAAACCGTTGAATATCTTACACTTACCGACACTTGAAGGTTCAGCCTTCTGACAGGATGAAGTGTCAGAGTCATGACAAAACCGTTGAATATCTGACACTTACCGACACTTGAAGGGCCGGCCTTCGATGGGATGAATTGTTGGAGGCATGGCAAATCCGTTGGTGGTTTTTCGGAAAGCATCGAATATTCGATGGGAAAGGTGTCGGAGATTCAACAAAAGCGTCGGTTGACCATAGGCTGAAGGTGTCGGAGCTTCAACAAAAGCGTCAGAACGCCATCGAAAAAGCGATGCCTGGTGGTAGAATTAACAAAATTTTTTTGACATGTTTCCATTCAGGAAGCGGTGTGGTGTAGTTCACTTAAACATGTAGTAACAGTGGTAACATTTGAATGTCTTGAACACACGAATATTTTGTGGTTGGTCATAATGAGGAATGTATAAGTTGATGACTTCCAGAGTACTTATAGTTTTGCATCAAAGTTGAAACCACCAAGTGCAAGCCCACCCTGAATAAAAGGTAAATATGTTGTGTAAGTAGGATTTTACAATTTTTATGACATTCATAAACATGAAAGCAATTAGATACTTCTCTGGATAAAAGGCAAGTAAAGGCTTACATTCTAACAGTCAACATGATCAAAGTTGCTTCACTAATATATGTGAGAAATTGATTAGTATCCCAACCTAGACATGTTGAATACAAAATATAAAATATTAGCTCAGAAAGGGATGCGATCCATTCTTCGAAAGTTGAAACTTATGAATTCAATTAAACAAATTAGGACTATAAGCCCCATTACCTATCTGGGCATCTCCAGTGTTTGCGTCAATATTACCAAGCATCCCATAAATTCGTGCCATTTCCAGCTCATGACGACAGCTGAAAAAAGTCATCATATATTAATTCCCAAAGATATCATCCATTTTATTACTGGACTGTAAACATTCAGAATAAACATATAATTTGGTCCCTAGGGGAAATCACAAGGAAATAAAACTATCAAGGGGCGGATAACTAACAGAATTTACACTGAATTTACCAGAATCCAATGACACTAGAATTAGCGGTTTGATAGAACGTTAGTGGGAAGTTTGCTTACCTATGCCCAGAGAGGGTTGCATGGTTGCACTCAATGTTCAATTTAAAATCATCTGGATTGAATTCTAGCAATGTCAAATGCAGAAATTGATTAGCAATTTAGCAACTAAAAACAGTACATGTTAGAACTAAAAAAAAAATTCAAGAATCATTCCCAAACATGGTTTACAGGAGACTGCAAAAATACAGGGAAAATCATGAATCTATGAGACAAGGAATATACCCAAACACATTCCCTTAATATGCACATGATGGTGAAAATCCAAAATTCCAAATAAATGCCACCAGAAAACATCCAAGGCCAAAGTCCTTGCAGGACAAGGAATGGCTTCATTTTGTAATAAAAAACTACAAGAACTATGTACATGCAACATTGTGCAGTATTAAAGTGTGGTTTTAAACAGGCATCAACAAAGTCTAACCATATCAAATGCAGTGGAGCTAGAAACTTGATATTGCAAAAGAAAAGCATGGCAGCCCCTTCTAAATTACATGAATTCATTAATAAAAAAATTCAAATGTCCAGCTGTAACCAAAGGATAATAGACACAATGTTAAGATGTTAAAAATATGTTGTAATCAGGGATGAATTACTTCAAAGTTCAAAAAATGCTATGTGCAGAGGTTGGATCAAAATTTCAAAAAAATGATGTGCAGTTAGGAGGCTAGAATACTTTAGATAAGTATATGCAACATTCCGACAAAAGAAAAGCATTCAGGAATTGAAGAAATATACACCTGCAAATCCATATCTCTGCAGGAAACCCATTGTTGTTGTAGCATCCCAATCATACCTAGAAAAAAGGATAACCAAATATTAAATTACTGTTAGAACTATCAACTTCTAATAGTACAACAGATGGAGATGAAGACATAAAACAATGAATTTATATAAAAAATTAAAGAAGGATTGATATTTAATGGTGTTTTGTAGGCTCTTGTGGTTTGGGTTTAATTAGAAGAGTACTTGTAACCAAAACAAGAAGGCTTAGCCATGCTAAAGTGAAAATTTGGCATCCCTTCAATTAATCTTTGAAGTTTGACATAAACTAACATTAAAGCAAGGCACTGGCCCTTCCTTCACAATATCACCCAAGCACAATTTTTCCTAATATGCTAGAAGTATAGGTTTAAGAAAAAATGTTACGATTGAAGCCTATACTCTTCTTCTGATTGACTGCTGCTTGTAGAAACCTAGCCTGCAAATTGAAATAGAACCAATTTTAACACTTAGCATTAAAATAATAAAATAATAAAGGAAGTTAAAATATCAATAGTTGAGTCCCTAGCCAAGACCATGCTGCCCATGTTGATTCTTTTGTTGATACTTGTTCTGAGTGGATTCCTCAAAACAACATTATATTGAAACTTCCCTTGATTCATTCACGGATGAATCTCTTAGATGGTTTCACCACCTAACACTGAATCTATTAGTCACTTCCAACAAATCATAGATGCCTTTGTTGGACACTTTGACATAGCTAGACCTATGATATTGGCATGAAACTTTTGTTCAACATAAAATAGAGGGATGATGAATCACTGTTTCATTATTACTTCTGAATGTGGCCTCAAGTTTTTCCCTCATGCAAAACAAATATTGATTATTGTCAACTTGTTGAGCTCACAAATTCACTTAAACCACGAGTACGTCTTTACTTGCTTACAAAACATCCGAAGTGATAATAGAATGTCATAGAAAACTGCCTTTCATATATGAAGCTTTGGAGATTCAAGCTAGTTTAGACTTGCAACAATACCAAACACCTATTATTCGTGTAGATAGAAACATTAGCATAAGTGGAGATAGCGTGGTTGAAACTTCAAACACAGACAAACAGACGTGATACAACTCTTCTAACAGACAATGTTGATAATATGTTTTGATTTACAAATCATTACCTGACAACTCTTACGACATATCAGTATGGTATGCTTATATATATCTTTTTCATTCTAGAGCACACACTCTGCCGATGATCATTGAATTTTATGCATCAAAATAATCTAAGAAGTGTTTTAGATATGATAGATTTTCACTCAACATGTCCAAATGAGTGATGATATAGAATCATTTTGTCAAACATATAAATAAAATGCATGCTCAAGTCCAAGTCAACTGAAGGACTAAAATGTAAAATATAAGTAGTTTGTGGATGCCCAATGGAGATATAAATCACTTGAGAAGAACTCAGGACATTATAAAGGATAGCAAATAATTTAGTTGTCAATTAAAGATAACGGCTAGAGAGAAGTGTTGTTATTTACAAAGAACTTCATAAATGCAAGAAAGGATACCAAGGAGTGTTATGAAATGGTGCAAATAATAGTCTTAGATGGCATAAAGTCCAATAATGTTGAAAAATGTGACACTGAGAAGGAAGTATTAGTATAATTGAGTAGAATTCTAGAAGGATATGTTGAGACTACACATGAGATTCCAAGCAGTTTTCATCCAAAGAGGAAGATTGGGAACACTATAGACATAATTAATTCATCCATACATGTACATGCTTCAGTAATTACTCTTCTTCATATTACATCATTTATCCTTCAAGTTAAATGGCATACACAACTTGTCAAGTATCGCTTTCCCATGTTCAAAATATCCATTTCCATGGGATTACATTGGTTTATCTCATTGGAAATATCTGCATACTTTTCTTTGTGAAGAAAAACTTCCCTCAAAATGAGCCAGTTGGATTCTATAGCATATTACTGAGTTTTTTGGTAAGCTGGAAGGGCTGTTTTTTAAGAACATACACGGAAATGAAAAGTTTCACCTAGAATGGTAGATGCATATAATTTTAAATATGCATCATGCATGGAAAACACACATTGCAATAGTACAATGATCCTCTTTTGTACATTTGAAACAAATTTTTTCACATGAACAAATTGATGTAAATCACTTTTCAATGTTTCAATAGTATATTTCAATCACCTTTCAATGTTTCAATAGTACATTTCTTTAGTTTAGAAATACAAGTTTTTTGACACTATGAATAACAACACAATTGCAGCAAGCATTAAAAATACAAAAAATGATAAATTCATTTTCTCTAAGAAAGAAGGATTGAATTTAATTTCCATTGAGTAAGACCAAATATTTTGTGCAGAAATAAATTCCTAAAAGGAAGGTCCCTTAAAATATGAAGACATCCACATGAATCATGATAATCTATGGAGATACCCATCAAACTTTTATCACACAAATACAATGAACCAAACTTATGCAAAAAACCTATTCATGTTATTGTCTACGACATATGGGAGATCTAAATTGGAAGTATAGGTTTTACTTATTGGTTTTGAAATAATGATTGCTAGGAAGTGGCCCCAACATCATGATAATCTAAAGAATTAATTACACTGAGAGACACAATATAAACGGTAAAATTCATGAATATAGTATCCCCAATATGTCGAGGTGATCAAGATATGGTTGATCAAAACAAAGATACTAAGAGATTTGTTTTGTGTGTGATACTTTTTGATCATTCTTGAGGGAATTTCATGTTGTTTCATGAGGGTTCAACTATATATCTTTCATACTACAAAGATAGCATATCAATTTATCAAATGAGCATTATTGAACATTCATTGATTGCTTGAGCATACAAGCATCAGATGTGCCACACCCCTGTGGTTTATATTCTTTTATCGTGTATAGACCTAGAAAACACCACTAACTTATACAAGAAATTTCCAAAAAATCAAAGGTATGCAAGCTTTACTGATGGACCAGCTAGCAAAGAAGTTCTAGAATCTGCAATAAAAACACAACCTCCAACACATAAACTTGCAACTAAATGTTCATAAAATGCCATCAATATTTTCATAAGATTTCTTAAGAAGCAATCATGTGCTCAATTGAATAAGATGGACTGTATGCTGACCTGTTGATTGATCATCAATGAGGAAGTATCCCATGTCAAACTGAAGGAAATAGCAAAATCGATTTATTAGAGTATATTAATCCCATGACATACCTACTAGTAACTATGAATCATACAAAGAACATGGTATGCTTGTGTTTATCCTTAAATATAGTCAATCTTAAACCTGGAAAACTAACATGATTCTATTACATACCTTCCAGTAACCCTTTCGCGTAACAAGAGCATATTCATGTTTACCCTTGAAGTGATTAGGATCAACACCACCAAAAGTCATGGCTGCAAATGGGATTTCTTCAATAAAAAACATTTTTTCCTTGGGAAAGAACCTTGAAACTGTTTCCAACAAATGTGAAACTGTTGCCTTTAGAGAAAAGATGTCATACCAAACCTAGTGATCTATCATTGTAAATCAATGAAAATGACTAGTACTCTTTTTTAGGTCGTGGATACCTCTGGAAGATTGCCTAAAAACAACAAAAACAAATAGTTTTTATAACTTAAGCATTCAAACAATGCCTTCCAGAAATAAAGTATCAAATAGATCTTTATTTTTTCAAGCAGATCTCAATACTTTGTTACCATAATTATCAATGCAGTTATTCTTCTTTTTTATTCCAAAGTTGAGATGTTTGCTCTAAGTGACCACTTGAAACTCGGTGATAAATTGGAAGCAATAAAGAAAGACATAAATGCCTAATAAAAGATTTACACAAAGAAGACTTTGTAACAAATTAGCAATTATGAGTAATAAAGTGCACAGTGATGTTGGGGGGAAAAGTTACAATGGAAACTGAAAATACCAATGTGCACCATGCCCAACTCACAACCTACAGGGATAAGCACAAATATAAACATAGGTTTTCCACTGCACAATCAAACATGAAATTTGAACAATATATGAGATTAAGAAACAAATTACAAAACTACTGGAGAAAGATAAACCTAGGCAAATAACAATATACTCATGCGGAATAATAGGGAAACAATGCTTCAGATTCCATTTTCCTCACAAGTCTATCTATCTTTTTCTGTCTTTTGACCTTTAATATTCCCATCAAACTCAAATGCCTATTATATTTCTTGTAATGAAATGCCTACATTTAATTTTGTTGTCCTAGCTATATGGAATTGGTAAAGTATTACCAAGGGGCCAATTATCATGATAAATCAAACTATTTAAGGTAATTGTTTAGATCAGATAGAACAAATTTCACTTCAATGTATGGTAATCATCATCATCAACTAAATGTATGTGTGTGCACATGCATAAATACCCAATACACAACTCAATCAAACAAAAGAAAACATAATTATACCTTGCTTTGTGGATCTTCACACTGTCTTCTTATGCTTTACCTTTCAAAACATCATTCAACATACTTCATATTTTGTCCTGTTGCAATAGCTTCATGTTAGGACCCATCAAATAAATGTATGTTTGTTTATGAAAATAACAAAACCAATCTAAATAAATACAATTCTATTACAATGTAAATTACAATACTATTCAACTATTCAAGTAAATTAATTGTTAAGAATAGATCACCTCATAAAACATGGATAACCAAAAATACTATGTATATAAGGCCATCGATCTAATCAAAACGAAATTTCTTGCTTCTTAACTATGGAAATGTTTCTCAACGCTATCTGTAACAAGTTCCAATGGAGGAGTCAAATAGCAATAGTGAAAATTATACACTAAAATTATAGAAATAGATTTTTTTTAATGTATTCTTCCTTACCATTCATTGAGCTCCTCTCTGTTTCGAGAATAATTTAATATTCTCTACTAAACAGGACCGACCATGTGAAGGTGGAAGCTCTTATGGCCCCTTCCCCCCTCACATCACTCTCAACTCCCCAAACCCAATGCATCTACTTGCAAATAACAATTTATTTCACTATTTCACAATCCAAATAACAATGCATCTACAATGCAAATAACAATGCATCTACTGCAAATTATTTCACACAATATTTGAAAGATACTTTCATTAAATCATTCATTAAACCATTCAATCATTCAACAACTGAAAAAACCATTCATTAAATCATTCATTAAAACATTCATTTAGTCAATGGTAGAAAAAAAATCAGTAAACCATTCATTAAAGCATTCATTCAAACATTCATTCATGAAACAGAGGAAAAAACCATTAAATGTTTTTTTTATAAATAAGAATTACTCAAAATTTGTTTAGTCACTTCCTTTTTACTTTTTTTTTGTTTAAATATTTAGTTAGAGTCACATCTTCCAGAATATGATCGTTGGTATCCCTACTAGTTTGCTCGTAAGGTTGAACTTCAGGCGAGGGGCAATGAATTTCCGCAATAATGTCAAAATATTTCATTAATATATTTATATTTTGATAAATACAAGTAATTCATTTAAATAAAGATTACGAATGTGTGTTTTTACCTACCATGGGCACATCAACAAGTTCAACATTATCTTGTACAGGCCTAACCTGTTCTGTGTTATCTGCATCTACATGCTCTATAGTTGAATTGTGTAGAATTAGAATTAATGTTCATCATCTGTAATGGTCTATAAAAAATAGTAGCACATTTCATTACCAGGATGAGAAGCATGATCTTCGTTTGGTTGGTCATGTACATCCTCGACATGAACAGGATCATTACTTTCCTGTACAAAAAAGAATAAATAATTTATGTTAATTTATTTATAAGGAATACATTGCATGAGCATTAATAAATTATCATTAAACTATAAATTTTTTACATACCTGGGCACCAGATGGATCAGTAGAAGATCATGCAGTATGCCCATACAAGCTTCTCCGGTGTTCAATAACGGTGTCAAAGCCCTGTTCGAAGCCAAGCTTCATGTAATCTGCACTGGGAAATTCTTTGAACTGGTCGGCCTTCATATTTGCATGATGTCATTAATTTTACATTTTTTTCTAGAACAAAACAAAAATAATAATCTGTATGATATTTGGATGTGGATTCAGGTTTTGCGATACTTACGTATCAGGCTGCCAAGTTGGAGTAATCACTAGGCCCAAGCTTGTGTTGGCCAATTTTTTCAATTCTTGCCTTGGTGGCCTTAGATGTGTCCGAGAGCCTAATTAAGTTTTTAAATACGTTAGTTGATGTACCAAAATTGATATAAAAACTAGTAATAATAAGGCTTACCACTACATTTTGGAATGTCTTGCATACCTCCCTGTTCCAGTTGGTGGTATTCAGGCCCTTCTCTTTTCCATCTTCCACCAGGGCTTTCCACTCCATAGATAGAATCATTGGAGGGGTGCTCATACCTAGGGTTCTTTTCTAGGTGAACCCTATACTAGTCTCAGACAATATTCAGATGTTTTCCATCTTTCTGTAGGACCTTCGATGTATCTAAGGTATCTTTTCTGAACAGACTAACCAAGTGATTAGTTACATCATCCTTTAAAGCTTTTGGCTGCTTGTTCCACATTGTGGGGATGGTGGGCCTGAAGATCTCCAAGGCCAAATCATTCATATGTTTATAAAATATATCATTTCCTGCAAAACATTAATTCCATCAGTAGTCAACATTAAAAAATATTATCGGTATATTAGACACAAATTATAAAAACTAAATTGAACTATCTATAATGACATGGGATCCTCTCTATCTTTATTGGAACCGATTCTTCATTCACCAAAAATGTACACACTATAGAACCAGTGCTAGTGACATGAGAAGATCCAGGAAATGCTTCCACATCTCTATCTAACCCTGCATCCACCCCTTCTTCTACATCATCTGTTGTGGGTGGGGCAGCATCGGCTGCACCCTCTGTTGCCTTCGGGGGTGTCACAGAGCGTGTTGAAAACTATTCAGTGGAAAATATGGGAGCAGTATGTGGTGTACATGGAGTGGATTGGTCACTGGGACCAACATTGCCTTAACCACCACTGATAATCTCCATAGCGCACCGTAAATTCAAACCATTGTATTATAAGTTCAATAACATATAAAATCAAATATTATAAAGTTTTTATAAATGAATTTACATTATTATTCGAGAACTTACATCCAATTGTTTACATTGTTGTAACAACAATTGAATCCTTTTTTTGTTGATGTAATTGTAACTTCAGAATGTATTCACTTGTATTTCTTATGTATTGTACCCTGATGTTTATTCTAGGAAGTGTTTATAATGTAATTGAGTCATGTCATGCCCCGATGTTCCGATTAGGAGTTTCTATAATGTAAACAAGTCATGTCAAGTCAATGTGGGTAACCCTCCTATTGTTCAAGGGTTAAAATCCCCACAGTTTCGGGGCCCTAGGGTTGTTAGACTCACCTAGTGAAGTCAGCCCTAGTGAGTCATTGTCAAGTCGGGAATTAGTATAAATAGAGAGTGAGCCTCTCTATTTATCACACACTCACTCACACTCAATTGTAGCACATAACTGAGTGAGAAGAAGTTGCTGGGGCTAGAAATAAAGAGGCTACTGTTGTCGGGAGATCATCTTACTATTTTGGGTTTTACCTTTGGTGCTGATTCTATCTCTGAGGAAGTTGCAGGGTTTTATCCATTTATGGTTTCCCCGAGGAAAAACACTATGTTCATTCTCAGTTAAAGATCCTAATATAATGCTAGCTTAAATGTTAAAAATTTAACATTTTTGAACCCCTTCTGTTTGTGGAACTGCCAATGTCAGAAGAATCAGTTCCTCATTTTGTTTTTCCTTGGTATTTTGTAGCACCCTCAATGGGTATGCGTACTCTCTAATTTCACTATCTCTCATCAACCGAGAGACCTCATTCTGTAAAGAGTTTTGAGACGCTGTTTCATAAACCGAATCCCCTGTCTACAATTGAAATATAAAAAATTTTGCTTAGTCTTTGAAGCAATAATGTATGCAAACAATTATATTAACAAAAATCAGCTATCATGATAGAGTAATAATATTAAATCTAGGATTACCTGACGCCTAGACGAGGGTGTGGTCTGATCAACAAATGGGGACTTACCTCAATCAACCACCTACAAAAAAAGTAGAGAACATTATCACAATGAACACAATATGTAAAAGCTAACAAATACAGAACAAAAATAAACACTATGCTACATGTTTTATATGTGTAAATTTTTGAAGTTTTTAGAATGCGGAATTACATTTAGGTTTACTAGTTGGCTCGAGGCTCCATTCGTTTGATCAACAGCTGGGGACTTTCCCTGGTCAATCTGCAAAAAAGGTAGACAACATTACCATCATGAACGCAAACATAAAAACGAAAGAATACATAACAAAATAAACATTAAGCATCATGATGTACATGTTTACGATTTTAAAGTATTTGAAATGGAGAATTACATTCATGTTTTCTTGTTGACTCGATGTTGTAGTCGGTTGATCAATAGCCAATTGGCTTCCCTGATCAACACTCAGCATGGAAAACAGATGAATATTATATAAATGAACGTAATATACTAATGAAAATACATAACAACATATCTGTATGTCCATCCTAAATTTATTACATTGGCAATATCGATGTATACCTACTGCCTTGACTTAGGTCGACAAACATCTACAGAGTGTAAGGTGCCCCTTAGAGAACCTTGCATCAAAAACATACTAAAAGTTACCTAAGGAAACATGAAAAGTAGAAAATTACAATTATATGCTAACGAAAAATCCTATAGATGTTAAAATAATTAATAAAATGTTGGTTAAATTGTTTGTTGTACCACAACCATACTAATGGTGTTTGTACCTACACGATTCAAATTGTAATTAATAACCAGTTCTTCACCAGCAGCTATTGATTTAATTGCACATACAAAGACACGGTTTCCTTCACATGACTTGAATATGCAGTTGGGTTGCTTTAGTGTAGACCCCAGTTGTGTACTGTTTATAAACCCCATAATATTACCAGTTGTTTTTGGCCTTCCGTCCATGTACAACGTTGCTCCTTTATTTTGAGCTTTGTCTTTCAGTTGTATATAATTTGCTGACAACCCATATCTATGCATACTTTGTGTATATTGGACCAGGTGCATCCAATCACTGTAGTTGTAACAGGGTCCAACATACTCCATCATTTATGTACATCTACCATATCCAACCTTTATTTCGTCCATGCAAAACAAATTCAATCCATGCAATGACGATGGTGCAATTCTATATATCCTCTCATTCACACAAAAATCAGTGTTTACTTGAGGAAGATCCCTAGGAACCCATTGTTTCACTAGGTGTTGGTACCTTAAGGGCATGTCGATGTCTCCCACTGTCTCATCATCATAGGAACATGACCCCCCTCCTTTGAGAAAAAATTTCATATGTTTGTTAAATTTTCTTCTGATCTTCTGACATGTAGTTGATCTAGCCCTTGTAGACCTAGTGGATGTCTCACTTTCCTCTAGCCTTGCCAAAATCCCTTCGCTGGAGCAAGACATGTCTAACAAATAATTGTTTGGTTCTACCTGTGATCGATTTTTTTTTTGGCATAAGCATAGCAAAATACCAGCAAAAAAACTTGGAAATACTTATAAGCAAAAAAATTGTTAAAGAAAAACTTGTCAAGAATGAGTTTGGTTAATAGGTGTGGGCATTTGGTAGCCCTAAAAATTCTAATGTATGCCCCTCTTTTAGTTACATACAAGTCTCCATTCTCACTTATTGCTTGCATTTCCTTTTCCTAACATGAATTGGGTAGGCTTCATAAGCTTCATATGTATGCTTGTGCCCATTGGACTTTGATCTTTCAACGTTGTTAGGCTTGAGACGATCTATTATGCATATGAAAAAAATATAACACTAAAATTTATGCCAATATATGTCTGTAAAGGGCCTGGAGGTTCTCCTTTAATGGACTATCTCCTTGAAAGAACATATCTTCGCATTCATCTACATTTTCTTCGGATAGAAGTGATACGGAGTTGGTATGTTGGTCACTTCCATCAAAAAGCATCTTTGACATGAGTTCCTTTTTCAAGGAATCTTGGTTAATCTCCTCTTCCAAACTTCTAGGTCACTTTTCCACTCTACATTGGCCCGATTATTCATTTTCCTGGCCACTCCTCTCTCCTTACTCTACACTCGTTGTTGTAACCCTTACTTTTGATGGTTGTAAGTGGTTTTTAGTTTTCCCATGAATGATGTTGTGATGTTGTAGATGATTATCCATTTTACCTAATATGTTTTATGATCTTTTCCATCGTTTCTAGGGTGCACATACCAGTTGTTTATGGCTTCTTAATCTTGAAAGCTCAAGGGCCTAAAAGTGCCTAGATCTCATCTAGGACCCTTTAAGAGTCATAATAACAACTATTGTTATAGGATGTTATTCTCCAAATGATACACCAAAACCATACTTATCGGTTAATATTTGTGTAGGCATGTTTTTCTGATCTCTCCCATAATTTATCATACTAATGGGATTGTGACTATCAATTCAATGCCTTATTTGCATAGTGGCAATCCTACAACAATACACTGGAAATTCTAAAAAATTCTAATGTATACCCTAAAAATTCTTATGTATGCCCCTCTTTTAGTTACATACAAGTCCCCATTCTCACTTATTGATTGCATTGCCTTTTCGTAACATGTAATGGGTAGGCTCACAAAATGTCATGTTATACATAGACACTATGATATGCTCACAAATATTTATATAATGTATTATAAATGTGTGTTCCTAAAGGATTTGGCAATATACATGGATGGGCACTATGCTTGGTCACCAATGCTTTCACGTCTTTGGAAATATGTTTGAAACATACATCACATATAGCAAGTATGATGACATGTAGAATGTTGGAACAATTATGGTGGTTGTGTATTTGGATATGCAGGTGTTCTTATTACTGACCTAACCCCTTTTCAACAATAATATTTGCAGCTTTAATCAAGTGTGTTTCTATATACAATATAGAAACATATATAAAATATATAGAATAATCCTTGATCGATAAAAAGATTACAATGAGCCTCATGACTCAGACTCAAACTCAGTCGAGTCAACTGAGTTGACCCCCAAACGAGCTGACTTGGCCTTTGAAACAATTCGAGCGACAAGTCTGGTATTGAACCAAGCAAGTTAGGGCATGACTCAACTGGATCGGTAACAAAATGGTCAATTCATCCCAATCCGTACTAACTCTACCAAGTGAATGTGGGACTGCACAGGTCACACACATGACACTTAAATTCCAAAAAACAATTAACGTAGAAATATAAACATCGAGACTCTAAAGCTACTTCATTGTCGAGTCAATTAGCTTTGTAGGATTCCTATACATCATAACACTATTCGGAGTAAAACACAACTTGCTTTGTAGGCCCTAGATTCCACACAAGTGAAAAATCGTCAATCTATAAAGCAACCTCCAAATACAAAAACGTTCTTCACAAAATAGGTCATGAACCATGTGAACAACCTTCCAAGTGGACCAGCTCAATGAGTAACCTCCAAGCATGTAATATCTCTCATGAAATGGTGTATAAAAGAGTGTAAGCATGCTTCAAATGATGACTTTCTCCTTTGGTAGGGCTGAACACTACCCTTATGCATGTGTCTCCAAGGGTGAATGTTCCTCAAATAATGAGAGATGGCCTTCCTCTAACAATAAACCAGTACACCAAGGTGAACTGGCCCTCTTTAGGGCTTCCATTTTATGCACAGGGGCCCTTAATGCAGAACAAACTTGGTATTTTAGGGCCAACCGGGGTTGTTACTTCTCTTGTGCACATGTACAGATATTTTTAGGGTTGTTTTATGACCTAAGGTTGCAAGGAAAGCCACCAAAGACTGTTATTTTCTAGTGATCTCCTTCAAGATACTGTCAAGAATCACCTAAAGCACATTCCAACTTGGTTTATAGGGTCTGAAATTAATTGATATATATATTTTTTTATATTTAGGTTTTTTTACCCTCCTTTTGTGGAGAAAAAGCACCTAGAATTCATGATACTGTTATAAATTGTTGATTAGGAGGTTGGAACAACCCTTATTTATGCCCATAATAAAGGTTTGAGGCTGTTGGAGTGCCCAGGCCTGCTCTTTATGTCCATATCTGTGTCCATAATTGTTTGTTAATGTCATTTCAACCCTAAAATTCAACCCAACATTTCTCAAAGCCCGTTTTTTCCGTTCATAAATTTTCATAGGGCTATTCATGCCCAAAACTGCCTTTTAACCCTCCAATTTGGTCCAAATTTAGAGGTAGGCATGTTTTAATAGTGATGGATAAGTGCACAAGGGTGCCCAAGATGCTGAAATAGGGTTGCTTCATACCCTTTTTTACTGTCAAACAAGTTTTTTGTGCCCAAAATTCACGTGGATGATGCAATAAGGCATATGAGTGAGTTTTTAGGGTTGCTTTCACCCACAGATTTCTCATTTTCACAGCCAGAATTGCAAAGACCGCCTCCTATTGCCATTTATCATCATCTTTTAGGGTTGCAATGTGCCTAGATCTGAAAGTTAGCCTAATTATAGTTGATTTGATATGCTTTACTGTTTGTTGTGACCTTCAGAATGCTCCCAAAGTGCTCAGATTTGTCCCTTTGATGCTCATACTTGATTCTAGAGCTGTTTATGCCCATAGGACTACCCAACATTGCTCCTAGTGTGCTCATAGCTGAAAATGAAAGGGCTCGCTGCTGTTACACTCCATAAACTGTCCAAATTTCAAAACCAACTCATAAATGCCTAGATTTGATTTCAAGATTACAATCATGACAACTTCACCCCTGGAGAGTGTGATTAGAATCATCGGTGGACACCCATAAAAAATGGAGGGTAACACTAAGGACCTTTTCTGATTTTGTGCTGGTTTTAATGCGTTTTTACATGTTTGCAAATTTGTAACTGTACACAATTTTTTTTATTTGAATGCCAATATTTTGTACCTGTTGGTATGTTTTGAAATATCATAAACCTTGTATTTTGTAGTTTGCAGCAGGAGTTTGTGGTAGGTATTTTATTCATTGTGGTCAAGGCATGAAGCTTTTGGTTGATTAAGGATTTTAATTATTCAAAACAAGTTCATTTCTGAAAGTGACATTTGATTCCCCACCAAAGATATATCTTTTAATGATGTTATGTTTAACCAGCTCATACCTAGTGTTTCCCTACTCTTGGGGGATTTGGAGTGGGTATGAAATGTTCCTAAATTTATAGGAATGGCGGTGGGTACATGGAAATGTTTAGGGAGATTTTGCGGCATGTTTGACCTGTTCCGAGTTGGCATTTCATGGTTTAGGTAGCTCTTTCAATCATCCAGCATGTCATCTCTGTATATAGTAGCCATGTCATCTCTGTATATTGTTGCCTTGTCAGTGCAATGATTCTTCCCAATGTTTGACAGTTTCCCTATGATTGCCATCTATAAACCACTATTGTGGTTTCATCATTGCTCCCATTCAAGAACAAAAAAGTAGACATGACTTCTCTCCCTACATTAAGTCCACGTGCACATAATGACTAGCTTTGGTACTTCCTAACTTTTCAGTATTTCTTTTGACAACAAAAGTGAAACATGAAACAATATCCTTACTTTCAAAATCTTGCACAGCTGATGGCTTTGATCGAACTATAAAAGTACTTTGTTCCCAAAGTAAATATTTTGAGACCTACGAATGAAGGGGAGCGAGATGAATGGTTGAAGGACTCCAATGGAGGATGAATTGATGCCCTGTTCTGCCTACCCAAAGGTCCTTTTATAATGAAGATTATCCCTAACTTATCATTGATTTTTAGTCTTCTATTGTTCACCCATACTGCTCTAAGAAACAAAGTTTTATGCCGATCTAGTATGTATCTTCATGTCACAAATAGGTACCGCCACAATAACATAGTTGGGAGATTTCAACTTGAACAGAGTTTTATGCTAACTTGAATAGAATTGGGAGCTTTCAAATGGGTACCACCACAACAATGGAAGAAATCAGACCAGCTGCTACAAGCATTCTTGGAGGCATATTTCCCAGTGGTAACCTACAACAATCATATATATATATATATATATATATATATATATATAATCCATGGTGGTGAAGAGCAGACATTTCCAGATCTACTACTTGGCACATTTAGGAATGAAAAGAATGTTTTAAATACATTTATATCAGTCTGTAATATTTGCTGATTTATTCCTTTTAGATTGTCATGATGATGCTTGTTTTCCCATATTAATTTTCCACCCTAAGGAAATGCTAACTTGTTTTCCCATACTAATTTTCAACCCTAAGGCAACCCTAAGGCAACCCTAAGGAAACCCTAAGGCAATCCCATAGTAGAAAGAACCAAAAAAGACTATTCCGCATAAATCAAAAGGCTTTTAAATTAACTATATCATGCCTTCCACAATGATTTGAAGAAACCAAGGGGATGCAAAAAGGGAAAGGAAACATCAAATATCACTCACACTAGGGAATAATTCTAAATCTAACCAACTGTCTAAACCACAAAGGTCATCTTATCATGTTAATTGTAAGAGGGGCAAAAAAAATCAGACACGGTGAAAATTGACATAAAATGTTCAAATAAAAAATGGAGGACATCAAAATACCTAGTACTTGCTTCAAGACCCAAAGCATAAACCATAAGATTCATGATTGTCCATTAATGTCCAAGTATTACCTAACCCATTTTTTAGTGAAATAAGCACCTCACGGTCGAATCATGATATTGGGCCAAGTTTATTATAAATTCCAAGAAGCAACCGATAGAGAAACCAAACATCCACTATACAGGATCACCAAGAACTAACATCATTCAAGTGAAGGATGTATGCAGACTGCTGCAGACATTATATCTCTACTCATTCGATTTCCTACAAAGTGTTGTAGCTTGCTTAGTGCTCCTCTCTATTTATCATTTACGTTCAACTTCATGGTGAAATCAACAAGTCCAGGAAAATCTTCTAGTACATCGCCTTTACAGTAATGGACAAATAATGATGTCGAGTTCTTGGAGATCATGTAGAGTGGATGTTTTAACCTCTTCAGTGCTACTCTGTAGTGCATAACCCAACACTTTAGAGGCATATTTCCCACTGGTAACCTACAACAATCATATATATATATATATATATATCTAATCCATGGTGGTGAAGAGCGGACATTTCCATATCTGCTACTTGGCACATTCAGGAATGAAAAGAATGTTTTAAATACTTTTATATCAATCTGTAATATTTGCTGATTTATTCCTTTTAGCTTGTCATGATGATGCTTGTTTTCCCATATTAATTTTAAACCCTAAGGCAATGCTAACTTGTTTTCCCATAATAATTTTCAACCCTAAGGCAACCCTAAGTCAATCCCATAGTAGAAAGAACCAAAAAAGACTATTCCACACAAATCAAAAGGCTCTTAAATTAACTATATCATGCCTTCCTAAATGATTTGATGAAACCAAGGGGATGGAAAAAGGGCAAGGAAACATCAAATATCACTCACACCAGGGAATAATTCTAAAGCTAACTAACTGTCTAAACCACAAAGGTCATCTTATTGTGTTAATTGTAAGAGGGGCAAAAAAAAAACAGACACGGTGAAAATTGACATAAAATGTTCAAATAAAAAATGGAGGACATCAAAATACCTAGTACTTGCTTCAAGACCCAAAGCATAAACCATAAGATTAATTATTGTCCATTAATGGCCTAGTATTACCTAACCCAATTTCTAGTGAACTAAGCACCTTACGGTCGAATCATGATATTGGGCCAAGTTTATTATAAATTCCAAGAAGCAATCAATAGAGCAACCAAACATCCACTCTATAGGATCGCCAATAACTAACATCATTCAAGTGAAGGATGTATGTAGACTGTTACAGACATTATACCTCTACTCATTTGATTTCCTACAAAGTGTTGTAGCTTTCTTAGTGCTCCTCTCTGTTTATCATTTACGTTCAAATTCATGGTGAAATCAACAAGTCCAGGCAAATCTTCTAGTACATCGCCTTTACAGTAATGGACAAATAATAATGTTGAGTTCTTGGAGATCTTGTAGAGTGGATGTTTTAACCTCTTTAGTGCTACTCTACAGTGCATAACCCAACACTTCAAAGGAATATTTCCTAGTGGTAACCTACAACAACCATATATATATATATATATATATATATATATATATATATATAT